>JAQOOD010000002.1:22522376-23030760 GCA_029633175.1 Citrus glauca | reverse complement strand
AGCGGTTTGAGTTTCCAATACCGGCGAGTTATTTTGGGAATTGCTTGGCGTTTCTTTTTATATCAGCTAAACGAAGTGAGCTGATGGGGAAAGATGGGGTTGTTTTTGCAGCCAAAGCTATTGGAAGAAAGATTGGTGAATTGGAGAAAGGGGCGTTAGTAGGGGCGGAGAAGTGGACGTCAAATTTGAACGAAGTGGTGAAAACGGGGCGGGTACTTGCAGTAGGCGGGTCACCGAAATTTGGTGTGTATGAGACTGATTTTGGATGGGGCAGACCCAAAAAGTTCGAATTGGTTCATTTTGGTGCTTATGGATCCTTCTCACTTGCTGAATCTAGAGATGAAGAAGGTGCAATTGAGATTGGCTTAGTAATTGGTCGAGATAAATTGGACTTGTTCAATGTTGTTTTTCAACGACGCTTGAATTTCAATTGCCTTTGAAGAGGTATTTAAATTTGGGTGATAATGGAACTGTAAACTTTTGTATGAATTGTTTAGATTAAATAGTTCTTGACTTATGTGGTTTATATTTAATTTTGCATATTTTTTTCCAATCAACAATTTTAGAATACATTAATTTATATTAAATAAATTCATGTAAGAGTTTGTAAATCTATTATAACTCTATCATCATTATGAAATATTTATTTCTTTTAAAAAATTACTTGAAATGAATAAGGTTTTTTTTCATAAAACATTTATGACTTTTTTAAAATTAAAAATTGCAATTGCTAGATAATTAGTTAAAAAAAAGTTAATGCTATGCGTATTTTGTTACAATATTATGTGTTTAACCACATGATTGATAAATAAAAATTTAAATATTATATTTTAACTAAAAATGTTAAACGTGGGATCTCAGTATAAAATTTTGTTAGAATGTATTTTTTAAAATTGTATAAAAGTATCCGACATAAATATTTTATAACATTTTAAAAATACATGTCTACATTTGAAAGAATTTTAAAATATATTAAAAATATCATGCCATTTATAGAATAAATAAATAATATTATATTATGTGTTTATTTATTTTGAAAGACGGTTAAAAAGTTATATTAAATTTAATTATATATATTACGTATGTAATAATTAATGGTATGGTCTCCAATATACCATAGACTTTCTTCCACCTTGGGCTTGACTCAAATTTTGGCTATAAATATTTTTTTAATTAAATTATGGATAATTAATAACTGTAAAAATTCTAGTATATTATTTGTTGACACGTTCAATCGTGTGAGTACGTGGATCAGCCGACGTATCTCGTCCCGACTACTAATGGCTTTTTCGCTGTTTTTTTTGTTGAAATTTTGAAATCAACGTGTAAAATAAAATATTATTTGTCAACTGGGTATTAAATTCCATGCATATTCCACACAGACGTGCCGTAGTCCTTTTCGAACTCAAGCATCCCAAATACCGAAGCTGATTGAATTATGATCGTATAATACTTTCAATATGACGTACTGTATGTGCAATTTCAAACTGGTTTTCCTAGATGCTGACCTTATTTGTTGCCGAGGTGTCGCTTCGATTTTGAATTAAGCTACAATTTTCTTGACTTTATAATACCTATTTCGTTCGCAATAATATATATTCATCTGCGGATGCAATTTATTATTTTAACATATAGTATAATAGTTAATTAAACAGAAATACTATAATGCCATGTGGTATAATAACGAATTTGTATGTATAAGCAATCAATACCCAGATGATCAAACATCAATATTAAAGGGACGCAAATTTGAAGATAATTTTTTAATTGATAGATTATAAAAAAATAAATGGTCAAAATTAAATGACATTATTAATTAATTTCATTGATATTTATCTCTACCACCTCTCTTTAATGCTTAATCTCTCTCTTTTTTTTTCTTCTCACTTTTTCCTTTTCTCTTTCTTATATTTCTGTGAATTAAATAATTAGATTTTTTTAACAACAGATCAAAACGAGTTTGATTTTTTTTTTTTTATGCTACAATTGTCTCCATCAAAATGTCTTTCAACGATATTCTTAAAGAAATTATAGAGTTAATAATGACATGGTTGCTTATATTAAGCAGAGATAATTGCAATGAGTTTTTGATACGATGGCTCATAGGAACATAGTTTACTAACATGTTTGTGGAAGCTGTATGTTTTGTTATGGATTTTTGTATAATCTCACAAGAGCATTTTTATTATTTGTGTAGGGATTGTTATTTCTAAATTGTAATAAAAATATGGATTCAGATTCTCTTTTGGACATATTTTTTTCCTAGCTCTCTTATGTTTTAAAGAATTTATTGACGTGTAATTAATAAAATTAAACGGCTGAGATTAAATCTTAGTAATCTTTTTTTTAAACTCATGGTAACTTAAAAATTTTTCTTTAAATGTTGTGATTATCTCTCCTTTGACAAAATTAGAATTTTAATTACTGCGATTTTAAAGAATTCAAAACAACAGCTGTAATCTAAAAAAACAACAAAACAACAACCTTGCCTATGCCTATGGTCCTTCCTTTTTTGGATATTTTGAGCTTCTCTCTGCCTTGTATGCATCTTTTAAGTGACATAGAAGGACATCTCTAGATTGAATTAAAGCTTTTGGATCTTTTGGGCTTCTCGTTGTGTGAGCAAAGACTTTATTGTTAATTTATAAGAAAATTAGATGGTAAATCTATCCCAAACTAACAGAGGATGTTCAAACCGTTACTGGATATAAAATCAAAAGAAAAAGTGATCCACGATCATAACTACTAGTGCTATCCTTTTTATTTTTATTTTTGTTTATTTTACTTTTGCTTTGTTGACTTATTTATTTGATATTTCCTGTAGCATTTGACTAATTATCATTTTTACTATTTCTAACACCCTGTTTGACAATTGCCAACCTTCGCATTCATTATCATTGATGCATTACCTTTCATGGATTTATAAATACTATGTTATAATCTCTTTCTTTATGTTCTAAATCTTTAAAAGAAAGAGAATCATAATGGTAGCTCTTCTAGTTCTAAAACTAAAAAAATGTTCATGTATTTTATGGATCAACTTCTAAACATACTTTAAATTTTATTGAAGCTGTTAAAGACCATATAAGGTACTATCTGAGTGAAGAATACATTTGATATACTGAGGTAATGGTCTTGCACTAATGGGGGTTGTCTCGCAAGTTGCAAATACTAAAAGAAGTCAAAGTTCTGGGTATAATCCCAAACTCTTTGGCTGAAGGAAACATCATTGGAAAAACAAATGGCGAAGAGCTCATAGCCACAAGTATGTAAGAACACACCCGATGATTGGACATGCTGATGCTTTGATTGTTCTTCCAGGAGGACTTGGCACCTTAGAATAAATCTTTACCATTACATCCTGGACACAATTGAATATCCACCAAAAACCTATTGAGCTGTTAGATGTTACTCATTACTATGGTCTCTTGGCAACGTTTCTTTTGTTAATGTTTCTTGATGATATCGTGAGGCACGACTTCCTTTCTTCTTTATCACGAGGAATCCTTGTCCATGCCAAAACCTTTATTGAATTAGTTGATCGACTGTAAAAATATCAGCCTAAAATCTAACTCCTTGCTTATTAATTAGATTGGCCAGGTGCTAATACCTAATAATGGCAATAAGCGCAAAATGATGGACTTGAATCTTCATTTGTAACTTTTATTCTCTTATATACTAGTTGTATTTGTTCGTAGGTGTTTATTTTTCTTTCATGTTTATCAGGTGCAATCTTCTAACCTTTACCTTTTTTTCTTTAAATATTAAGGATAATATGTTTGGTTGGAGGGAGAGGATAGTTGACATAGCATGCTTTTTTTTGTGTGTGTGTGTGTGTGTTTTTTTTTAATTCTTGTTTTTGTTTTCTCTTTTAGAAAAATAATTTAAAAAAACAAATTTGTTATTCTCTGTTTGTTATACCTCTAAAAAAAATTATTTTGTTTAAAGATGACAGATCAAGAAGTCATTTTTGTTACTCCTAAGATGTATCATTTTATATTTTTAATAAAGGCTATTTTTTTTTCTTCTTCAAATTAGTTAAATTTGTGGGCTCTTGTTTCTAATGGCTTGTATTCATCCATTCTATTACACTTGATTATTTGATGGATGTTACTTAACCAGTCCCGTGCATGCACGCGCGCACACACACACACACACACTAACACATACTTGAGAGTTGTAAGTCGTGAAACTATGGCTAGACAACCTAAGAGGAGGGTGAATTGAGTTTTAAAAAATTATAGAACACTAAAGAAAAAAATTAATATAATTTCTAAGATGAGCAAATCAATAGCAATTAAATAATGATAAATTTCTAATGAAATCAACAAATTGCAAATAAATAACAACAATCAAATGTAAAGAGAGAAGGAAAAAGAATTAAATACAATATTTTTACGTGGTTTGGTAAAACCTACCTATATGTCTACGCCTCTAGGCTTACCACGCTTGAGAATTCTACTAAACAAGCCTTACAACCCTAAGGTTTCAACAAGATTACACTTGATTTCAAAGGTGTCAATAACCTTTACAACTTGAGGCAATCACAACATTCTTATCCCATGTGTTTCTCCACACTCTCAACCACTCAATTTTGATATTAAGATGAAAGTTACATAGATTTCTCACTCACACAATCTATGTGTTTACAAATGAAAGCCTAAAGTATGATTTTATAAGTAATAAACAAATTTTAGCTCAGAACAAATTGAATACGCAATTATAAGCTTGATGATCATTGTTGGACATTTTATAATTTGAATCTGATGAAGCCTTTTTATAGTTGGAGAGGAAAATTTGTCATTATTGACTTTCTAGGCATAATCGGATAAACATTATCTTCAGCCTAAAAAAAATCACATCCATACAAAACAGTTAAGTAAAATCACGTAAAATGATCAATTATCAGAGTTATATTAATCAAGCCACTTATAAGAGTGATATGTCAAATCCCAAAATTTTACGGTTAAGAATGAGTCTCTCAAAAGAAAATAAATCCCAGAAAAGTTGTCACTCTAAGAAGTGACAAATTGAGAGAATGGTAAAATAATATCCCAAGCTCTTGCAAAGATGAAAGAATAGTGCCCACATGTTAGAAATAAAATGATCTCAACTCAAGGGAATTATTAGCCAAACTAATTTATTTCTATTTGTATGTATCACCACATCTTTTACTCCATATTACTGGCTTTTACTTTAGACTATAGTTCTCTAAAATCAAGAATAACTTTCATTAGGACGTAACGTAGGTTAGGGTCATGGCTAACAGAAAAGGGTAATATGAAAAAACAAAATTATATTTTTGAAAAATAAGAGACTTTTTTGGAGATTACAAGGTGTTTTTTCGCTTGGAATTTTTTTCTTTTCTTTCTTTTTTTCGTTATTTTATTTATTTATTTATATATACATATATTTTTTTTTTCATTGCAAAATTTTTTCGGAATACATAATCAACCCTATTTTCATACATAATTGGGTGGTGGAAAACATAAAATATAAGGTGATACTCCAAATTGGAGTGGGACAAGATGATAGGTTACCGAAGAATTTTTTTTATATATATATAAGCTCAAAGGGGTTAACTATGGATACTTTATAATAAGATTGGTTAGAAAGGCTAAAACGGATCAAAGATGAGCTTATGTCATCTTTTAGAGTTCTAAATAATCTTTCATATCCACTAGTTCAATAAACTTTCAGATGCGGCTGCAAATCTTTTTTTTTTTTACTTTTTTACTTTGAAGAAAAATATAAAGATCTTGTATAATAAAATGTGAATCTGTATAGGTAAACAGAGTTACTTTCCAAGAATAATAGACTCACAAGCTTACTTGGACTTACCATGACATGTGCATTCCTTCAAATGGCTTAATCAGTCTCACTCATCAAATTTCTCAATTTACATTTTAACATGCAAAGTGAAAAAAAAAATGGTGTAACATAACTCAAGGCTAAAAATAATATAAATACTAAATTTGGGAAATCATCATGTTATCCAATATTAAAAAATCACACAGAAAAACAAAAAAAATCTTTTTTTTTGTATTTTTTTAAGTTAAAGAAAACACTAAAAAAATTAGGACCGATTGTAGAAACTTAAAGGAGATGATTAAGAGAAAAATAATAAAGAAAAAAAGCTAGAAAATAATTTTTTTGGGAGAAACAAAATTTTAAAATTAAAAAGATGCATTTTTAGAGACACTAACTTCTATATTTTGTCATCTTTGACTTAAAATTTTATCCAAAGTTAGTATTTACATTAAAAATTTGTAAAAATATCACCGGGATTGAGACATTTCACAATTGTCAACTTTTTCCTCCCTTCAACTTGAAGGAGACATTATCCTCAATATCTTAGAAGAAGAGAGTAGAGTTTAGAAGACATCACTTAACCACTGTTAGAAAATATTTACAAATGGAGAGTTAAATCTAATTTACACTTTTTCGAGAGTTACTGCCATCATCATCAGTTGCCCAATCCAACCCAAAGTCATGAGATTTAGCTCTGGTTTGTAAGCTTGCAAAAAATCAAGTAACTTGTTAGTAATAAGAGCACAAATAAAGAGTTTTTTCGTTGAGGGTGGAATGAAATAATTTTTAATTGCATGATTAAGAAATGTTATTAAGCTAGCATAAAAGTTATTAACATTTAACAAACAGATGAGTTTTTTATGGATAACATTTAAAGTTGAAAGATCTCTTGGCAAGAAAATGAAAGCATCAACATGATTTAACATTTTGGGTATTCTTTCTTGTATACTTGAGACAACTAACTCTTCTCTATTTTGTGGGTTAGGCAGATTGAAATATAAATGTGCAACCCAAGAGGGGGGGTGAATTGGAAATTTAAAAACTATTCTAGCAAATCCACACAACAAGCAATCTAATGTCTTAATAAAATTCGGAAATGATAAATTCAATAAAAGCACAATAATTAAAGAGAAAGGGAGAAGAAAAACAAACACACGAATTTTACGTGGTTCGGCAATCCCTGCCTACGTCCACGCCTCCAAGCGATCCAAGCTTGAGGATTTCACTATCCAAGCCCTTCCAAGGCTTCAACCAATTACAATTGACTTCAAGGTGTCAATAAACCTTTAACAATAGAGAGATATCTCCCAATCTCTTCACTCAAGTGTCTCACACACTCAAACTCTCACAAATGAGATAAATAAATGAAGAGTACAATGAAACTCACTCAATGAGTAGATATACAAAGATGAAGAACAAGAAAATGATTCAATGTTTGTAGTTTGGAAGCTTTTAAGACTCAAGATATCACGTGTGCTTTTTGTTTTTGCTTGTTGGAGAGCTTCAAAATGAGTTGGGTTTGAATTTTTATAGTTAGAACTCAAAAACTAGCCGTTATGTTCAATTCTGGCCGGAACCGGTTTACCGGATATGAAATCTAGTTAGCCGCTTGATGTTACCGTTATAAACACAAATTTGAAATCTTGAAAAACCGGTTTACCGTTTGTCGAATCCGGTCAACCGCTTGCGTTTTGGTTGCATTCTGTCTCGAAAACCTAGAAAACCGGTTTACCGGATATGGAATCCGGTTAGCCGCTTGAATTTTGCATACATTCTGCCCGAAACCGGTTCGCCGGATTTACACAACCGGTTAGCCGGTTGCTACAGTGACGGCTACAGTGAAATAGTTTCAAATTTTACAGTTTGACCCCAAAATTTTATAAAACTATATTATGGCCCAAAAAATTATGAAACTTTGCAAATAGGTCCAATTTCAGAAGTTATGAATATTACTTTGTTAATCCCAAAACTTTTTGAAATTATGATGTTTCTTCCAAACTTTGTAGAATTGTACAATGACCCAAAATATTTAAATTATTTCAAATAGGTCCAAATCTGAAAATTAAAATGAAACAATATTAAAGGTTTTAAAACATATTCATTTTAGTTCAAGACACTTTGATTTTAAAACCTTTTTTTCTTACTATAAAACACAATTTATAAATCTTTGTTTAATTAAAATATATATGTGATTTGTTATCATCAAAATCAATATGTATAGCTTAAATAAGCTAACAATCTCCCATTTTTTGATGATGACAAAACACATTACAAAAATTTAATCTAGTTATAAAAAGCTCCCCCTAAATCAATGCAAGGTACAAGAAAAATTTATTTGAAACAAACTCCCCCTGCATACATGCATATTTTTTAAAACACTTTTATAACACACACACAAATTAAATAATTCTCCCCCTTCATCATCAAAAAGAAGAATAGAAGTGAGAGCTCCCCCTATCAAGTATCAATCATCACAAGATAAGCACATTAGTCCAACAAAATAACCATAAGTACAAAGAAATCCATAAAATCCATGACAAACAATCAAACTAAATCCATATCATCTAAAACGAATAAATATTATCCAAAAAACATAATAATCATCCAAAAACTAGTACATGATGCAATAAACAAAATGTAGGTGTGTCCAAGTACAAGCATAAGAAAAACTAGTGAGGGGGTGAGGATGGTGGTGATGGAGCTGGATATGGATATGTAAGGCCGAAATGCTCAAAGAGAAGGCGTTGTCCATGAAGAAGCTGCTGTTGTCCATGAATGAGCTGCTGCTGAAACTCAGTCTGCCGCACTAAGAGTGTCTGCACCTCATCCATAAGCTGCTGAAGAGTAACTTCTGTAGAGGGAAGAGGCTGTGGAGGTGAGGAAGCGGATGCAGAGACACTAGGAGCTGGAGCAATCTCAGTAGGATCTCGACGTCTATGCTGCCCTCGAAAAGAGAGCGAGAAAATGGGTAGCTGATCGGCTGGAACCACATCATTAAGTGGCCGATCGTCACTTGGAGCCAGAAAAGTAAACTTGTTCTCCGAGTATTTGACCCAAGTCCCATTTTACCAAGCAAAGCCTAAGTTGAGAATAGTGTCTTCCCCGATGCTCTTAGAAGGTCGACACGAAGGTTCTTTAATAGGTACTTTGAAAAATTTTAGAATTTGGGTAATGAAAGAACCATAAGGAAGTGAACGGGTAATCAGTTTAGGAATGCTGAGCATATTTCGGATAATGAGATATCCTAAGTTGACTGGACGTTGTCGAAGAATACAATCAAGCAGGACAACATCCATATTAGAAACCTCCTCCAAATGGCCGAATCTAAGAAGGATAATACCCTGAATAAATAGGAGTAAAATCCGGGTTTGAAGACAAAGACATTGAGCACGAAAATGAACAATACAGTCTTCATCGGAAAGATCGACACGATGACAAATGTTCTTAACGGCATTAATATAAACAAAGTCATGAATATCGGGGGCTTTCCTAGGAGAGAAAAAGCGTAGGCCATCATGGGAAGATCCTAGAATAGAGTTCAAATCTGAGACATCAAATTCAATCGAAACTCCTCCAACTGTCTCCACAGAAAGGGTGCTTAGCAAATTCGGTTTTCCGGATGCACAATCCGGTCATCCGAAAGTTGTCCCGAGAGAATTCAATAAAGGAAAGAAAAAGAAATGGTTTTGCGGATGGGTAAAAAAATTTCTAGTTTTTATACTTGTACTACACACACCATTTTATTTTTGGCTTTAAGATTGATTAATTCTAAATCATTTTGAGATTTAAAATTTTTCAATTAGCCTTGTAATGCATGAGACATGAAATCATAAAATCATACAATTACAAGCATATCACGCAATCTAACTTATGAAGCATAAATCAATATAATAACAAATATATCAAGTCATGTAGTAGAGCATAAATTAAGATGCAACATTCATCATACCAAGCTCATGTCTTATTTTTATAAAATGCTCTTCGCTAAGAGGTTTTGTAAAGATATCCGCAAGCTGATTTTCAGTAGAAACAAATTTGATTACAACATCCCCTTTTTGAACATGATCTCTAAGAAAATGATGTCCAATTTCTCTATGCTTAGTTCTAGAATGTTGAATGGGATTCTTGGAAAGATTTATAGCACTAGTATTATCACATAAGACAGGAATTTGATCAAGCTTAATACCATAGTCTCTAAGGGTTTGTTTCATCCAAAGAATTTGCGCACAACAACTACCTGCGGCAATATATTCTGCCTCGGTGGTTGAAAGTGCAACTGAGTTTTATTTCTTACTAAACCAGGAGACTAGAGAATGACCTAGGAAGTGACATGTTCCACTAGTACTCTTTCTATCAACTTTATATCCAGCAAAATCAGCATCCGAATAACAAGTTAAATCAATATGAGTACCTCTAGGATACCAAAGACCAAGGTTAATAGTGCCAATTAAATATCGAAAAATGCATTTGACAGCAAGTATGTGAGACTCTTTAGGACAAGATTGAAATCTAGCACACAAGCATACACTGAACATAATATCAAGCCTACTAGCGGTCAAATAGAGTAAGGATCCGATCATACCTCGATATGTCTTGATATCAACTTCCTTACCTTTCTCGTCTTTATCCAGCTTTATAGTAGTACTCATGGGAGTACTTTTAGCCGTTCCATTGTCATAGCCAAATCTCTTGAGAAGATCTTTTACGTACTTAGCTTGATTTATGAAAATGCCTTCCTCGTTTTGTTTGATTTAAAGTCCAAGGAAGTACTTCAATTCTCCCATCATACTCATCTCAAACTCTTGGCTCATACATGATGAAAAATCTTTACACAACAACTCATTAGTAGAACCAAAAATAATATCATCAACATAAATTTGAACAATAAGTATGTCTTGGTTCTTATGCTTGATAAAAAGAGTTGTATCCGCTTTTCCCATTAAAAAATCGTTATCCAACAAGAAGTTTTTAAACCTATCATACCAAGCTCTAGGTGCTTGTTTTAAACCATACAAAGCCTTGGATAACTTATACACATGATTGAGAAATTTTTCATTTTCAAAACCAGGAGGTTGTTTCACATAAACCTCCTCCATAATATATCCATTCAAGAAAGCGCTCTTAACATCCATTTGATATAAAATAAAATCCTTATGACATGCATATGCTAACAACATCTAATGGATTCTAATCTTGCTACAGGTGCAAAAGTTTCATCAAAATCAATTCCCTCTTCTTGGTTGTAGCCTTGAGCTATTTATCTAGCTTTATTTCTTACAACCACACCGGATTCATCCATTTTATTTCTAAACACCCATTTAGTGCCTGTAATGGATTGATGTTCTGGATTAGGTACTAACTCCCACACATTGTTTCTCTCAAATTGATTCAACTCCTCTTGCATTGCCATAATCCAAGATTCATCATTTTCCGCATCCGCAAAGGATTTTGGTTCAATTTGAGAAATGAATGCAGCATGCTCACATGTGTTCCTAAGTGATGATCTAGTGGTAACATCTCGTGAGGGATCTCCTAGAATGACTTCTTTAGGGTGAGAGGAAACATACCTCCACTTCTTGGGGAGTGTTTGAGAAGTACCTTGATTTTATTCCTCATTTGGTTCTTCATGATGCTCCTCTTGAATTCCATTTGATGTGTCTTCTTGGTTGTCATTTGATGCTTGTTCTTGTGGTTCTTCTTCTGCAATATCATCAACAATGGCTTTCTCCGTAGAGGAGGGGTTAGACTCATCAAAAGTAACATGCATAGATTCCTCCACAATCAAAGTTCTTTTGTTATAAACTCTATAAGTTTTGCTCGAAATTGAATATCCAAGAAAAATACCAACATCAGATTTTGGATCAAATTTACCAAGATTGTCTTTCGTGTTTAAAACAAAACATTTGCATCCAAAAACTTTAAAATAGCCAATGTTGGGTTTTCTATTTTTCCAAAGCTCGTAAGGAGTTTTTTTAAGATTAGGTCTAATCAACATCCGATTTAAAACATAACAAGCGGTGTTGACGGCTTCGGCCCAAAAATACTGAGGCAAAGAGTTTTCATTCAACATGGTCCTAGTCATTTCTTGAATAGACTTATTTTTCCTTTCTACTACTCCATTTTGTTGTGGAGTCCTAGGTGATGAAAATTGATGTTCAATGCCAAAGTCATTACAAAAATTTTCAAATGCATGATTTTCAAACTCTCCACCATGATCACTTCTAATACAAATAATGGAATAACCTTTTTCATTTTGAACCTTTTTATGGAAAGTTCGAAATGCATCAATGGCATCATCCTTATTAGCTAAGAACAATACCCATATGTATCTAGAGTAATCATCCACAATCACAAATGCATAATATTTACCACTCAAACTAGCATATCTAGAAGGTCCAAACAAATCTATATGGAGCATTTGAAGTGGTTTTGAAGTAGAGATATGAATTTTGCTTTTGAAAGAAGTCTTGATTTGTTTTCCAAATTGGCATGCTTCACAAATACTATCCTTTTGAAAATTGATTTTTGGAAGACCTTTAACTAAATCATTTTTCATGATTTTTGAAATCAAATCCATGCTTGCATGACCTAATCTCCTATACCACAACCAACCATCATCATGCAATGCGGAGAGACATTTATCATGTAATGATGCACAATCTATATTGATGGTATAGACATTAACACATCTATTTCCTACAAACAAGACTTTTCCATCACAAGAATTCTCAATAACACATTTTGATTCATCAAAGATAACTCTATATCCTTTATCACATAATTGACTAACGCTAAGCAAATTGTGTTTCAAGTTTTCAACTAAACACACATTTTCAATGAGAGTAGAGGATACATTACCGACATTTCCAATTCCAATGATTTTTCCTTTTGAATTATCTCCAAATGATACATCTCCACCATTTTCGATCTTAGTGAAGCTTGAGAACCAAGAATAATTCCCTGTCATGTGTCTTGAACAACCACTGTCCAAGTACCACTTATTATTATTCTTATTCTTCAAGCCCTGTAGAGAAAATTTTAAATTTTAGGTACCCAAATCTTTTTGGGTCCTTGAGAGTTAGAAATGATTCCTTTTGGAACCCAAACACATTTCACACCATAATGTGCATTTCTCTTCACTACACATCTATTTTTCATATGGCCATCTTGATTACAATAATGACATAGAATTTGATTGTTAATAGATGTATTCTTAACAAAATAGCTCTTGTAGGATTTTTGTTTCAAATTTGGTTTATAACCAATGCCACTTTTGTCGAAGACACATTTTTGTGAGTTTAGCAAATTATCCAACATCTTTTGCCCATTTGTGAATTTTAGCACAATTTCATTTAATTCATTGCTCTTCTTTCTAAGAATTTCATTTTCATTTTTCAAGTCATTCATGTGTGACTCTAAGTGCTCATGTGAAGTGCTGGAATTCTCAAATAAAGCCATGCTATCATGCAATGCCTTATTTTTTAATTCTAGGCATATGATCTTTGCACTAAGTGATTCATTTTCATTTTTAAGCTCTATCATCTTCTTTTTAAGACATATATTCTTTTTACCAATCTTCATCAACTCATCATGCAAATCCTTAAAGGCATCATGCAATTCATCATATGTAAGAAGAACACTTACCTCATCAAGTTCATCACATGATTCTTCCCCAACGGCCATGAGAGCTAAGTTTGTCATTTCTTGTTGCTCATCCTTATCACTTGTTTCCTCTTCGCTATCATCCCATGTGGCCACCATAGCTTTCTTCTTAAGTTTATTGAGAAGAGGGCATTCCAGTCGTATGTGTCCCGGCTTCTTGCATTCATAACAAGTGATTGGCTCCTTCTTCTCCTTCTTATTCTTGTTGCCTCCGAACTTTCTCTGCTCATTATTCTTCTTGTAAAATTTTCTAAATCTTCTAGCCAACATAGCCAACTCCTCATCACTCTCACGTTTTGAAGCCTTGAGAGCAATGTTTTTCTTCCTTTCCTCATGCCATTTTTCAGCTGCCAAATCCTCTTCATAGGAAATTAGAGAACCAATTAAATCATCAATAGGTAATACATTTAAATCCTTTGCTTCCTCAATGGCAGTCCTTTTTGGTCTCCATTCTTTAGGAAGTGATCTAATGATTTTCTTGACTTTTTCGCTATTTGAAAAAGTCTTCCCTAGAGCTCCTAGAGTGTTCACTATGTCCGTAAATCTAGTATACATAGAGTACAAATTTTCATTTTGTTCCATTTGGAACAATTCATATTGTCGAGTGTACCTACTTATTTTAGATTCATTCACTTGGTTTGTCTCTTCATAGACAACCTCAAGTTTGTGCCAAATCTCATTAGCACTTTCGCAACTAGACGAAACTCTTTCTTATCTAAAGCACAAAACAAGGCATTCATGGCCTTGGAGTTTAGAGAGGCTTTTCTCTTTTCAAACTCATTCCAATCCCGTGACGGTTTTGGAATATCTTCTCCGACTTCATTTTTAATCAAAGGTATGAAAGGACCATCATTAACAATTTCCCATATCTCATAATCTAAGGCTTGCAAGTAAATTCTCATCCTAGTTTTCCAATATGGGTAATCATTCCCATCAAAGTAGGGTGGTCTAGTGGTGGATTGTCCTTCCCTAAATTGAGAATCGTTTTGAGTTGCCATTGATCTTTAGCTCAAGACGGTTAAGTCTAAATAAGAGCACCTAGCTCTGATACCAATTGAAATATAAATGTGCAACCCAAGAGGGGGGGTGAATTGGAAATTCAAAAACTATTCTAGCAAATCCACACAACAAGCAATCTAATGTCTTAATAAAATTCGGAAATGATAAATTCAACAAAAGCATAATAATTAAAGAGCAAGGGAGAAGAAAAACAAACACACGAATTTTACGTGGTTCGGCAATCCATGCCTACGTCCACGCCTTCAAGCGATCCAAGCTTGATGATTTCACTATCCAAGCCCTTCCAAGGCTTCAACCAATTACAATTGACTTCAAGGTGTCAATAAACCTTTAACAATAGAGAGATATCTCCCAATCTCTTCACTCAAGTGTCTCCCACACTCAAACTCTCACAAATGAGATAAATAAATGAAGAGTACAATGAAACTTACTCAATGAGTAGATATACAAAGATGAAGAACAAGAAAATGATTCAAAGTTTGTAGTTTGGAAGCTTTTAAGACTCAAGATATCACGTGTGCTTTTTGTTTTTGCTTGTTGGAGAGCTTCAAAATGAGTTGGGTTTGAGTTTTTATAGTTAGAACTCAAAAACTAGCCGTTATGTTCAATTTTGGCCGGAACCGGTTTACCGGATACGGAATCCGGTTAGCCGCTTGATGTTAACCTTATAAACACAAATTTGAAATCTTGAACAACCGGTTTACCGTTTGTCGAATCCGATCAGCCGCTTGCGTTTTGGTTGCATTCTGTCTCGAAAACCCAGAAAACCGGTTTACCGGATATGGAATCCGGTTAGCCGCTTGAATTTTGCATACATTCTGCCCGAAACCGGTTCGCCGGATTTACATAACCGGTTAGCCGGTTGCTACAGTGACGACTACAGTGAAATAGTTTCAAATTTTACAGTTTGACCCTAAAACTTTATAAAACTATATTATGGCCCAAAATATTATGAAACTTTGCTAATAGGTCCAATTTCAGAAGTTATGAATATTACTTTGTTAATCCCAAAAGTTTTTGACATTATGATGTTTCTCCCAAACTTTGTAGAATTGTACAATGACCCAAAATATTTAAATTATTTCAAATAGGTCCAAATCCGAAAATTAAAATGAAACAATATTAAAGGTTTTAAAACATATTCATTTTAGTTCAAGACATTTTGATTTTAAAACCTTATTTTTTTATTATAAAACACAATTTATAAATCTTTGTTTAATTAAAATATATATGTGATTTGATATCATCAAAATCAATATGTATAGCTTAAATAAGCTAACACAGACATCCTAAAGGTTTTGGAAAAATGCCTAGCACTTGATTTCCTCGAATGAAAACCGTTTCTAACACAAGCTTTGATAACCATCGGTCACCTCCTCCATATACAATGTGTAGTTTTCTCTTTACTATCGCACAACCAAGATCTATGGCTGCCTGAGCGAACTTCTTATACTTTCCATAGCGAAATCTAGAAAGCACACGAATGTTCTTAAGTTGTCTGCTTGAAGTTGCTGCCATTAGAACAATTTTGAAAAGAAACAATTTGTGAGTGCTTGAAAAGGAGCTCTTATTTAAGGATCTTGGTGACAGATACAATGATACACATTTATAAATGGGGTGATATGTTTGTCAAATAATGCATAAAGCTTTTGGCTCAATAATTCGAAGGCAAACAGTGAAAAAAAAGCAAACAGTGAAAAAAAAGCAAACAGTGATTCGACATAAAATCACATAAAAAAATAATAATGCAAAAGATAAAAGAATAGTAAAATAAAAGCATATTTACTGGTAGTTGTGATTGTATCTTACGTCTTCCTTTGATTTTACGTTCAATAAGGGCTTGAACACCCTCTATTGGATAACGTGAAAATATCAAGAGAAGATGGGTGCTAACTGAAGATTTGTAAAAAGAGAATAAAATAGAATGACGAAGAAAGACAGTAACGACAAAAAATAAATAAATAAAGACAAACTGACACCAAATTTAGAAAACGTCTTAGCAACGGTGCTAAAAACTTGACAAAACTCAAAAATGTTATTACTTTCAAGCATGAAGTTTTTAGTTATAATATAACCCAGTGAGTCCGATGTTGAACCATAGGGAATTTAAAATTTATTAGTCAATTTTTTAAATAAAGAAAAATAATTACGGGAAAAGAAATTACTAATAATTAATTTAAAATGATGCTACGGTTATAGGATCCACTCTCAATATTCAAACTATAATTTTAATATTATCTCATTTTTTTATATTTTTCCTAACTTTTACCAATTAGTTATTATATCATTTAATTCTTGACTAACTATGTGTGTGAATAAATATGGAAAAAAGTACCTAATGTACCACAACTATATTAATATGTTAACATTATGTCAAAATACCTTACAGATCCAAGAAAATCTATAAATTAACATGACATAAAAATAATTAGAAAAAAATAAAATGAACTTGAAACTCACTTAAGAAAGTAATAAATTTAATAAGTTGAAATTTTGAACTTCACCCTTTACCTCAATTTAGTAAAATTAACTAGGGTTATTTCCACTCTGCCCCCAAATATTTCGACAATTTTCGCCGCGCATCCATTTGTTTAAACAATACCTGCCGCGCACCCAAAATTGTCAATTTATGTGTCAAACTTAACAGAGCCGTCCAAAACCAAGCAAATGGACAATATTGCCCATTATTTGAATTTAAACGAGTGAATTGTCAGGAAACCCAAGCCATCCATTCATAATTACAATAATGCCATATTTGTTATAAAGTGTTTAATTACCTTATTATCCTTTTAAGTAAAGAGCATGACATTGGCACACGTGGGATTATTTAACCAAATTGAGAGAATTAGCCAATTTCAGGCATAACTACTACAAATTTCAACGATCATTTTTTTAGAAAGGTGAAGTTGACTCCAATTTGCTATAAATCAATTTAGCTGCACTATCTCATCTTCATTTTCACACTCTATACTACTAGTCTACCATCTTCAAACATATATAAAACACTGCAACACCTTTTTCTACTTCAATGGCTCATCATTGCTATTATTAACCACACAAACATACACAGAAAATACTTCATTTCTATCACATGATTCAACACATACAGTTCAAATTGCAAGAAAAATGTTAGCATTGAGGAGTGCTTCTAGTTCATCAAATTACCCTCAAAAAAGAATTTCATCAGTGGTGGTCTTATAAGGTTTCATAATGAATTTTGTTACTGTCGATTGAGAGCTGAAATAAAAATTTCAGAATCTGAAGCAAATCTAAACCGATTATACTACAATTGTTCTAGAACTACAAAGTATGGATTCTTCAAATGGTGGACACCATCCATGAAAGAGATATAAGAAATTCGAGTATTAGCACATATACTTCAACCAGTGCATCACAATCTCCATGAAACTGATATTTATGACCAAGGTGCTCTTGTTAACAGACTTAACAAAATCGAAGCAGTGTTGAAGAATTTGAAGAAGCGTCAAATAATGATTCTCATGTTGTTCTTTGTTTTGTTTATCATATATTGTAATGCAAGCTAAATAAAGCAAAACGTAAATTCTATATATCAGTTGTCTTTAATCCATACATTCACATTGGCAGCAATATACATACTCTTGAGCTATAGTAACCAAAAACCAAAAACAAAATCTATTATTGGTGCATCCTATCAATTGCCTGTATACATGCCCAACAACTTACAAAATACCACAAATCAGTCCTATTGCTTGCCAAATAACTTAGAAGCAAACAATTGATTGATTGAAGTTGTAATTGTAGCACAAAAAAACAAAAGATGACAGCAACTCATCAGTAGAATAAACTTTGCTTTGGTCAAAATGAAGCTGTCTGGACCTAGTTCAAAGTGGCATTGTGGAAGGTGTCTAAAAATTAGAAATGTACCTTCAGTAGTTGTTAATAAAAAATATTGCTGCCAATATATCCACCATTGTTCAACATTCACTGCATACCAATATAATTGTTATAGTTATCTATACCTGAAATAAATTAGATGTGAGATTAAAAATGGATATAGGCTCTTATCACTACTTCTCTATCACCAGATAAAAAATCAATATTGCTGCCAATATATCCACCCACCCTCTATAATATGCATATTCACTACTTCTCTATCACCAGATATGCCAGCCTCACTAACCATTTTTCTTTTCTTTGAAACTTGGATATTTTCATGTGACTGGCTAGGACTATCATTTGCAATATTGACAAGTGCATTTACATTTATAGCACTGCCATTGCCTTGTACACTTGAAATAAAATATTTATATCATATTATAATATAAATTAATCTAAAATAACAGCTAGATATATGTGCTTTCACTATGAAAATCATAGCAACAACACTGCATTTTGGACCTAAGATATATTATTTATCTAACTTTACACTCTCAAGTAATTATAAAACAATATTCATGTTGAATACACATGTGCTTTTACTGTGAAAGTCAAATTCAGTGTCATTGGAGCATGAGGTAAAGTGTCTTACTTGTCAATTCTGCTCCTATTTTGGAAACATAACTTTGCAGATTGTTTTGTGATAAAACAAATAAAATAAAAAACAAACAACATATAAGTATATTTATAATATGGAGCACCTGTGATAGCTTTAATATAAAGTTACAACAGTGAAGCTTCTCTTAAAAGTATTTACTTTTACTTGATAGTGTCTAGTCCTTTTGTTTGCATTTTGAGGATTAACAAGGCATCCTCTCTTGTTGTGTCCGAACTCTTTGCAATGTTTGCATTGCACTCTATATCTGCTTCTCTCTACAGGCACTTCATTAGTTTCTCTCCTCCTATTTTTCTTTGGTCTTCCAAGAGGTATTTTGAGTAGTGGTGGCAATATATTATCACTATCAGCTATTGGCCATGATGTCTTATCTGGAATCGGGCGAATTAATCCAGATTATATGGCCAAGTAACTATCCTACTTCAGCCAACCATGTATGAATTGTGAATTATCTTTTTTTGCATGTAGAATGCGACTATGGACACAAGGAATGCCACTCAATTGCCAGTAGCCATAGTCACAAACATGATGTTCAAGTTTAACGATGTAAGTTCCACCCCTGTCATCCACTTCGTACAACCATTCACTTGCTCGACAAATTGGATTTGCACTTCCTATTTGCAAATTCTTCGTCATCTTTGCATAAATTCTTCTAGGTATTGATGTTTCCCAAGTTTAAGCTTTTTGTCTTTTATTAACCATCATTTTCATTATCTTTTTTCTCATCCATTCCAGAATAGTTAATATAGATAGGTTTCTTTGTACTCCAAGCCATGCATTAAAAGACTCTGTCATGTAATTAATGACATGATATGTCTTGCACTGGTTATCGAATGCATGTCGCGACCAATACTTTGCTGGTAGTTTTCTTAGTGTTTTATAAACAACAACTTCAACTTTTTCACATCTTCCATAGCCTCTTCAAATGACCTTTTGCTTGATGCTCTTGCGGTTGCCCAAAATTATGCTTTGAAATCAGACAAAGGGTGCTTAGCTTCGATAATATATGTCTGCTATAATATCTCACATGAGCATTAGGAAACTCAAGTGCCAATGCATTCTGAATCCATTTTTGGCGATCACACATGATGGTCAATTGCCTTGTGTCCCCTATAAATATCTTTAAATGACCTAGAAACCAAGTCCAAGTAACTGTATTCTCAACGCCACAGATAAAAACATCGAGTGGGAATATACTATTATTGGCATCAAGTGCTACTGTTGAGAGAAGAATACCCATATAAGGACCCTTTAAATGACATCCATCTATGCCAATAAAGGGTCTACATCCACTGTTAAAGCCATCTCTAACTGCTGGAAATCATAGCACAAACTTGTCAAAATGAGTAGTTGCCTCATTATCATTGTATCTCACTACGCTAACCAAGGCCAATGATTGTGACATCTTGCTAAGAATTTATTGCGCATAAGATCTAATAAGCCTATAACTAGATTCATGATCTGCACTTTTTGTTTGTAAAGCCTTTTTCTTTGCCCTATAAAGTTTAGTTTTGCCAATCTTAATCCTATACATTTTCCTCAACTCAGATTGTATGAAATTAACATTAATATCTGGATGGTCAATGATAGCAGTTCCAAATCTCCATGCAATGAACTCTGCAGTGCATTCATGATTCTTCAGCAATCTAACACAAGTATGCAAATCATTATGCCTTTTCACCATGAACATTGCTCCGAATCTAGTTTTCATAGCATGTAAAAACCATGGGCACTTGTAGTACTCACACCCAATAGTGATTCTTGTCTTTTCAAACTTGTGCCTATAAGTCTTAAACCTATTCTCCACAGCATGTTGTCTTATTGCCCATGCCAATTTTGTAAAGTTCTTGAAATACAGCCCAACTCTGAATATCACAGGTGCATGACTAGGAACATATAAATTTACTCACATATCAGCATCCATTATACACAATACATCATCATGCTCATTATCAGAATTGACACCAAACTCATTGTCATCACTTTCACAATAAGAAAGAATACAATCACCATCACTGGCATCAGAAGGCACATACCCTGGATTAGATGTGAGAGTAACAACCTTTAATTGATTATCATCTTTATTATTATCATTCAAACCGAAAACACTGTCATCAGAGTGGGCTGTTGCTGCATTGGTGTCAGGATTATGGTTGGTAGATGAAGAATTAGGCAAAGGGTTAGAGGCCTGATGTAGTTGCGATTTTGGATTCCGTGTCATTGGTTGTGATGGCATTTCAAGTGGGATTAGAGATGGACGAGGCTGCTATTCAGGTGAGTTTGCTGCAGAGTTATGGTTGGATAAGCCATTTTGATGACAAGTTGGGGATCTAAAATAAGTGTCCAGGAAATCCTCAAATAAATCACAATTGGCCTCATTGTGGTTTTTAATGTTGAGGGTATCAGTATGGATTGAAGCTTCAGCTCTTGACTGCAGTTGACCACTATCTGGTGAAGTATCAATTTATGAAAGGGTATGTGTAGCAGGGTTTAATTCATTTGTAATGGCAGCTGGTGGTGATGAAATAGGGTTATTGAGATTTAGAGTGCCTGGGATGGTAAGTTGTAATGTGTTTTGTTTTGAAGTGTCTGAAGGTTGGAATAAGTCTCTTTTTATTGATGATTCATTTGATGATGGTTATTGGTAAAGATAAAATTGCATTTTGTAGAGTTGCATCTTGTGGTGCTCTTTCAATTGGAAAAAGAGATCTTCATCATTAAAGATTTCGACATCTTTTGATTCCCATGGCACCCAAACAGTCAGTCGAAACAATTCATTAAACTTCATCATTCTCCCATACACTCTCACAAGTACCTTGTTAATTAGGGAGACCTTGCTGAATCTATCTAAATTCATTATACCAAGATTATGTGTAGTGTCCTTGAAAGTGACACACACAGTTGTGTCATCTTTGTCATTCATTTTCACCTGTAAACATATTTACTATCAATTTTTCTAATATGGCAGTCTAGGCAAGATAATGCACTTTATATCTAAAACTTGATCATAATTTTGAACTTAACACATGTTTCTTGGATTATATACTTAAGCTTTTTTTTTTCCAAAAGCTGCCAAATTTCAACAAATAATAACGCATTCAGCCATAATAATCATCTATGAAGCAAAAATTTTACTGACAAGACCATGAATCCCTAGCACAAAAGATAAATTAAAGCATGTATAAGCTGAAACAACAGTACCAATAATTCAAAAAATAATAAAAAATAAATATTGAAATAAATCCATAACTAAATAAACCAAAACAAAGTAATAAAATAAAATGAAAATAACCATTTCTTGTTTTGAAATAAATAAGATCAGATAAAATGAAAACTAACCTTTGCCTCTTCAAAAAAGGAATAAAAAATAAGTATTGAAATAAATCCATAACGAAATAAACCCAAAACAAACTAATCAAATAAAATGAAAATAACAATTTCTTTTTTTGAATAAATAAGATCAGATAAAATGAAAACTAACCTTTGCCTCTCCAAAAAAGGAAACGACTGATGCAATTCTCCTTCTCCTTACAAACAAAATGACTAACAACCAAGCTATTCATATGTGGTAGAACGTGATGAAGAAAGAAAACCTGCCAAAACTGATTCCCAAAGCTCGATTTTGGCTCCAAACTAGAGTATATGTCAGTGCTACATGTTGCTAGTCTCATCACAAAATCAATTAACTGGAATGATGTAGTCAGTGGCTCACATCACGAAATCTTCTTTTGTTTCTCATTTCCTTTCTTTTACTTGAAATTTCTATTTTTCCCTGGCACTGTTAAGTTTGACAGGCAAATTGATGATTTTAGGTTCGCAATGGGTATTGTTTAAACAAATGGGTGCGCAGCGGAAATTATCGAAACATTTGGGGGCATGGTAGAAATAACCCAATTAACTATTCATATTGAAAGAAAACAAAACACTTTTTTTATTTGAAAACCTTTTGAAATATATTATAAGGAAATTGATTACACCAGAAAACAAGAAAAGAAAGAAAGAAAGAAAGAAATTCCTCCACTTCACTCCCTCATCTCTCTTTAAGCTCCTCTTAGCTTTAGCTAGCTTGCATCCCCTTGCCTTTTATGGGCAAGGGATGCAATGTGTCTTTTATTATTATTATTTTATTTTATGTTAAATATATGTATTCATTGAGAGGTATGATAGTCAGGTGATAACATGGCCACTTGAGAATCATGAGCAACCAAAGAATCGTTGCTCACCTTTTATTTTTTAATTTTTAATTTTTAAAATATTTATTAATTACATTTCTTCAATGATCCATTCCAAATTGCTCCACCAGTTCTTTTTTGTTCCCACTTTCAATTCAATTATATCTTTATTCCTGAAAAATATTTACAAGATAAAAATTAACATATTGTGAATTCATTGAACATAAAAATTTATTAGAGGAGCATTCATATAATTTATAAGTTATGAGCACATTAATCAACACTTTAAGTAAAAAAGTAATAATTCTATCCTTATTACACAAATACTTTTAATGTTAATCATAAGGATTTTGTAAAATTGATGCATTTTGAAGATTTGAACCGATTAGAATAAAGAGAAAGTTTGTGTGAAGCACTGTGAGTTGTAATTTGATCAAAAGTTGATGAAAGAGAGGTCAATTTTAGATAAAGAGTTTCGACTGAAAACCTAGGTTTGAAATTGGGAACTTTTGATTTTGGGATGAAATTGTGTTTGGATTGTGAAAAACCATTGCTAGAATTATTTAGAATGATTTTTGGAACTTCAACTTTGCAAGAAATCACAAGAAAATGATGAATTTTTAGAGAGAAGGTGAAGGTTGTTGTCGTTTAGAGAGAGAAATGGTTAAAGGTTAATTGAAATGAAGAAGAAAACAAAGGAACAACATCTCATCGTATGAAGTTGGTGAATGATTTTCTATAATTGGCTAATCGTTAAAAGTTGAAGACCTCTTAACATAATCAGTTCTCTATTTATGTGTTTCGGTTAACTGTTATTAAATAAAAAATTTTTACAACGAAAACAATTATATATTTAGGCAAATCAGTTATCCAATAGCATTTATGACCTTTCTATTTTTAAATGGCAATCCACTATCCTCAATTGGTTCACCCTTTATCATTAGATTTCATTTATTAAGTTTTTGTTTTTAAATGGCTATTTGTTTATATACAAACTACTATCCATTTATTTAATTATAATTTGTATATCTATTTTGATATGTTGCTAATAATTATTTAATTCTAAGGTCATTTAATGAACATGAAACGTCTCAAAGGCCATTATTAATGCATGAAAGATGAGTGTGTATTACATTATACAACATTCAAAATCAATCAAATTAATCAACAATAACACAGATACACATCAATAACCACATAATAGATAGTCTAATAGTCATTATATCATTCAAGAATATGTTAATGTGAAAATTTCGTCATCCTAAGTTCATATCGAATTTGACAAATTGATTCTGACTAAAGGGTTTGTAAAGATGTTGGCAAGTTATTTTTCGGTTGAAATAAATTCTAACACAATATCCCCATTTTTAACATGATTTCTCTTGAAAAGGTGTCTAATCTCTATATGTTTGGTTCTAGAATGTTGAATAGGATTCTTTGACAAATTTATAGCATTAGTATTGTCACACATAATAGGTAAATGATCAAGCTTAATCCCAGAGTCTCTAAGTGTTTGTTTCATCCAAATGGCTTGTGCACAACAACTACTATAGCAATAGATTTAGCCTCGGTGGTTGAAATTGCAACTTAATTTTGCTTTTTTCTAAACCAAGAAACAAATGAGCGACTTAGAAAATGAAAAGTTCCACTAATACTCTTTCTATCGAATTTGTATCCGGCAAATTTGTATTTGAATAACAAGTTAAAATCTATATGAGATCCTCTTAGATACCAAAGGCCAAGATCAATTATTCCACTAAAAAATAAAAAATCTTTTGACAGCTAGTAAATGAGACTCCTTGGGATATGATTGAAATCCTGCACATAAAAATACACTAAACATGATATTAGGTATACTCGCGGTAAAGTAGAGATCCAATCATACTTCAATATGTTTTGATATCAATTTCTTTACCATTTTCATCTTTTTCAAACTTGATTGTTGAGCTAATTAGAGTGCTTTTAGCTTTTCCATATTCCCGGATGTATTTTTAAGTTGGCAATCTAGTTTTATTCCTTGCAACTATACCCGATTCATTAATTTTATTTCTAAATACCTATTTAGTGCTTATTACATATTAAAGTTCTAGTTTAGGAACAAGTTTCCAAATGTTATTTCTCTCAAATTGATTTAACTTTTCATGTGTAGTCATAATCCAAGATTAATCATTTTAGTATCAGAAAACAATTTTGGTTCGATTTGAGGTATGAATGCAGTATGCTCACAAGTACTTCTAAGTGATAATCTAGTAGCTACATCTTATGAAGGATCACCTAAGATTAAGTCTTTAGGGTGAGAAGAAACATACCTTTACTCATTGGGGAGTCTTTAAGAATTACCTTCATTTTGATTCTACTTAGCTTGTACTTTTTGTTATTTTTCTTAATTTTTGTGTGGTGGATCATTTTGTTTGTCTTTTGAGGAATCATCTTTTTTAATAAAGGAAAATTATCCACCATTCACCCGTTTTTTCACCGTGTTTTTAAAAATACACAAATCGATTTTTTTTTGGCAGCGCTCCACTTGAAGTTAACATTTTTTTCATTGATACACTCTTGTCATAAGGGTAAAATTGTCATTTTCAATGACACAGTAGTGGAAAGGTGTAAAACAATATAAGTTTAAGTGGAGTTCAACAAAAAAATAAATAAATTAAGAATTGTGTATTTTTGAAAAAATTCGAAAAAATAGGTAGTCGGTGGATAAATTATCTTTTACATTTAGGGATAAAAATGTAATTTAAATAATATTCCATTAGTTTTCTTAACAGTCTCCAAATGGAAGTGGAAAAGTAAAAAGAAATGTAATTTCAGGTGGATTCCAGCAAAAAAAAAAAAGAGATTTGTGTATTTTTGAAAAAGTTAAAAAAATGAGTGGACGGTGGGTAATTTTCTATTATTCATCTACATAATCATTAACAATAACTTTCTGCATAGAGGAAAGGTTTAAATTCATCGAATGCAACATACATAGGCTGTTCAGAGACCAAGGTTTTTTTGTTGTATACTTTATAAGCTTGCTCATATTTGAATACCCAAGAAAGATACCGGTATCGGATTTTAGATTATACTTTCCAAGATTGTCTTTTGTATTTAATATAAAATATTTGCATAAAAAATCTTAAGATAATCAATGTTGAGTTTTCTATATTTCTAAAGCTTATAGAAAGTTTTATTGGGTTAAGATTTAATCAATACAAGATTTAAAACATAACAAGTAGCGTTCACGGTTTTGACTTAAAAATATTTTGGTAAAGCATTTTAATTCAACATGGTGCTAGCCATTTCTTGAATGGACCTATTATTTCTCTCAATAACTCCATAATGTTGTAGTGTCCTTGGTGATGAAAATTGATGATATATGCCGAAGTTATTGTAAAATTTTTTAAAATCATGATTTTCAAATTTCCTACTATGATCACTTCTTACGCAACAGATAATATACCCATTTTCATTTTGGAACCTTTTATAAAAGATGTAAAAAGCATCAAAGGCATCATCCTATTTCCCATGAACAATACCCAAGTGTATCTATAGAAATCATCAGCAATAACAAATGCATGACACTTATCACTTAGACTTGCATATTTAGAAGCTCCAAATAAATCTATGTTAAGAAGATGAAGAGGCCTTATAGTAGAAACATGATTTTTATTTTTAAAAGATGTTTTTATTTACTTTCCAAATTGACAAGCTTCATAAATTATATCCTTTTGAAAACCAATCTTTGGAAGACCTTTAACCAAATAATTTTTGGAAATTTTTGAAATCAAATCCATGCTTGTATGACCTAATCTTTTATGCTATAACCAATTATTATCATATAATGCAGAAAGACATTTATCATGAAATGATGCAGAATCTATATCAATGGTGCATATATTAATATATCTTTTCTAACAAATAGAATTTTACCATCAATGCATTCTCAATAACACATCCTGTTTTATAAAAAATAACTCTATAACCTTTATCACTTAATTAACTAATACTAAGTAGATTATATTTTAATTTTTCTACTAAACATACATTTTCAATAAAGGCAGAAGAGTTTTTACCGACATTGCCAATTTCAATAATTTTTCCTTTTAAATTATCTCCAAAAGATACTTCCCTATCATTTTTTACTTCAGTAAAATTGGATAGCCCAAAGTAGTCGCCAATCATATGCCTCAAACATCTGCTATCTAAGTATTATTTTTTCTTTTTTCTTCTTTGATCCCTCGTCAAATTCATCTCCTATTGCCATAGGTGTCAAATTTGACATTTCATGAGATTCCTCCTTATTTGTACTCTCCTCTTTATTGTCATCCTATGTTGCTACCATACCTTTCTTTTTTGCCTTATTGAGAAGAGGGCATTATGATTTAATGTGTCTAGGATTTTTGCATTCAAAGCAAATAATCGCCTCATTCTTTTCCACTTGGTTTTTGAAATTCCTGAACTTTCCTCACTCATTGGATTTCTTAAAGAACTTTCTAAACTTTCTGGCAATCAATTGCGATCTTTTTATCTTCAAACTCATTGTCCTCATCACTTTCAAGTTTTGATACTTTCAGGGCAATACTCATTTTCCTTTTGTCTTCGTCACTCTTTTTACAACTAAATATTCTTCATAAGAAATAAGTGAGCTAATTAAATCATCAATATGTAAAATATTTAGATCCTTAACTTCCTTAATGGTAGTTCTCCTAGGTCTACATTCTTTTAGTAAAGACATAATGACTTTCTTTACCTTCTTACTATTTGAAAAAGTCTTTCATAGAGCTTCTAGAATGTTTATAATATCTGTAAATCTAGTACACATGAACTACACACTCTCATTTTGTTCCATTTGAAAAAATTCATATTGCCTAGTGTATTTACTAATTTTAGACTCTTTAACATGATTTGCTCCTGCATAAACAACATTTAGTTTCCTTCATATTTCATTTGCATTAGAAAAACTTGAGACTTTATAAAACTCTTTCTTATCTAGAACAAAAAACAGAGCATTCATGTTTTTGGAATTTATAGAAGGTTTTTTCTTTTTCGATTCATCCCATTCATTTAAAGGCTTTGGAATTTATAAAAGGTTTTTTCTTTTCTGATTCATTCCATTTATGTGAAGGCTTTGGAATTTCTTCCCCTTCTTCATTTTTAGTAGTGGACATGAACAAATCATCAATAATAATTTCCCATATCTTATAATCTAGTGCTTGCAAGTAAATTTTCATCTTAATTTTCCAGTATGATAATCATTTCCACAAAAAATGGTGCTCTAGTAGTCGTATGACTTTCCTTAAAGGTGGAATCGTTTTGGGGTTCTATGGATCTTTTACTTTAGACAGTTAAGTCCTAACAAGGAAACCTCACTTTGATGCCAAATGAAACAATGGCTAGACAACCTAAAAGGGGGGTAAATTGGGTTTTTAAAAATTATAGAGCACTAAAATCAAAAGTTAATATCAATTCTAATACAAGAAAATCAATAACAATTAAATAATGATAAATTTCTAATAAAGTCAAACAAATAGCAAATAAATAACAGTAATCAAAATGTAAAGAGAGAAGTAAAAAGAATCAAACACAATATTTTTGTGTGGTTTGGCAAAACTTGCCTATTTCCATGCCGTCAAGCCCACCATGCTTGAGAATTCTAATAAACAAGCCTTACAACCATAAGGTTTCAACAACATTACACATGACTTCAAAAGTGTCAATGGACGTTTACAACTTGAGGTAATTGAAACCCTTTTATCCCAAGTATTTCCCACACTCTCAGCCACTCAATTTTAATATTGAGATTAAAGATATCATTGATTTCTCATTCACACAATCTATGTGTTTACAAATGAAAGCCCAAAGTGTGATTTTATAAAGGAATAAACAAATTTTTGCTCAAAACAGATTTAATGTGCAATGATAAGCTTGATGATAATCATTAAACTCTCTATAATTTGAATATGATGAGGCCTTTTATAGTTAAAGAGGAAAACTAGTTGTTATTGACTTTCTGGTATAATCAGATTGCCATTAATAAATTTGAATTGTTGTTTTAACTGTATACAAGTTACCATTATATAGAAATTTTAAATTGTATGATCACCATTAGAGGATGTCGGTTGCCGTTTTCGTACAAAGACCCTAAAAGGAATTATCGGCTAGATGTTTCTAATAAAAAAATTACCGTTTGCACATAAATTCTTTTTAGAAGTTATCAGTGAGCCATTTTCTTATACATGGTTAATCGTTATTTTCCAGAACCTATCATAACTTAACCATACAATACCAATTTGCCATATTAAGAATAACGGTTATCCATTTGTTTCTAGAAACTTAAACTCATCTGGAAAATTTGTACGGCCTAAGAAATTATACAAATTTAAAGACTAACATTCTTAACTTATAACACATATGCTTTGTTATCATCAAAATCAATGTTATAAGTCAATTTACGTCAAAAAGTTGAAATCTCTAATATTTAGTTATGTTATTTTTTTATTTTTTATTTTTGCAAGTGATGTCCAAGAAAGTGAAAAAGGTATGGTGCTTGAAAAATATTTTTTAAAAAACTCAAACTTTTACCTAGTAACTAGGCCATCTTGTCTAACCAGCAGTGAATTCTTGCATAAAACGTTAAATTTATGTAAAAAAGTTAAAAAATTCAAACGTGTTCGATTTCACTAAATCCGAAACATGAGTAAATAAAGGGTCAACTTATATCTTCTTATATTGTAGTTCACAAAGTTTATTAGATAAAATGAGTATTTTCCTTTTAAATATGAGTAGCTAAATTTTCTAAGTTAAGATGAATGGCAAAGCTCAAGGAATGAAATCATGGAATTAATTATTCTCTCAAGTGAGTTTTAAGTTTATTTTATTTGTTATATGCTTATAATTTGTATGTTTTTCTCTTTATCAATTACTTTTTTGTCAAATTAATTTGTAGACCTAGATTTTCTTGGATCTATATAGAATCTTGACATAATATTAACTCTCTAATATAGTTGTGGCACATTAAGTACTTGATCTCATATTTATCCATGCAAATGGATAATTAACAACCAAACGACACAATAATTAACTGGCAAAACATAAATATGAGAGAGTATTATGATCATAATTTAAAAAGAAAAAGTGGATCCTGTAACCTTAACATTTTTTTTAGATTGCTTTGTATTAATTTTTTTTCAATTCATTTTATTTTAATAGTTGACAACTAGATTTATAAATTCCCTATGATTCAACCCCAAACTCACTTGACTATATTATTACTAGAAATTTTTATAATTAGGAGTAATTAACGCATGCAATAAAATAATAATCTCTGAATTTCATAAAATTTATTTATTCATTATTTTATATGAACATACATTACTAGCCCTTATTTATAAAGTTTGTGATTTATATATAGCGCATCTGATGTCAATACTAAAAGATCTAATTCACAAGTTCCTTATAATGAAATGGGCATTTCGTTATATAAGACTATAAGTTTCCTACATCTATTGTGAGTGATTTTATCTTGAATAATTAATATATATATATATGCAATATGCTTATTGTACTAGATTATAGTGATTTATGATCTAGTTTAATAAACGTCATTGATCATAATTTGCGTAACCTTTAATAAGTCTAATAAACTTTAATCATGAGTGGACAATAAACTTGTATTCATGCGTTATGTTTGTTGAGTTATCGTGGAGTGAGATCCATATAAATAGTCAAAACCTCGATAGTTTAGAAATGTAATTTCATGGATCATGCGAGTATATATTTACTAGATAGAATCTATACTAATAATTATTGCTTAAGTTATTTGTGGTACTTGATCATTTAAATCTATAGAAATAAATTATTCAATAATTGTTATTGAATAATAATATCTATTTGTAAATTTATTTACAAATGTAGATATATTAAAAGTGATTATTAGAACAAATAATGACTTAGGATAAATATCTATTTGTAAATTTATTCACAAATGTAGATATATTAAAAGTGATTATTAGAACAAATAATGACTTAGGATAAATATCTAATTTTAACGGCACAACATTTATCATTGGCCTAGTATTAATTATGAGCATCAAATAGACGATCAATTAAGTGGCTATTTTTGGTAAAAAAACTAATGCTCAAAATAATTAAAAGGAATTTTAATTTATTGGACTTTTATTTAAACACATGGGAGTGCAACTTTGGGCTTTTAGTGGAATAACTTGGGATTAAGTTAGTAATTTTAGTGTGTCATAAGATAACTAGGTCTTGAATATTAAGTTGGAGGTAGAAAGCCTATGATCTGCAGGTCCTCTGCTAGCTCAATTTATAGTCAAACTTTGACTATAATAACTACTTATATAAAGGAGATGAAATTGGAATACAAATAATAACTTTTAAGTATAGTTTTTTTTAAAGAAAAATACAATTCTAGGGTTTCCATCGTCTCATGGTAATTAGGGTTCTTTAAACAACCACACATGTAAGGGAGATGATTGAAGATAGAAGAGAAAACTGCAACCATATTTTGAAAATCCTAATAATGATGGTGGAAAAGATTGCAGTTGTCTTTTCCAAATCTTCATTAAGAAATCATAGTATTTCTTTAACCCTATGCATGTATGTATTTCTTGATTAGGGATCATTGACAGAATCAAATAGACTACATTTTATCTTGTAATATATTGAAGTTTATATATTTATGTACACACACGCGCAAACATACACGCATATACCTTTTGATCAAAACCATCATCCAGATTCTAGGAACATTCCTATTCTATCACTAAATATCAATAATCAAACATCCTAATGCGTACTGTTGGATGATTCTTATTGCTATAGGTGTCAATGTGCAAGTGTTCACAATAAGTAATAGATTAATGAATAATTAGATCATCTCGATATGGACTAATGTTATCGGATTTACAACAGCAATCTTAACAATGCAATTTAATTTAAAATAAAAATAAAATAATCGATGAAACTAATGAACTAACTAAATTAATAATGTATTAAACCAAATGCAATAAGAAAAATCTTAAGCCAAACGCAAGAACAAACTCAGTTGGAAAGGAGTAGTTCAGTGATTAAAATTCACTTAATAGTTTTAACTATTTTTCCAATTAAGATTCTGTTGCTACAACATCTATTACAACATTTGGTAGAATCCATATTGTATCGTCAGCTGTCGCCTGTTGGATATCTTATATCTAAATGCAACCTAATAATGACTAATTGTTACGCTAATATTAGATATAACATTATGCGTTTTAGGTTCCAATTGTCCTATAAGGTGAAATTTTATGTTTAGTTCTTCATTAATTTTAGAGCAAGCATTACTCTGTTTAAATTGAGATTAACTCAACTTGGGAAACACAATCTAAAACCATGTATTCTCTTGATTTGTTCTACTAAGTCAAACTTGTTTTAGGCACCTTCTTATCTAGTATCTATTAAATGAGTGGTCAGCCGAAGTAAGGAATTACAATAAGCAAAATCAAGAAAAAATGCTACAGTAAATTTAGGGCAACACACGTATGTCAGTCAAATATTCATTACGTTTGTTTATTACTCAACTACAACAAAATTTAGTTCATGATTTGAAATAAAACGGCAACAAGCATCGCTTTAGCCATCAAATACATGCCCATAAAGAAATAAAAACGAGAAAATAAGATAAAGAATTGAGTTTCGCTTAGTCTTTGTAATACCTTCTTCTTTTTCTCCTTAAATCTTTTGTTATAGCCCGTAAATCCCTTTTATTGTCTTTTGTTTTTTTGTTTCTCTGTTATTTTACTTGAGTGACAACTCTCCCCTTTTCCGTTCATGCATAATCCTTTTATATCTTGGAATTAAGGCAATTAAAAGCGTGTTGGTCATGTGTCTTCCATTTTTGGAAACCTTGGATCACAATCTTTCAATTAACATGCGCGAGATCTCGTATACAGATGCTACAGGATTGCTACAACAATGGCTACAACATCTTTTCTGTTCCAGGCTTACTTTTTTTACCCTGTAGCCAAATTCTTTGGTCATTTCTGCAAGTCTGTTGCAGCAATTTTCCATCCATAAAGCTTGAACTTTTTGGTTCCCTACAATCATTTACATAATCAAAACACAAATTATTCTAAAACACAATTAATTTATTAAAATTAAACTTAAACTACTGTTCATGCAAAATTTAACTAAAAATGAATTTTAAACACACCATAGAGTTATCACACAATATTAGTTTGAGTTTAAAAATGTTATGACAACTCTCATTTCATAGAGTTATCACACAATAATACTAACACTTTTCTCACACAATCATGCAACAAACAACTTAGCTTTATTATCTAACTTGCTCAGATTTATTAACGCTATAATCACATTCTTAAACATACAAAACTGCCATAAATAGTTCCAGTTCTAAACTTAGGTCTTATTCTGTCCAAAGTATATGTGTGGCACTTTGGTCAAGTTCTAGAGTTGTTGCAACATCATACAAGCATCAAATATAACTTGAAGATTAAAAAAACAAATATTTCCTTTTTTGGGGGAACAAGAGTCAGGAAATGACTTCAAACTGTGTTATAACAAATTTATTTATTTATTTTTATACTCTTCAATGTATCATTGATTTTTCATGTGAATGTCTATCACTTGTAATGATGATACCCAAGTTCTAGAGTTGTTTCATCAAAAGTATCTCAGATGCTATAACATAGTCTTATCTTTGGACACCTTTGACTTAAAGTTGAATATAGAGCTCATGAACAAACTTGACTATTTAATATCTTAGATAGAAGACCTATTTTGCTTTTTTTTTTTCATGTATAAGTTGCTACGACAGTGCTCATAACTCTTGCTACCTTTTTACGCAAGTCTGTATATGTGGTATATACTCAGCCTTGGTTACTCAACAACTAAGTCACTAGAGCAAAATTTATTTCATATCTAGTACAATTTGTGATAATTATGAAAAAATTTTCAAGTCCACCCCCCAAAACTTGAGATATTCTTAACTTTATTGCTCTACCTAGTTTTGTTACAGCATACTCACAAAACTCAACCAAAGCCTAAATGTTAAGATAGAGTTTCAACCTTCATCTATAAACTTTCTCTACTTGGTAGTCATTCATTCCATATTTCAACACTCAATTCATCCTCATCGGTTTTTCTAATCCACATACAAATGCTGGATAAAAAGAGCTACACACATAACAGAAACACATGCATTCCCCCTCAAAATTGAGAGTTATTGTGTACTCACATGCACTCAAAATGATTTAAAGATAGACATGCATATACTAATAATAAAAAAGAAAGTCTCTTTATAGTAAATTCCTTTTTTCTTTGTAAAGCTCTTTACGATAAAACGTGCCTTGTATCTCTCTATATTGCCTTTCAAATCCCTCTTGCTTTTAAATATTTATTTGCAACCAATAGGTTTTGCACCTTCTGGCAATGAAATAAGGTCCCATGAATTATTATCCTTCATGGATTTCATCTTTTAGTTCATATCGTCAATCCACTTCTTAGAGTTAAAATTTTCTATGGCTTGATGAAAATTGAGTGAATCATTTCCATCACTTAAATGTCCACGTCATATTCTTAAAGAAATACAATGTGGTCATATGGCAGTGCACTTCTCATTTCTTTAGTGGATCTCCTTAATAACATAAGTTCTTGAGGTGGTAGGTTTGTTTTGTCTTAAATAAAGTTAGCAATAAGACCTTGGTCAATGCTAATAACACATATAGAATATCAGTATATTCTTCTTCAACGACAAAGTCCCTAACTATATATTCCCTTGCAAACTCGATATCCTTAAAGAAATGGGCATTTCTTAACTTGAAATTCAGTTTAATAGTGGAATCATAAAACTTGTACCCCTTGAATCTTTTAGAGTTTCTAATAAAATAACAATTCATCGTCCTCAAATCCAATTTCCTCTCATTAGACTCATAAGGTATTACCTCAATTAGTCATTCCCTAAACATGCATGTACTTTAGACTAGGCTTCTTATCCGTCAAAATTTTGTAAAAAGGGTTTTGATAGTCGTCTTAGTTGGAACCCTAATAAGGATATATGCTATAGACTTAAGTGTTTCTCCCTAGAGTGATTTTGGTAAAGTAGAATGATAAATCATACTTCTTACTGTGTCCTCAAACATTATATTTAGTTTTTCAGTTACACAATTTACAGTGGGCATACCAGGCATAGTATACTATAGGACAATACTATATTCCTCTTGGCATTTAGCAAATAGCCTAAGACATTGTTCATTAGACCCATCATATTCGTAGTATTAATCAGCACAGTTAGATTTAACACTTTTAATGCTTTTGTTGAGTTGGTTCTCAACTTTAGCCTTAAAATTTTTGAACATATCCAAGTATTGTAAATTTTTATGTAGGAGATATATGTAGCCTGTTGAGTGTTAGAAAATATATATTTATAAAGGAGAAAATTCTCATTTTACATTTCAAGTCTTACTAACAACCCTTACTTTTATGTATTTAAGGTTCTTGTAATTTAATTATGTGTGTTTTATTTTACTTAAGTATTTTGTGTATTTTAGGGGCATCATAGTTATTTCACAATAAACAAGAGATCAAACGGCAAAACAAACATCACTTTTGAACTCAGGACGGTCGAAAACCTTAGGAGGAGCATAAAAGGAAAAATGACATTGTTCACATGTATGGTACTATTCACATGTACGGTACTGTCTACATTACTGTTCACGACACTGTTCATATAGACGGATCGATGACATGGCATTGACCAATGATGTCAAACTGTGTTATTGTTCACCCACGTGGTCAAACCGCGCACTATTGACTGATGATGTGGTGCAATCCTGAGCATCCAAACTATTTTTAATCCGATGGCCATGATTTACTCAATGTATCTATAAAAAAGGGAGCCTCCCTCCTAATTTGATATCTCTGAATGTATTTTTGGGATCCATTTTTTGTAATTCCTTCTCCATCTTATATTTTCTACGTATTTTAATAAATTTCTATTTTGCCCCTAGTTTAATTACGAGTGGCTAATTTTCTTTCAAGCTTGGGTTGAAGGTGAAGTCTCAACATGTGTCATGGGCTTTATTTGGTAAATTTACTTTCTCTTCCCCTCTAATTTTTGTGAATGTTTTGACTCATCGACAAATAATACTAATCTTATCTAGTACCGTCTTGGTTTCACTGACCCTCTAGTACAAGGTTATTATTATTTGGCACAATAAGCTCTTAGCACCATATTAATTAGAGCGTGGTTCATGAGGTGTGGATTCACCCTTCATGATTTAATTGGCATTAATAAGGATTATTTAGCCCATGATGCTTGTTGATACAGATCCAGATACCCAAATACGTCGTCTCAATAGATTTCTCTTCAATTTATTCTCGTCATTTCAATTCTAATTTTAGAATTTATTCTCGCCATTTCAATTCTAATTTTAGGATAATCCAAATCATTTTCACCACAAATCCAACCACCCATTTACAAAATTAATTCTACACACAATTAAAATTCACCTCCTCATGGGATCGACATTTGTCACCATTAATCTTTTCTACAATAGATTCGTGCACTTGCGAGTTTAATAAAATTTGCACAATAAGTTTTTGGCGCCGTTACTGGGGAGGTAAGTAATTTTAATTTATAGAATTAATTTTTGTGAATAATTCCATTTAATTATTTTCTTGTATTTTTTCATTAAAAAAGAAAAAAAGAAAAAAAGAAAAAAAGAAAAAAGTGAATCTACATTTAAAGGTTAGTATTTATTTAGAAAAAAAAAGTGAATCTCATTTAAAGGTTAGTATTTCTTTTCTTTTTCTCTTCTTTAAATTTTTGTAATGTAATTTTCAAGTTATTTTTTTTTGTAATTTTTGTTTATCTTACTAATTCTTTTTAGTTAATTTATTTCATGTATTTTTTGTGTATTTTTTATAATAAAGTTGTAATAGAGCGATAAGGTTAGTATCGTAATTTCTCATTTTTCTTTATCTTTATTCGCTTTGTTCCCATTTATTTTTTGTTCCTTTCATGCATGGTCGTATGTCATTATTACCTAATCTTGAACTTATAGACCTTGAACTTATGAAAACACTTTGCATACACAAACAAGTTAAAAATAAGATGGATTTGCAACCACAGGAAAGGCCATTCAAGGACTACTAGTCCTTTAGCTAATTTGAGCACATCGTGCATAAGATACCCAAATGTAGCTGCTAGGAGTTTTAAACTGAAACCTAGTGTGCTAAATTATCTCCCAACATTCTATGGCCTAGAAAATGAGGACCCATATAATTATTTGAATGATTTTCATACTATTTTTCAAACATTTAAATATGAGAATTTTTCAGATGATGATGTAAAACTTAGACTATTCTCATTTTCTTTAAAGGATACAACTTGTTCATGGCTTAATACATTGCCTGCCCATAACATCACATCATGGGAACAAATGATAACTAAATTTTTGAATAAATATTTCTTAATGCATAAAACCAATGTTATTCGTAGGGAAATCTCAGAGTTTACCCAGAGAGAAGACGAGCAGTTTTTCGAAACATGGGAGCGATTCAATGGGCTACCCTTGAAGTATCCACATCATGGGTATGAGAAATGACACCAATGTCAATGCTTTTTGGAGGGATTATTGCCGATGTGCAAGAATGGCTAATAGCAACAAGTGGAGGAGAGCTAATGTAAAAAAGTGCATCAGAAATTTGGGGATTCTTACAGCAACAAGCGGATAATTTCCAACAACGGAGTCGATCACTCAGGAATACTAGAAGCATTAAGGGAGTAAATGGGGTTCACATTGGCCAGTTAAGTTCAGAAGAAGTCAAAGCAATAATTGAAGGCCTCTTTCGACAAATAGCATCGTTATCGACTGTTAAATCAACAGAGCCACATAACCATGACTCATACTCAGATCAAGCCAATGCCATAGGTGTAATGAGAAAACCATCGAATTACAACCCATACTCTAACACGTATAACCTTGGATGGAGAAACCACCTCAATTTTTCATGGTCTCAAGGATTTCAACAGAATGGGCCAGCAGCTCCAGCTCCACCAATGTAACCAATTCTTCAAAACCCTCAATCCTCTCAGCCACCATTTAGACCATACAATCAAAACCATAATTACTCTCAACCTAGACTATGGGAGGATGCATTCCAGAATTTCAAGAATGTTACTCACTCTACGATTGAGCAATAGAACCGTACTATTAATGGGCTACGAAATGAGTTGAGAGTAGGCTTCAACTCACAAGTTCAATTAGTTTCAAGCCTCGAGAAGATGGTGGGACAACTTACTTCTTCAGTTCAGACATTGGCAATGACTGTCGAGAAAGACAATTTTTTAAGTCAACCGGTGCTTAATCCTAAAGGATTACATGAAGTAAGTATTAGTTCACCACAGTAACATGGAGAGGTTAAAGCCGTCATGACCTTGCGAAAAAGAAAAGAAGTCAACAACAAAGTGGAGATGCCGGTGATAAAAGAAAATCAAATTGTGCTTGTGAATGCTGAGGACTCACCATCGGAGGAGAAAGAAGAAACCAACCCGCGAGAATATGTTCCCAAAGCTCCATTTCCTCAGAGGTTAGCTAAAGAAAATAAGGAAAAATTCACAAGTGAGATTATTGAAATCTTCAAACAAGTAAGTGTTAACATCCCTTTACTTGATGCTATTAAACAAGTTCTATCTTATACCAAGTTTTTTTAAAGACCTTTGTACTAAAAAGAGAAACATTCATATTTAAAAGAAGGCATTTTTAACAGTAAACATTAGTTCTATACTCCAACATAAAATTCCTCTAAAATGCAAAGATCCAGGTTCCTCCACTATCTTATGTAGCATACGGAACCACACAATTGAGAATGCTTTGTTAGATTTAGGAGTTAGTGTAAATCTGTTTCCTTATTCAATATTTTTGAAACTTGGACTTGGAGAATTACACCCAACTCTAGTGCTGTTACAGCTTGCAGATCGGTCTATGAAAATACGTCGTGATATTATGGAGGACGTGCTTATCTAGGTAGATTTCCTGTTGATTTCATTATAATTGACATTCAACAAATACAGGATTCAAGGAAACACATCCCCATTATTTTAGGCCGATCTTTCTTGCCAACTGCGGATGCTCTCATTCAATGCAGGACTGGAAATATACAGTTGTCCTTCGGCAACATGACTATGGAGTTAGACATCTTCAATATTGCCAAAAAACCTCACAATGAATTGTTGATGTGGATTTAATAGAAACAATAGTTGACAATACTTTTCTTTCAAACCTTAGTGATGATCCTTTGCAAACATGTTTAACTCACTTTAGTTTGGATTTTGATATTGACAGATCGGTCAATGAGGTCAACACCCTACTTGACTTAGCATCATCCATGGACACTAATAAATGGTAGTCAAGAGTTGAACAATTAGTACCATCAGAGAAGAAACTCTCATCATCAGACTCACCACCGAAACTCGAGCTCAAACCATTACCCAACACTTTGGAATATACATTTTTGGGAGAAGAAAGTATTCTACCAGTAATCATTTCATCATCCTTAAATAACGAACAAAAAGGTAAGTTGTGTTGGATGTTTTAAAAGAGCACAAAGGAGCATTAGGATGGACCATAGCGGACATAAAAAGTATAAACCCAGTAGACTGCATACATTACATTCACCTTGATGAAAATGCTAAACTTACTAAAGAAATGTAGCGTCAGTTAAATCCTAACATGAAAGAAGTTGTTCGAACTGAAGTCTTTAAACTATTAGACACATGTATCATTTACCCAATTTTTGATAGTTTATGGGTCAGTCTTGTACAAGTTGTCCCCAAAAAGTCAGGAGTCACAGTAGTTATAAATGCTGATAATGAATTGATACTCAGTATAGTGACTACAGGATAGCGTGTATGTATTGATTATAGAAAGTTGAATTCTGTTACACATAAAGACTATTTTCCTTTACCATTTATTGAGTAAATGCTTGATAGATTAGCAGGCCATGAATTTTATTGTTTTTTAGATGGCTACTTAGGATATAATCAGATTCCCATAGCACCAAAAGATCAAGAGAAAACTACTTTCACTTGCCCTTTTGGCACTTTTGCATATAGGAGGATGCCATTTGGATTATGTAATGCACCTGCTACATTTCAACGATGCATGTTCAACATTTTTTTTGATATGGTTGAACGATTCCTTGAAGTCTTTATGGATGATTTTTCTATTTTTAGTGACTCGTTTGATCAATGTTTACATAATCTAACACTAGTTCTATAGAGATGTGTTAAGAAGAACTTAGTCTTAAATTGGGAGAAGTGCCATTTTATGGTAAAACAAAGTATTGTTTTCGGTCACATCATTTCAAGCAAAGGTATTGAGGTTGACAAAGCCAAGGTGTATCTCATTTTTAATCTTCCTCCACCTAAAACAGTTAAAGAAGTAAGATCTTTCCTTGGGCATGCTGGTTTTTTTAGACGTTTCATTAAAAATTTTAGTAAAGTTTCTAAACCCTTATGCAATCTACTTGCTAAGGATGTACCTTTTATCTTTAATGATTCATGTCTCGTAGCTTTTGAAAAATTAAAGCAATTGTTGATATCATCACCCATTATTCAGCCCCAAATTAGAGCTTACCATTTGAGCTTATGTGTAATGCATTTGATTATGTAGTAGGAGCAGTTTTAGGACAAAGAGTTGATCGAATTTCCCATGTTATTTACTATGCTAGTATGACATTGAATGATGCACAACTGAACTATTTAATTATTGAAAAAGAAATGCTAGCAGTAGTATTTGCATTAGAGAAATTTCGATTTTATTTCATTAGTTGTAAAATAATTGTATTCATTGATTATGCTGCTCTTAAATATCTTCTCACAAAGAAAGATGTAAAAGCTAAACTAATTCGTTGGGTGTTACTTTTACAGGAATTCGACTTGGAATTTAAAGATAAGAAAGGCACAGAGAATGTTGTAGCTGACCATCTCTCTCGTCTCCATTTTGACATAATTATGGAATCATTACCATTCAATGAGTTATTTCCAAATGAACAATTGATAAGTGTAGAAGTATTGCCATGGTATGCTGGTATAGTTAATTATCTTGTTACATGTCAACTTCCAAAGCATTGGACCAAGCAAGACAAGGCTAAATTTTTTGTGAAAGTGAAGAATTTCTTTTGGGATGACTCGTATTTGTTCAAGTATTGTGCATACCAAATTGTTAGACGATGTGTCCCAAAAAGTGAAATTCAGAATATCCTTTTATTCTGCCATAAATGAGCTTGTGGAGGCCATTTCAGTGCTAAGAAAACAACGACTAAAGTTTTACAACAGAGTTTCTATTGGCCAACTATATTTCGATATGCTTACACTTTCTGTTCTTCATGTGATAGGTGTCAACGAATGGGAGCATTACACGAAGGAACATAATGCCACTAAATCCAATTTTAGTGGTTGAGATTTTGAATGTATGGGGTATCGACTTCATGGGACCCTTTCCCCCTTCTTTTGGTCATCAATACATATCGAAATGGATAGACGTAATTCCATATAGAACCAATGATCACAAGGTGGTGATAGGATTTTTGAAAAGCAACATTGTTTCACGCTTTGAATTCTCTCGAGCGATAATCAGTGATGGTGGTGCCCACTTTTATAACAAAGCATTCAAAGCTCTTTTGACAAAGTATTCAATTACTCACAAAGTGGTGACCCCATATCATTTGCAAATTATTGGCCAAGTTGAAATCTCCAATTGAGAAATAAAGCACATATTAGAAAAGACGGTGAGGCCAGATAGAAAAGATTGGTCATTAAGACTTGATGATGCATTATGGGCATATAAAATAGCTTTCAAGACCCCGATTGGGATGTCACCCTACAAGCTAGTATATGGAAAAGCTTGCCACTTACCTGTGGAACTCGAGCATCGTGCATATTAGGCCATCAAAAAATTCAACTTTGATATGCAGCAAGCTAGCTCAGAAAGAAGATTACAACTAGCAGAACCTGAAAAAATTTGTAATGGCGCATACGAAAATGCCAAGATTTACAAGCAACGAATGAAAGTATTCAATGATAAGCAAATTATGAGAAAATCTTTCACTTCAGGTTAGAAAGTGCTTTTATTCAATTCTCGCTTGCACCTATTTCCAGGTAAATTACGCTCTCGATGGTCTGGCCCCTTTATTGTTCATACTATTTTTCCATATGGGGCAATTGAAATTAAGGACCCAAAGAACGGTATCATGTTTAAAGTTAATGGTCAAATATTAAAGTCATATCTAGAGTACCAATCATATGGAGATGACATCGAAATAAATTTGAGTGACCCACCAGATTTGAATTAAGTTTTTCTTTCTTTTTTTCGGTGATTTAATTTTTTTCTTTCTCTCTTTTTATTATTTTTGCATTTGTTTAACTATTAAGTTTTTTTTCTTATCATTGTTAATCATGAGCACCATACTTAAACCATTCCTCCTGAATATTCTTAAACCACTTCAACATATAAAATCTCATCTCAATAGGCAGATTCAATTTTGTAAAACACATCGTATTTGGGCTCTATAACCACCAGAGTTAGTATCCTCTGTTGAGGGTTTAGAAAGCCAACTCAGAGACATTGAGAAAAGTGTTTACGACATCCAGTTGGAGCTTGAGGTAAATTTAATAAGAGGACGGTTTTAATTTTCTTTGTGTGGTTTAATTTATTTTTCTATTTGTGTGCTTTAGTTTGTTACCCGGAAAAGTGGCAGATAATGGTACTCCATGATAATTAAGTCGGTTACTTCAGTTTCCCATAATAACTGACATTATGAGGTGAAAGTATAGACAGAAACGAGATTTTAGCGAAGCTTCACAAGCGATTCCCTTCACTCCCTCAGAATGCCCTCCTTACGATCTATAAAGCTCGGTCCGAACGCATGCAATTGCTCATGAGGAATAATATACCTGCTGACATCCGTTGGTTAATCAAGGCTAAAGTACGATTGCCAGGTGAGTTACCTCTAAAATTTATTGCATACGTGCCTGATTGTGGTAAAGAAAATTATGCAAGAAAACAATGAGCTCGAATAATTTCTGTTGCTTGTCATAAGTGTGCCAGAATGAGTTGCGATAAAAACCCATGTTCTTTAGGAATGGTGTCTGATAACAGGGAAGATAAGATTCAATTCATTAGGGATGGCTTGAATGAGGAGTCATTGGATGATATCCTTCTGTCTCTTGAAATGCATCCTAGTAGATATGTGGAAGGAGCAATTCTCCAGTTATGGCCATTATTCCAGAAAGAGCATGCACGATATAGTCTTGGGAATCTGACTATAAACGACCCTGTTTGCCAGTTTATAAGAAAAATGGATGAGAAGCCTATCCTCAACCCATAGAAGGCGTTCAAGTGGTTTCTGGACATAAAACCAAAGGAAGATGTGAGCCACAATCGTAATTACCTGTAAATATTCTTTTACTTCATTGTTATTTTATTTTACTGTTGTTTTATCTTTTTCATTGTTGTTATTAATAATTTTATTTGACCACTGTTTCTTTTTCTTTTTACTATTTTCTTTTTGACTCACAAGCCATGTGTTTTACGTGTTATTTGACACTGACATGCTACCTCATAACAGTTGTGACCCACTGTCACCAAGATTCTTAAATATGACTTTTTGTTAAGCACTCACAAATTATTTTTGAGAAATATTCTAATAGCAGCTACTTCTAATAGACAATTCAAGAATATTTGTGTGCTTTCTGGATTTACTTATGGCAAACATAAAGAGTTCGTTGATGTAGCCATAGATCTTGGTCGAAGCATAGCAGAGAGAAAATTACACTTGGTGTATGGAGGAGGTAATTGAAGGTTATCAAATTTGGTTTCAAAAGCTGCTTTTGTCAGAGGCAGCCAAGTATTAGGCATCATCCCATGAGCTCTAAAACCTTTGGGCAGTTTGTCTGACTCATCGACTGGAGAAGAGTTAGTCGTCTCAGGTATGCAAGAAAGAATAACTGAAATGCTTAATCATGCTGATGCTTTTATTTTCCTTCCAAGAGATCTTGCAACACTAGAGGCACTTATCACACTAGTATCTTGGACCCATCTACACATTCACTAGAAACCCATCGGTTTGTTAAATGTCAATAACTTTTATGATAGCTTTATCGCATTTCTTAACCATGCAATAAAAAACTACTTCATTCATTCCAGTGCAAAAAAACTTTTTATTTGTGCTCATACTGCTAATGAGCTACTTGATATGTTATAAGCTTATAAACTAGAACCAGATCCCTGGACCTTTGTGTTGGAGCGTCCAAATAATGATGGTAACAGTAGCCGCAGTAAGAAGTACAAATTAGATTTAACTCGCCGTCTGTAAATATTTTCTTCTGTGTTGCACGACCCAAGTGATGTCTTTTAAACTCTACTTCTTTCCTTTACAACATTGAGGACAATTTTTCATTCTGGTTGGGGAGAAGGAATAGTCGATAACTATGGAATCTTGGTTTAGTTTTTACTGATTTTTTGTTATAGAAACTAACTGTTGCTAATTTTTTGTGTTAATAATGACTAAATATAAAGTGTAGTGACTCTAGAAATGCATCATCGTTTTAAAAAAAATAAAAAATTTAAAACAAAAAAATTCCGACATTTTCTTTTCCTTTATTAAGTTATGATGTTCATTTTTCTTTTTTTTTTTAATTTCTCCTCTATAAATATACATTTTCAAATTTTTGAGTCAACCATGGCTGAAGATGGAGTATAATGACTCTAGACACGCATATTCTTAGTAAAAAAAAATTGTGATTTGTTTTAACATTAGATGACATGATTAATTTCAAATTTTAGTATTTGTATTATCTTTGGTCTTAAGTGATGTTACACTATGATTGCTACTCTACATGTTGATGTCAGAGGCAAATATGAGTTACTTGAAGGAATGAACATGTCATAATAAGTACCAAGTGAGTTTTTGAGCTTATCGTTTTTCTTGGAGAGTAACCCTTTTGCCCATTCTTTATACAGCTTAACAGTTTATTATTGTATACACGATCTTTAGATTTGTTTTGAGTTAACCCTTAAAAAAATTATAAAATTAAAAAAAAGAAGAAAAAATGTGTTACTACATTTGGAGGCCCATCTAACTAGTATATATGAAATATCATTTAGAGCCCTAAAAGACAATAGAAAGACCATCTTTGATTTGTTTGAGCCTTTCTAGTCATCCTTTTTTATCAAATATCCATAGTTAGCCCTTTTGAGCCTTTAGAAAAAATTAAAAAAAAAGCTTTTTTTTGTCAAACTTATCATCTTCACTCACTCCGATTTGGAGTGTTACCCAATATCTTACAAGTTCCATCACCTATTTATGTTTGAGAAAAATGTAAATAAATATTTTGTATAGTGAAGTTATGCCCGACAAAAGTAAAAAAAATTGTTGTTTAAAAAAAAAGAAAAAAATAATAGGTGAAATCCACCTTACAACTTTCAAAAAAAATTTTCTCTGCATTTTTCTTAAACATACACTTTGTTTTCTTTATTTTCCTTCTTTGTTAGCCATGTCCCTAACCTACGTTATATGGGCTAAAAAGATGTAGTGGTGCATAAATAAAATAATAAATAAATAAATTGGGTTGAATAACATTTTTATTTGATTTGAGATCGTATTATTTCTAAGCTGAGGGCGTATTTCTTTCATCTTGGTGAGAGCATGTGATATTACTTCTTTATTACTTTCTCTCTTAAGTACCATTAATTGTAGTGACTATTTTTATTGGGTTTAATTTCTTTGTGAGTGTTACTACTTCCAATCAGATTTTGGGGTTTGACATGTCATTCTTAAAAATAGTTATGACAATCTACTAGACTGATTCAAGTGGATGGTTGATGTGAGTGTGATGTTGCTTTAGATTGGAGATAATGCTTATACTTTTATTTGATTGCTATCACTAGTCTGATTAAAAAAACAAGATTGTTTAAAAAAATAAAAATTGAATTTTGTTTTCGCTTTATTTGCTACAGACTAGCAATAAGCTGGTTGGGGGGTATGTTGAGTGTTAGAAAATATATATTTATAAAGGAGAAAATCGTCATTTTACATTTCAAGTCTTACTAACAACCCTTACTTTTATGTATTTAAGGCGCTTGTGTATTTAATTATGTGTTTTATTTTAATTAAGTATTTTGTGTATTTTTTTTGGGCATTATAGTCATTTCATAATAAACGAGAGATCAAACGGTAAAACGAACATAACTTTTGAACCCAGGACGGTCGAAAACCTTAAGAGCATAAAAAGAAAAATGGTACTGTTCACATGTACGGTACTATTCACATTTATGGTATTATCTACATTACTGTTCATGACACTGTTCCTATAGACAGATCAATGATCTGACATTGACCGATGATGTGGCATTGATTGAGAAGGTGTCATAATCCTGTTGGTCTAAAATTTTTATGAACTGTTGATGGTGACGTGACAGTATATTAGTGGACCAAAACTTACGCGTACAGTACATGTATTGCATATGATTATTTTCAACCAAAACGCGTTATTATTAAAAGTTGGGTCAAACTATGTAACTATTCATCTACGTGGTCAAACCGCGTACTATTGACTGATGATGTGGCGCAATCCTGAGCGTCTAAATGATTCTTAATCCGATGACCATGATTTACTCAATGCATCTATAAAAAGGAGGCCTCCCCCCTTAATTTGATATCTCTGAATCCATTTTTGGGATCCATTTTCTGTAATTCCTTCTTCATCTTGTATTTTCTACGTATTTTAATAAATTTTTTTTTACCCCTAGTTCAATTATAAATGCCTAATTTTTTTTTAAGTTTGGATTGAAGGTAAAGTCTCAACACGTGTCATGGGCTTTATTTGGTGAATTTAATTTCTCTTCCCCTCTAATTTTTGTGGATGTTTTGACTTCTCGTCGACAAATAATACTAATCTTATCTAGTACCATCTTGGTTTCACCGGCCCCCTAGTACAAAGTTATTATTATTTGGCACGATAAGCTCTTAGCACAATATTGATTAAAGCATGGTTCATGAGGTGTAGATTCCCCCCTCATGATTTAATTGGCATTAATAAAGATTATTTAGCCCATGATGCTTGTTGATACGGATCCAGATACCCAAATACGTCGTCTCAATAGATTTCTCTTCAATTTATTCTCGTCATTTCAATTCCAATTTTAGAATTTATTCTCACCATTTCAATTCTAATTTTATGATAATCCAAATCATTTTCACCACAAATCCAACCACCATTTATAAAATTAATTCTACACACAATTAAAATCCACCTCCTCGTGGGATCAATACTCGTCACTATTAGTCTATTCTACAATAGATCCATGCGCTTGCGAGTTCAATAAAATTTGCACAACATAGCCGTATCTAGAAAAAAAATGTCAATGAACATCATAAAATATAGCTGACCATTTCAAACAACCATATGAAATGACACGAAAATATCCATATGTACGAATTTTAAGACATTTAAAGTGTTGTTGACTTCAAATCTCATTTTGTTAGTTTGTTTCTCCTTTATACAATTAGCACAAACAAATTCTTGTAATATTTAAGAGGTTGAGAATTTCATTTGTCACAAATATCTTTATTCTCTATTTGTAGATATGACCTAATCTCTTAAGTTAAAATGTAGCCGAATTTTCATTAGTTAATTTTTTTATATACTTAATTGCACAGATTCATTAAATGAAGCTATTTTATCAAGCAAATAAATATTTTCATAGCTTCATAAAGAGTAAGAACTCACTAGTTTTGAATCATGAAACAAACTAAATTTTTCATTCCCAAATGAACAAGAAAAACCAAAACTTTCTAAAGTAGAAGTAGAAATCAAATTCTATCTAAAAAGATGCAACAATAAATGTTTTGTTAATATCCAAAATAAAATCTAGTCTTCAATAATAGTCTTTACTTCAACTTTAACTGTCTTGCAATCACCTACATATTTGTATCTTTCACTATCACTAGGCCTTCAGCAAATCAAGCAACCTTTCATAGATATACTTATGTGAGTGATTACACTATAATCTATCCATTACATCTATTAAGGTACCAAAGTTAAATTAACATCAGAACAAACTAATTTAAGAAGTATACATCTTTTAGCACACCATGCGTGCTAATTGATGCACTGCTGCTTCACCTGATTTCTTTTATTGTTTCTTTTGAGGTGTTATATCTATAGACACCTTATCCTTCTTTCTTTTTATTTTATTATCCTTGCCCTTAGAGGTCAAGGTTAGGTGAGCATTTTCTGCCTTTTATCAAAGTAAGAACATATGTCATTAACATTGATCAGGATCTCATTCCTAACTCTGTTTAAAACACAACAGATTAAGACAATGTTAGAGAATCTCCCATATAATAAATTACTCCAAAGGAGCAAACTTTGCCACCTTAAAAACCTATACTATTATAGAGATCCACTAGAGAAAGGAGAAATGCAGTTCCAAATGATTATGTTCTATTTCCCCAAGAACGTGAGTGGACATTGAAGTGATAGAAGATGATTCAATTAATTTTTGTTAAGACATGCAAGGTTTTAGCTTTGGAAGTGGATTGATGCCGTGAATGAGGAGATGAAGTCCATAAAGGACAATCACATATATGATCTTGTCTCATTGCTATAAAGTTTGAGATCTATTGATTGCAAATAGATCTTTAAGATTAAGAAGGATTTGAAAGGATATGTGGAGAGGTACATAGGGCATCTTGTCGTAAAGGACTTCAACAGAGAAAAAAGTATTGACTATAAGAGACTTTCGCTATCGCTTCTTAAAAAAATGATCAAGATCATAATGGAATTGGTGGCATATTTCAATCCTAAGTTACATTTAATGGACGTGAAGACAACATTTCTTAATGGTAACATTGATGGGACAATTCATACATGCAACCAGAGAACTTTATGTCAGGAGACCTAAAGAATATCATTTGTAAACTTGAAAAATTCATCTATTGGCTCAAGCAAGTATCTCGATAATGGTATTTTAAGTTTCATTCAGTAATCATCTCATTCGATTTTGAGATAAATTTGGTCAGTAATTACATATATCATAAGTTCTATAGGAGCAAGTGTATTCTTTTAATTTTATATATCAATGACATTTTACTTGCTAACAACAATATAGACTTATTAAAAAGTATTCTAGGACTATCACAAAGGAGCTATATTAAACAGTTCTCAAGAGATATGACATATAAAATTACAAACCAATTGATACTCATGTGGCTAAGAGAGACAAGTTTAGTCTCAATCAGTACCTTAAGAATGATTTTGAAAATAGAAAAAGTAGAAGATTCCTTGTGCATCAATAGTAGGAAGTCTGATGTATGCTTAAGTTTGTATGTGACTAGATATATGATTGGGATATTGGGCAGATATTTAAGCAATCCAAGAATAGGCCATTAGAAAACAACCAAATGGGCCTCACGGTACTTAAAGAAAACAAAAGACTATGTTCACATATTGGAGGTCGTATCAGCTTGAGATTGAAATACTATTTATATAACCCAAGAAGGGAGTGAAATGAGTTTTAAAAAACAAACCACACAACAATTCAATCTATTGCTTTAATGGAATAGAAAAAAATAAATTTAATAAAGCACAATAATAAAATAGTAGGGGAAGAGAGAGCAAACACAATGACTGTTACGCGGTTTAGCAATTCCCACTTATGTCCACGCCTCTAAGTAAACTAAGCTTGAAGATTTCATTATCCAAGCTTTCCAAGGCTTCAAATACTTACAATTGACTTCTAAGGTGTCAATGGACCTTTACAATAAGAGATTATCCACAATCTTTTAACCTAAATATATCCCAACTCTTACAACCTCTCAAGGATAAAGATTACAAAAGTGTTTTTCTCTCACACAAAATATATGATTATAAGTCTATGCTCAATGTGTGAATAAAATGAAACAAGAACGAATTAGAAGCTCAATAAATGTTGGATCCTCGATTACAAGCTTTATGATGATGTTTTGATCAACCTTTGTTTGAATTTGATTGAGTTTATTTATAGTTGGAGTTGAAACTAGTCGTTATTGACTTTCTACACACTATTGGATCGCCATTTGTAGGAAGTCAGATTACTATTATTGTTCTAGAAACTTGCTTAGAGATGTCGGTTATTCGTTTGACATAAATGATTTACTTTTTGCAAGATATTGCTTTCTAGAATGTTATTGGTTTACCGTTATTAATAAACGGTATGTTGTTACCTAAGTTTTACTTTCTAGAATGCATTCGATTTACCGTTGACCATTAACAGTTTACTGTTAGCTAAGATTTACTCTTCGGAGTGAAATCGATTTACTGTTATTTGTTAATAGTTTGCTGATATTTGAATGTTGCTCTCTGGAATGCTTTCGGTGTACCGCTAGCCATAAATAATTAATGCAATCGGTTTACCGTTTTCTATAAATAGTTTGCTATTTTTTGAAAATTCACTCTCTAGAATGGAATCGGTTTGCCGTTTTCTATAAACGGTTTGCTGTTTATTTCTAGAAGATTTAATATTATACGACTTAAAATTTATAACAAATTTTAAAACATAACAATTGAAAATCATGTTTGTTATAATCAAAATCATTATTATAAAAACAAAAGAGTTAATAGAGATCATTGGGTATACTAACTCCGATTTTATTGGATGCGAAAATAGTATAAAATCCATGTTAGATCATATCTATTTGCTAGTTGAGAGTGCTTTCTGCTGGAAAAGTGTAAATAGTTTCTTATAGTTTTTTCTGCAGTGGCAGCATAGTTTATAACATGTTATGAACTATCCAATCATGGAATGTGGCTGCAAAACTTTGTCAAGAGGTTGTGTATAGTAGATAGTATTGATAGATCACTCAACTTATTTTGTGAAAAGAAGTCAATAATGTTGTATTCTAATAGCAATAAGAGATTTATGAAGTCAAAATATATCGATTTCAAGTTCCTAGTTATTAAAGAAAGAGTTTAGAGTGGACAATTGTATATTGAGCAAATTGGGATAAAAGCAAATTGGCATAAACTCTATGATTGCAGATTTGCTTACTAATGGATTACTACCCAAATTGTTTCATGAGCACATTGCTCGTATGAGTGTTGTGTCATCAAAGGTAATTCAGTTTTACTAGGAATTTATGATTTTAAATGCTCTTACAAAATAGACATTGTTTAATTATTTTAGTTATGGATATTTTAGGTTATTTTCTGCAGAAATAAAGTTTTTGCTTATTCATACTCTGGTTTTGGTAGGATTTGATTTCGCTAAAGTTTAAGGTGGACTAATTAGAAATAGACATGTTAAGATCACATTGCATGAAATTTCCATGATACACATCCACACCATGATCCATGTCATTAAGTTGTACTGGCACAATGATCATTGATGGGTGGAATTAGGACAATTGTACTAAAGACTGTTTTAATCTTATACTGATATGATTGATGGACCAGACTTGGTAAAGATGGATTTTGATAATGACAATAACGATGATTTCATAAGGCTATTTTTACAAAGCATGATTATGAGGTTACACCTATAGCCAAAGTGGGAGATTGTTTGATCCTTAATACAACGTCAGCTTTATATGTGAATGATTATGTGTTGCGAACTGTCATATAAGGTTACCCCAATTAAAAGTGATCTATTAAGGTTTTCAGTAATTTGAGTTTTAATGTATCTAATAATGTGTAGACCTTTAATGTGTGATATTTAAGGGTAATTTCATTTCTATAATAGGTTGAAATACGAATACTTAATAATAATATATAAGTGGTTATAGTCCTTAGGTTGCACATAACATTCTATTCTCTTCTAACATCCCATCATCAGAAAGAGTGCAGTGGAAAGTCAAGGATTCTCTAGGATAATGTCTTAATCTAGAAGACTAATCACACGACTCTAGAGAGTAATTAAGTATTATAAATTTAGGTATGCTTCCCCATATTCAATAATTAATTTTTGATAATACAAATGAATGTTCCTAAATTTTGGTTCATAGTTTTTACTAAAGGATTCATTGTTTTAACTAGTGTGTGTGTGTATGTTAGGCGGCTAAAAGAAATATACAGTATGAGGATTTGATGGATAGTACATCGTGACCATTCTCAAGTGCAGGCCCCAATATTTTCTAAAATGGTAATTCAATGTTTCTTACCATTATCAAATGTCTTTACACTACAGTAAAGAATTGAAAAATCATTTTACACTATTGCAAAAGTATTTGATACCGATGTAAAGTCTTAAATTCACACAAAAATTCATTTAGACGTCTGCACTAGAAAAAAAAGACTCAGCTATGTCATATGTGAGTGAAGTTATTAGATGAGCCTTGCAAAAGTTTTTGGTGAATTCTTGCTCTTCTTTTCTGCTGTCAGTTTTCCACGTGGCCAAGGCGAATATTGGAATGAAACAAATTTTGACTATCGTTGCTTTCTCTGAAACATAAATAAATATATGCGCCAGCATGGAAAAAAACCAGTCATGGCATGTTTTTGTGGAATTTCCAAAGCAAGAAGAGAGTCAAGATGGGGGTTCTTTTAAGAAACGGGGTCTTAAGAGAAAGTCGATGGTAGATTGGCTTTAGGGAGCGTTATTTAAATTAGAAGCATATCTTAGGCAATTTTATGATATCATGAATCGGCTACTGCTTCAGATGTTGCATTGTCACTTATGGAATCCTTTGTATATTCTTCAACTTATATAGAGAGAGTGAGGTTAGTAGTTAGTACCGAGGGCTCAAGCAGACAACTTCGCCAAAATCACTAGAGATGGGAAATACTCCATCGAAGGCCAAAAATTCGCAGAAGAAACATCCGCGGAAACCTGCTGGAAGATTAAGATTCTGGTGCTTTCTCTCGAACCAGGTAACGTTTGAAATTCGGAAACAAATTCTCTCTATGCTTCCGTTTATTTCTCTATGCTACTGTTTGATGACAAGCCCTCGTAGAATTTATTAGGGTTTACTTATCCAAATCCTTTAACAGTTACATGCTTGCTTTGTTTTATTAACAAGTTTTTAATTGAATTTATCTTCTGGGTTTAGTGGGTTTTTTCTCTTTTTTCCTTCTCCTTGATCCAGGCGTCTAGTTTTAGGGCGTAATTTCGAAGAACTGTTTAAATTCTTTACAACTTTTCTAAGTCCACTAGTTCAATCAAGGAATCAGCTGCTCATTTCCATCTTGGTTCCGAGGCCATTTGCTTTAGTAATTATTGGACTTCTTTGGAGACACGTAGAGAATATGGTTTGAAAGCTTTTTAATGCACCCCGAACTTTGTCACGTGAATGTACTTACCCTCCGTTGAGATGTTTAGTATAATTTTTTACATACAAATTTATTTAAAAAGTAATTCTTAAAACTAAGTTATAAAAAAATGAAATAAAATTGTGAAATAAATTAAAAGTATTTTTGACAATTTAACCCTTTGAAATCTCTATTTTTAAATAGTCAAAATTTGATCTTTTACTAGTAATAATTTATTTAATTCTCAAAAACTCTATTCAAATGCAATGAAACAATAGTAAAAATTTTGAAAAAAAATTATGAAATTGAATAAGTATTGATGATCTTTAAATAAGTCTTACAAAATGTACAATTATGATCATCTTAGATAGTTGAGTGGAGCATATCACACCCCCACAAAAATTCTCGAGAATACCCTCTATGAAATTTACAATTTTAACATGAATGGAAATTACAATAAAAGACAAAGGCATATGCGATGCTATCGATCCATCTATATATATATATATATATATAGCTGAGACTTGAGGAGGTGATGTGACATCACTATTTCTCATTGTCTTATATTATCTATTATCTAATAAATTGGTTAAAATTAAAAAATAGTTACATTACAAAATATTAAAATAAAAAATAAGTATTTGATTATAAATGATTACATGTCTTTTCCTCTTTCTATTTAAATTCAACAATATGTAACCATTAATAATAATTAATTATAAGTCTTCAAAATTAATTTATTTTATTATGCCAACAATTAAAATTTAGTGGCTTAAATATATCAATTAATTAATATAGAAAGGAATATTCTTTCATCTTCCCTCAATAATGCCATTAGGGTCTAATTTTAATGCTATAATCTCATATTTAATTATGCAACATTTTATTTAGTGTCTTTTGGCTTTTTCAAACTCTATAAAAATTAAGTAGTTAAGATTTGTGGTATTATTATTTCTCATCTTTTTTATATTCTCTATTATCTAATATATTGGTTGAGATTAAAAAGTAATTACTTACAAAATATTAAATCTCTCTCTCTCTCCCTCTCTCTCTCTCTCTCTCTCTCTATATATATATATATATATAAAGTTGGGACTACAGGAGGTGATGTGATATCACTATTTCTCATCTTCTTGTATTCTCTATTATCTAATAAATTAGTTGATATTAAAAAAAATATTTACATTACAAAATATTAAAAATAAAAAATAATTTTTAGATTATAAAAGATTTTATGTCTCTTCCTCTTTGTATTTAAATTCAATAATATGTAACAGTTAATAATAATTAATTATAAGTCTTTAAACATTTATTTATTTTATTATGCCAACAATTAAACTTTAGTGGCTGAAATATATCAATAAATTAATATAGGAAGGAATGTTCATTCATCTTCCCTCAATAATTCCATTAGGGTCTAATTTTAATGCTATAATCTCATATTTAATTATGCAACCTTTTGTTTAGTACCTTTTGGCTTCTTCAAACTCTATAAATATTAAGTAGTTAAGATTTGTGGCATTATTATTTCTTATCTTTTTATATTCTCTATAATCTAATATATTGGTTGAGATTAAAAAATAATTACATTAAAATATTAAAAAAGAAAATAATTAGTAGATTATGAAAGATTACATGTCTTTTCTTCTTTCTACTTAAATTCAACAATATGTAACCATTAATAATAAATTAATTATAGTTTTGAAACATTCATTTATTTTATTAAGCCAACAACTAAATTTTAGTGGTTTAAAATACATCAACTAATTAATATAGGAAGGAAGGTTCTTTCATCTTTCCTCACCAATACCACTGTGACCTAATTTTAATGTCATAATTTCATATTTAATTATGCAACCTTTTATGTAGTGTCTTTTGGCTTCTTCAAAGTATATAAATATTAAGTATTTAAAATTTGTTATGTTTGGGTTTTTTTAATTATTTAACCAACATCCTCGATAGAAATGTTCTTGTGTTTTTATTTTTTACTTATTTAAATTTTTGTATTGTGTGCTTCATGGAGTATTGTTTTCTTCATGAGTTAAACAATGATAAAAATAGTTGGATGATAAGGGTTAAACTTTGTAAAATGTGAGAGTCTGTTAATACTAAGAAGAATAGAGAGTTGATTAGTGTGAACATAATTTTTATTAATGAAAAGGTTGTGTACACTTAACTATACACATTAATATATATTTTTAAAGTTAACAAAAAAATAATTAACTTTTATATATAACATTAATTTTATTAGGCTGCGTCATCTTTAAAAAAAATTATTTCATATTTTTTATCAGTTTTATTAAGTATAAAGTAATAAAAAAATAATATTAAATTTTTTTTTAAAATTGCACGAAGTGCAGTTCTATTTACTAATTGTACAAATAATTGAAGAGAAGTAAAAAGTGGCCTCAATCTTCAAAGAAGCAATGAGTTAGAACACATAATTCCTTTTTTTGAATTCTCAAATTTTTTTCATCCAAATAAAATATTAAAATTAGAAACTGATTTAACACGGTCTTAATTGATGATGAGAGGCTGTTGGCTGGGATTGGGCGTGTAGTTCAGCGGCTAGCTGATTGGATTTGGCCATTTGAGCATTGACTGTTGGGCAGCTGGTTTGGTTTTGGCATTTAAGTTTTGGGATTTGAAAGGTTGGTAAGTTTAAGAGTGTTGAGAGATTTGATAGTGTCGAGGGTTTTGAGAGTTCGATAAAAGAAAAGTGGAGGAATATACATGGAGGGCAGCTTAGGAATTATAATTGTGTAATTAGATATTTGTAGTGTATTTATCTTATGGGTTGGGCAATTAATCTAAAATTAAATTAATTGATAACATCTACTTTTATATTTTATTGGTGAGAATGAGATTCAATATTTTAAGATCCATAATTATGAAATTTATGTGGAGCGCCAATTTAAGTGATATTTAGATATATTTAAGAGTTTGATAAAGACACAAGTCATTTTTGTTGGGTCATGGTTATCCAATGTCTCTATAACAGATGGACCCTCCATTATCTGCCAAGTGGAGTCCGACGTCAGCTTATACATACAATTACACACCATGGTCATGCCCATAGAGATGGAGCGCAGTGCTGCCTCGTGAGTCATGTGAGTCACATGACCCATGATTGTTAGCGCACGCAATCTTAGAAAATTAGAAATAAAAATATCACCCGTCCCACAGACCCAAATTCCGCTCAGAAATCGTAATAAATTCGGATGAAGATGAAGATACCTTGTAATTTTAATCTCTTACTCTTATTAAGGATGTGTTTGAGTTAAAATTGGATAATTATAATTTTTAAATTATAATAATAAAATATTTAATAAATATTAATTATTATAATTTAAAAATTATATTAATAAATTTTTATTTATACAATAAAAAATTTATTATATTTTTTATAATTTATTTAAATTATTATTTAAAATTTATATTTAATATATATTATTAATTTATATTTTATAATTATATCTTTTTTTTCACAATAACTATACCTACGACCACCTTAAATTATACAAATTAAGGAATTAGATGGTCAACTCATACCCAGCGGCCCCGCCCTTTTATATCTCCTCCACAAACGGTTAACAAATTTAGAACGATTTTTTGTTAGATCCAAAATAACGGCGGGAGGGGTAAGTAGAACAAAAACCTTTTAGATCTCTCTAACTTTTGACTTTCCCGAGAAATTTCAAATTTTCCCGGTAATCCTTTACCTTTCACTTTAGATTTATAATCATCTAAATGAAAATAACATGATATTAAATGCGGCTGTGCGTGTAATGCAGTTAAGCTCAAGCATGGAAGAGGACTCTCATTCACAATCGGCTTCACTGAAGGAGTTTTACATTCCTAGTTATGTTTTATTACCTGATTCAGAATCTGAAACAGTTCCTGATGTGCCTCGGTGTCCCGTTCTCGTGTTTATCAACTCCAAAAGCGGCGGCCAGCTCGGCGGCGATCTTCTCGTTACGTATCGCTCGCTTCTCAATAAGAATCAGGTACCTCTCGTTTCTTTGAATTTGATATATGATGATGTAATTGCACCGGATTTTGAAGCTCTGAAGCTGTGGTCAATTAAGTTTTCTGTTTCCGTTATTTTTAGGTGTTTGATGTAGGGGAAGAGGCTCCTGATAAGGCGCTGCGAAGAATTTATCTTAATTTAGAGACGCTCAAAGCTAATGGAGATGCATATGCTACACAGATTCAGGAGAGATTAAGAATAATTGTGAGTGGATAAAGTAAATAATTGTAAATAGTTGTTCCTTTTATAAAGTATCTTTTACCTCTTTTCCTTAATCAAATCCTCACTAATTGCAAAAAATAATTCTATAAAGTATCTTCTATAAAGTACCTGCGATTTAGGTTGCAGGTGGCGATGGGACAGCTGGCTGGCTCCTTGGAGTTGTTTGTGATCTCAAATTATCTCATCCGCCGCCGATTGCTACAGTACCTTTGGGAACCGGAAACAATCTGCCTTTTGCTTTTGGTTGGGTGAGAGCTTGGTATCTTTTGGCAATTTTGTTAGTCAGATCAGTGCATTTATTAATTAATCACATTCCATATGGTACAGATGATGAATTCAGTAGATTTTGGGAGCATATCTTCAAGTTGTTGATGCATTGCAATCCCTAAAACCTTGTATTTTTCATGCATGCGTGTCTGTACTTGTTTGAATGCATATGTTCTAGATTTTTCTTTATTTCAGGATGCATTGAGCATCTGCTAGCAGTCTGATTTATGAATACCGAAGTGTCTTAACTATTTGAAGAGGTTGTTATCAACTTGAAATTTGCTAATTTATAGGGAAAGAAGAATCCTGGGACTGATCGTCATGCTGTGGAGCAATTTCTGCGTCATGTAATGAATGCAAAGGAAATGAAAATAGACAAGTAAGGATGTTGACATGACCTCCGTGTGTCTTTTTAAAGAAATTGACATAAATGCAAGGTTCCTTCCAAGGTAATAAAATTAATTACGCTGGTGCGTATGGATATCAACTGATATACATCTTAGAGTATAGGCATTCAATTTACTTTTGACAAAATAACTATTGTTGGCATAGAAATCTCGGCAAGCTACTGAGTGTAGTATGCATCTCTGTTTCCCTTCCCTGGATTTATTATATAGTTTTCCAGTTCTTTTATGTGATTCATTTGGTCTTCTCTACCGTTTCCTGTTTTCTGACATATGATCGTGTCGCTGCCCATAAATATTGCTTAATTCTTGTACACAATTTTTCATGATAATTTAACTTTATGTGGTAATATCTCGCAATATAAGTGATAATACAGTGCTAATATACAAATTTTTTATCAGTAGATTTTGTTTTCTTCTTTTTCTTTTTAATTCAATTTATTTAGTTGATTTTTTTTCCCCAAGCTGGCATATTCTCATGAGAATGAGGGCTCCAAAGGAAGGTTCTTGTGATCCTATTGCACCTCTTGAGCTACCACATTCTTTACATGCATTTGGTCGTGTCTCTGCAACAGATGAGTTGAACAAGGTAAGAACAAGCAGTTGCTGCCTGTTCTGCACACTCCAAATTATATTATGACTTTCCAATATGGCTGTACCAGTAGCTCAAGAATCTGTACTTTGTTCCCATTTAGATTCCAAGATCATCTCCGTCAAAAGTCTCAATCATTTTGTTGTGACCATGTCTGGTTATCTTCATGAATATGCATTATAACTCTTCTGTAAAAGAAAAGCCTTCCCTATTTAGCTTTTGTAATTCTTTGTCACAGAGGAAACAAAACAAAGGCCATCACTCAAATGAAGCTTGTTTGATATTATTCAATTGCCTCTCCCTCTTTATGGCCTGACCTTTTAGGTGGAAAGAATGAAGAGGATGAGCATCTGTATTCTTTTATGGGGTTTACAAAAACAGATCAAGCTGTTGTTAGTTCAAATCATGTTTCAATTTTTTTTAAACGAAATCTGTATTTTCATACGGAACTCAGGCTTACTAGACCAATTTCATATATTGTATTGTAATACATCGTGCAAGAAGACCATTCTCTTTTACGCCTATGCTTCTTTTCATTTTTACACACAAATGTTTGACTTTCCTCAGGAAGGTTACCATACATTTCGTGGGGGTTTCTGGAATTACTTCAGTATGGGTAAGTACCTCTAAAACAAAGCGAACTACTAAATTGCTGACTGATGATTTTTAACTTTTGATACTTTTTAGTGCTAGTTATGAGTACCTTTGAAAAACATGGCATTTGCTAATACTTTCTTAATCATAAGATAACATTTTATCTCTTACACTTATATGCACTTTCCATTTAGATTAATCATTCTCTCATTAATGATCATCAATGATTCTGAGATGGGGACCTCTTGTATGTTTTCTGTTTTCTGTAGGAATGGATGCTCAAGTATCATATGCGTTTCATTCTGAACGAAAGTTGCATCCTGAAAAATTTAAAAATCAGTTAGTTAATCAGGTACTGTTACACTTTCTGTTATTGCTATAGTGAATCACAGACATTAATAGAATGACCACCATCTTTTTCATTATTTGCTCCTACCTGGAGTATTTGGTGAAGTTTTCATGATAGAGTTGCTCTTAGTAAAATGTCAAGCATTGGTCTCTTCTACTGGCTTACTGGTATTTTTGGAGATGTTACACCTAGACTAAATCCACCCTTTCTTAAATGGATCAACCATAAGTAGATCAGCAGAGGCTACTAATGAAAGTAAAACGGATGTTAGATAAGCTATCTACAATTGTCCAAATAGATTTGACAACATTAATGATGGGTGCTATACATGGAAGCAAACTTGGAGATGTGATATATTTTGAGGATATGGCTAAATGTATGGAATGACAGTTAAGAGGATTTTATCCAGAGTAAACCATTAATGCTTGAATATTTATGTTCGTGTTTGATATTTTGTTCGTTGTCACATATAATTAAGTATTACCCTGAAACAACGAAATTGGCTTTGGGTTATTCCAGTTGTTGCTGTTATCATTTTAGCTTGTTCTTATTTGATCGTTGAAGAAAAGATCTGAAAGTTCTTCAGAACATGGATATATAAAACTTCTGTGCTTGATATGAATTAGCTTGAATGTCTTATTTAGCATGCAGTAACATTTCTTGACCCAAAATTTGGAAATGTTCATTTGCTTAGATTTGTCTACAGCATGTAATATTTTTTATTTTGTTTACTAGGTTCTTGCTCATTTTTTCCCTGGAATCTCTAAAATAAATTGTACTTATTGTTTTTTATTATGATTTCTATATCTTTTGTATTCAGAGTACTTACGCGAAGCTTGGTTGTACTCAAGGATGGTTTTGTGCTTCTCTTGTCCATCCTTCTTCTCAGTGAGTGCTCCTGACTGTTAACAAAACATGCTGGTTTAACATTTTCCTTTTTAACAGAATTTGCCGGACAGTGCAATATGAGTTGGTTATATATCTATTACAAGTAGCTATTCACTTCAACTTAACATTGCAACTCCCTGCAGCTGCAGTGCATAAATTTTGCTGGATCTTATGAAATTGATGTCTATTTCCTCATTAAATTGAATCACGAATGATCTTTGTTACAGTAACATAGCACAGCTTGCAAAGGTGAAGGTCATGAAAAAATGTGGTCAGTGGCGAGATCTTGAAATACCTTCCAGGTAATCCAGTTTGCCTTAAATTATCTTGCGTCTTAAAGGAGTAATTTTATTCTTGGCTGATTCAAATGTTTAGCTAATATTGCAGAATAAGCATATTCTCAAAATGATTATTTTATGGTAAATTTAAAAATATTTATGTGAAATTTAAAAATTAATTTGTCTACATTTCTCCTTGTTGAATTACCTTTTTACTTTCCCAAAAAGAAATTAATTTTTTGTTTTTAGCATAGTGTAGTTGATAACTTGATATATGAATGTTAACAATTTGCTTTTAGGTGACAATCTCTCCAATCTATAGTTGGTTATGGAATCCCCCTATATTCGAATTCAGTTGTGCTGTTACTGTTATGTGGTTGAGATTTAGGCAAGACGGCAACTGCACATTCTATTTCTACTGTTTCTGTAGATTTTACCTGTTTTGACTATTTACTCCTATCCATCATTTTTGTTTAGATCTGCTAATCATGTTTCTATAATATGTCTCCAAGATTATAAGGTAAAAATGTTCAGTTACATTTAACTGACTTCTCTTTCTTCTGTAACAGCATCAGGTCAATTGTATGTCTTAACTTGCCCAGCTTTTCTGGTGGACTAAATCCGTGGGGAACACCAAACACCAAGAAATCCCAATATGTAGGTTCCATGTGTCACTAGTTTGTCTGTTTATGAGAAGATGTTTCTTGACATTATGTATTTAAATTTTCATTCATTCAAACATGAAGAAATATCTTTCCTACATGACATTGCAGAAAGACTTCACTCCCCCATATGTTGATGATGGTCTCCTAGAAGTGGTTGGATTTAGAGATGCTTGGCATGGTCTTGTTCTATATGCTCCAAGTGGACATGGGACTCGTCTTGCACAGGTGAAAAATCGTTATTAAAAAGATAAAATTTATCATAGTTTCAGAGGTTAAGTATTGATAACTACATGTCATTCTTCTAGAATGCATCAATTTGGTAGGCTGATCTAGTTGATTAATAAGTCAATATAAATGTTTTTCTGATTTCTTTGGCATTAGGCACATCGAATTTGCTTTGAGTTTCACAAAGGAGGTGCTGATCATACATTCATGAGAATTGATGGAGAACCATGGAAGCAACCACTGCCAGTGGATGATGATACTGTTGTGGTTGAGATCTCTCACCATGGCCAAGTGAACATACTAGCCACCCGTGACTGTCGGTCTAAAAGTGTGCGCGATCCGTCATCATCACCTGGCCAACATGGAAGTGAGGATTGTCAGAGTGATGATGACTCTTCACATGGGGGAGAAGAGCATAGGAAATTTGGTGCAGCTGAAACATTCAAGATCCCAGAGGACATCGATATTTCTCATATTAGTTGAGCATTTACATGTCTCAAACTTGCAATTTTAACTTGGCAACAGTTTACCTCTTTTAGAAATTCAAATAGTAGATGATTCTGAACACCAGTTTAGATGCTACCCCATTTCTCATTGGTGCTCAGCGTGGAAGCATGATGTGGCTACTTGATGGGGCCATAAAGAGGAGGTGGAAATAACCTAAGGGTTAGGTAAAGTTACCTCTTATCATTTTGTCATATAATAGATTGAAATAGCTGTTGAATACAGATAACTGTTCACCATTATCTCCTCTTAAAATTACTGAGAAAGCGTATAATTATAAGCTTCTGAACATACTTTCTAGTTTTTCCTGTTAATTCCGTTCATGAAATTCTCCTTGTACGATAAACAGGAAATCGGATTTTCAAGTTGCCTGTTCTATTGGACAAACAATAATGTGGGTGAGGTAACAGGTAACTGAGAGAGAACTGGCAAAAGCAAACAAAATTTTTAAATAAGCATGGGGAGACTGGAGGAGGCATCAGAATCGACATTTAAATAAAACTAAATTACAATCTGCAATCTCCCAATATAAGAAAATTATAATTCCCTACTGGTTTTATCTAGCTCGAATCTATATTAGTTGAAGTTTAATATAGTCAGATAGTTTAAAACACCTAAAAAGAAAAAGAAAACTGCAATTCTGATTTGTATGAATGTTGCGGTAGAATTATGAATAGAAAAATACATTTGGCAAAAACAGAAGAAATTTGTGTATTAGCTTGGTAAAGACTGGATGTATGTAAATCACCGTATTAAAAACAGTACACTGAAAAATGCAAGCCTGTAAGCTTAAAACATAGTACATGGAGCATTGAGGCTCCAACTCTATCGCAAAGCAGACAAAAACGGGATGGAAACTTCACAAGAAATGATTAGCATTGCCGGCTTCCTTCATGGGTTGAATTACTGATGGGAATATAGGTATTCTCCCAGACATTTTTTAATGGCTTCATTGGCCTTTTGCGGTTCTGTCCTTTCTTCTCGCTTCTTCTTCTCCCTGAAAGGCCAAAACATGTTACGAACCAGTTCAGCATGAATGAATGGTGGAGCCCATACAAAGAAGATGAATTCCAATAAGTTCATGATATATAGGGTCCATTTGGGGCAGCTGCTCTCCACCCTATATTCTAGGGAATATTCCCCTAGAATAAAACATGGGGAGCAGCTGCCCAAACGCTCACATAAATTAATGAATTGCATGGAGACAGAAAGTTTTTAACTATATTAGGGATTCAGCTTAAAGTCCAGTGTGATAAACTCATATAACATTTAAGGAAACACTTTTGGATGTCAGCATTTTCAACCACATGGTCCTGATACAAAATTAATTCATAGCAAGTGCAGCACACAGGAAGACAAAGTACATAAAATTCCAGGATTAAACCTCTAATCAATTATTCTAATTTTCTTGAATCTTCCATTATGGGTTATGGTTTGAATAGTCTTTTTCAATTATGGTATGTGTTGACAGTATGATAGCTCCAACCTAAACTGATGTACAATTTCCAAATCAATATGTAGTATGTCGGAACACTATTTAAATAAAAACAGAACTAGGAGCAAAAGATTGTCTTTTTACCTATCCACATACTCCTTCAGCAACTCTTTAGCTTGAAGCAGCTTGGATAATAAATTGCGATATACATCAAGGTCACGATCCACACTTCTTTTGTTAACATTTAAGACTGCACAAAGCTGTCATGTAGAGACAATAAGATAGGCTCAAATCATCAGCCAAAATGTTTTGATTCTAAAAGGAAATATTAATGTGCAGAAATGCATTTCCCTATTCATAAGTTATCAAGTTGATAAAAATTTAACTGAACATGTGTTTTACAAGATATCTTTCATTAGTGAAGCTATGATGGGCATAAGAAATTAATTGTAACTTGAGCATCATATCATGTCAAAAATGTTAACTGTCATCTTGGGGCTATGAAATCATAAATGCTAGTTGCCTCACAGAAGCCTATGTCCCTCCAGATCATCCGAGGAAAAGATAAAGAAAAACTACATAATCCATGCTCATTCAGGCGGGTAATGGGTTCCATATCCTGCGAAATACAATGATTTCTATAATAAGCAAAAACAAGGCTCGAATTGTACGTGAAAAATAGAGAGCAAAATCTTAGAAATAACTGCCAAATCAGGATGGACATGAAGTTCAATCATCCCAGCTTACCAAAGTGTTCCATTGGCACTTTTTAGTAAATTATCACAGTGCTTATATCTTTCTGAACCTATCATGGCATGCCAAGCTGCCTATGAACTTGCATGGAAGCAAAGAATCAGCCGAAGGATGATCGAAGATGTGGTCCTTACTTTCAGCAATCATCAAGAGACTTTTCCAGCATCATTCAAAGATCCTGGTTTCAGCAATCATCAAGTACTTCTCCAACAACATTCATGCCTCTTCATGTTTTTTCAATTATCAGTTGCCAGGTTTACAGTACTTGGAAAGTTGAAAATCTCTACACAGAATCTCTCTTGGAAATATAATTCTTCAATAATCTAGAGCAAGATAAGTGGGTCTCTACCACTACTATTAGATGCACCAAAAACCTAATGCTCTAATAATCTAAATTCAAAGGGCTAAAAAAGTTGGTTTAAGATCTTTAATTAGGCACTGAAAATCGAGATCAATAACTGATTTTTAGAAGAGGGAAAGAAAAAGAAGAATCAGATAGAGGTTCTTGTCATCCAATTCAGAGAACGAATTGATATAACCTGTTAATAATTGCAATTATTAACTGAACATTTAGGACCTAAATGGATCTTCACCATGTATGATAGATGTTCCAATGTTATCAAAGAAAGTAGATCTAACCTTTTCTAACACTGTGGGTTCAGTTGCATTTGCCAGCTCAAGAAGGCGAAACAGCCCAACAGCAAAGAAACGGCTGTAGCTGAAATTCCCCTTGCCGCTGGCTCTTTCTGCAATGTCCTTCAATATCCCCTCAACTTCTCCTTCTTTAGATGGGAACTCAACTAATGAACTGGCAGTCTGACCTCGAGCCCATTCCTCTAACTTTTGTGCATCAATTCTGCAGTGCATAAATTACAAATTATTCAATAAAAAATGAGAAGTTTTGTTTTATTTATTTGCAAATATTCAATTCAATGTGATGCTCCTGTCCTTAAAAGTTCAAGAAACAGTTCTAATGTAGCTAAGCATATCTTAAAACTTTTAGCATACACTCCAGTTTCGGAAGGATTAACTAAGACTCTCAAGTACGGCCCTCTTCACTTAGCCTTTATCTGCTCTGCAAAAATTCTTTCAATTGTGAAACACACTTCATATAATCATACATTACTAAGAATTTAGTTATTATTTGGTTAAGTTTTAATAAAAGACAACAGGGATCATGACATTTTCAAATTATATTGAAAAAAGAGTCCATAAAAAAGACAGGAGACTCAGCAGAGAGACCTGTATTGCTCTGGATCCTCCTTCAGTGCCGTAACGTATGCTTGGAAGATGGCTTCTCGATCCTCATCACTTGGATAGCCTTCCATGAGTCGATCATATACAGTGACAAAACCAAGGGCAAACACAGGGTCATATTGGTATGTTCTTTTGTACCTCATCAAATGTTGTTGGACAATCAGTTCTTGTAGAACGGTGTTGTAAATACTGGGGATTGGTCTCTTATATAACTTCAGAAAATTCATCTTTGTCTCGGCCACAGTAGGAGGCACATCTGAGATCATGTAAATATATAAATTAAGACTGACAAATGGTTAACAAAAATGACAGGATTAAAGGTAGAATGATTTGAATCGTGCGATGTATTGATTCAATCAACAGTTAAATTTCATTCTGTTATCCATATGAGCTAAGTTTAGCCAAACATTTGATTCATCAAGCCAAGCAAAGCTCATTCAGCTTGAAAGAAGCTCGGATTATTTGCCTTGCTAAATTTAAATTACACAAGCCACCAGAAATAATCGATTACAACAGTCAATTTACTTTCTATGTTCATTAATTAACTTCAACAGGAACAAACAGGTCACAGCAACACGTTTTAAAAGTAAAATTAATGCAGCAATATTCTCCAGTCCAGCATTGCATAGACTAGTAAAATTAAATTAAAATCCGCCCTTTTCCATTTGAGAGATAAGCAACACAGATTCTTTCAAGCTAGTGTGTGTGCGTAATGCATAAAATCTTAGTACGTAAATCAAATTCAAAGTTAAAAAAAATAAAGAAAGAAAGAAAAAGCTCACCAGTAGCTGTGGACATGCATTGAATAACCATACGAGAACTTGAACTTGAAGCTCTAAAACTGACACAATGGCAGAACACACTCGTACGGAATCGAAAGCCTTCAAAATTAGAAGATAAGGAACGAGTTGACGAGACGTTGACTTTCCTCTGACAAGAAGTTTGACCGATTGAAGTAAACGCCACTGAAGTAAGAGACGCCATCGTAATTTATATTATTAAATTTAAAATTGTGAATGTATTAGTTAGTGCAGAACAGGAATCGGATAGGTTTGCATTTGGTTTTCTTCCTCTGAATTTTTTTTTTTTTTTTTTGGTTTTTTTTTCTTTCCCCCTTCACTCGGGAAAGTGAGAGAAAGTAAGGCCAAGAAAGTAGCCTTAGGCTTATCCAAGTATAATACGAAATGTGGATTTTTGTGATTTTCATGAGAAGAGGCTAAGTCTTTGACACGTGGCCTCTTTGGTGATTTTGATTTCTGATTTGTTGGACTTAGGTCAGTGGGTCTTGCCGGTTTTGTGTGGTAAAGGTTACTTGAACGCGAAAGCAACTCCCACTAGTGGGCCTTCTTGTTTTGCAAACGGCGTCGTTGTAACTATACTGATAACTATACCCACTTTACTACTCGGGGCACCCGGTTAAACAAAATAAAGGCTCCTTCGTTTTTTTCTCATAACTTTAAAATGCGGGTGCAGTGAAAGTATGGGTGGGGTACTTCTAACAGAATTGTGTCTTTGGCTGAATAATTTAGTGAGTTGGACTTTGGCACCCCCATCCTGTTAAAACCCCCCTACTAACTTTAATGCCTAATATTATCCTTCTTTCTAAAATAAACACAATTAATTTACGAGTCTTTTAATTTTCTATTATTTTCTTATTCCCAAAATTATTTTACAATCTTATTACCTCAGCCTCCATAAAAATACTTTTTATGGGTGATACATCATAAATTAAATTGATATTTGAAAATATTAATATCCTATATTACCTAGATAAGAGAGTATAAGTTGGTTTATATATAGAAACCAAATATGGTATAATAACAAGCTCGTAAAGAGGACACCCACACATACGAAACCAAAACCAAGGGATGAGCCCGTTCTGAGAATCTATTAACTGGGTGTCAGTGTCTTGTATATGCGTGAGCTTAGTCACTTTTTTCAAAATTTATGGTGAATTTTTTTTTAATATGAGTATACAACAAAAATAATTTAGTTTGTCAGAGTGACCTTTGTTCATAATCAATAGATTTTATTAGTTATTGAAAGAAAAAAGAAATACAAAGAAGTTGAGGAAAATGTTACCTTGATGAGAGAGAAAATAAAAGAGTATAGAGAGAGTTATAATAAAATATTTGTCCTTAAATGTAAGAGGTGTCAAAAGTCCAACTCTAATTTAGTTGGTGATCTAGACTGTCATTTCATTTAATTTATTAATAAAAAATAAATATGTATTAATTGGTAATTGCATACCAACACTTCTCATTTGGAATAAAATAAAGGGTGGGGCTATTTGAGATGACGAAAATATTTCTACGCCCACAACTTATTAAAATATTTTATTATCAAAATGTCCATATACAAAATCACTAAAAAAGACTAATACTTTAATTGAATGAATTAAACCCTATTTTATGCTCACCGTAAACCCTAGTACTATCCTCAATTTTGGACTTGACTCTCATGTCCACATTTATTTATTTTCTGATGCTTTTATCTTTGAATTATTAGATATTCGAATCGATATATAACTTTCTTTGTTCTATTTGCAGTAAAAGAGAAGCGATTTTTTCGTAAGTCCAATGGGTAGTTAAATTTATATACCGATTGAATTATTTTGTAGAGTTTCAATAGATTATGGAAGATTAATAAACAAAGCGCTAGTAGAGGATTTTCAGTTGAATTAATCTTACTACATGAATCATATCTTAATTTAATACTGTCGCTTTCTGACCACTTTTGGAAATTTAAACTTTTTAATTCATATTGGATGATTGGATCAGAAAAAAATATTTCTTAATTTGTTTACTATCAAACAGGGAATTAAATAAAAAAATGAGTTTAATTTTGGTGGTTTTAAAGATAAAACAAGATGGAATATGAAGTTGTAATTTAAGGTTAATCTTGGGATATTGAGTGGTTTATAGAACAAATTTTGAATCATAGTAGAGTGCTTGTTTAAGAAAATGGGTGTTAAAATGAATTTTTTGTGTTTAAATAGTCATATCCTAAAATAAAAATGGATGTAGTAGGTCGAGTGATTAGGGTTGCTGCCCTCCAAATTGAAGGTCGGCAATTCGAACCCCCACAAACGCAATGTGGGAATAATTCATTCCTTAATTATAATATATAATTGAGTAAATGTAATTTTTTTCCTTACTAAATGTAAGTAAAGTAAACATCATTCGAATATCAGTGGGAATGTGAATATAGTTTTTTCTCTTACCAAGTGTGAGTAAAGTAGACATCCTACAATATCAGTGAGGGTAAAAAATTTGGGCAGAACTCAGTAAGTATTGATGTAAGTTAGTCTTAGTAATAATATGATTTATAAATATCAGATTTAATCTCATGTAATATAAGTTGTAGTTTGATCAATAGTCCCATGTAATAAAACAAAAAGATGTTATTTGATATTTAAATGATCAAATCAAGACTTCTTTTATTTTTCAAGGAAAAGTGATTAAATCAAAACTTAAGCTTACTACCAAGAATGTGTAATTTAATGCTTGTTGTTACTTATAACATAAACTCAAAGCCCCATTTTCTTGGAAGACCAAATCAGAAGTTAGTACCGAAGGAGAAACTTTTTAAGGAAGATCATTTGTGAATTGTGATGTATATTTTGCTGCATTTTAGCAGAAGTATTGGGATGGCTTTTGGTTACGGGCATCTCTTTCGGCGGATTAGCACCTCACGACAGATGATTACTTTGTTGCAAAACAAAGTACTCTATAAGTTGTATATTATTGAAGGCAATGGTTACGGTAGATTTATTTTACTGTAGAGTGCTTATAATGATTATCATATAATAACAGTAAGTATAGATTTAATATTTATCTCTATAATTATATCATTATCATCAGCATTTCGTGGAATATTTCCAATATAACCGGACCCAAATACAACTAAAACAGCAAAACAAGCTTATAATACAAACAACAACGAAACAGAAGTTGAAAATCTCGAGGCTTGTGTTGCACAGTTTCCTTAAGATAAATTCGCCTTCTATCATTAGGGTGATGCATGATTCAATCAGCGACTACTTCCCTAGATACTTTTAAGTACAAACAATTTTGGCTCATCACGAAATTATTTCTTATATACTTTGATGCTTTTGAACTTTGTGACACTTAAAAAACATTGGAGAAGGAAAAATTTTGCTCTTGTGTCCTCTGCAAACTGAAATGAAATAGAGTAAGCGAAATTTAGTGCATCAGAGAGGGGCATTACGATTTAATAAACTGCATTAAGGAGCTACCTTCTATTTTTTTTTTATTAAAAGCTAATGTAAATCATGTGATTAATTCTTAGATTAATTTCAAAAAGATTAAAATTGGTTTGGTTTGTTACAAAAACTTGTAAAACCTTCTGCTTTTAATCGCAAATTAACAAAAAAATAAGTACAAACAATTTTGGCGCACCACCAAATTATTTCAGAAGGATTTTGATGCATTTGAATTCTGTTCTTGTGTGTTGCGTATTGAAATGAAATATAACAAGCTAAATTTAGTGCAATTAAAGAGGGGCATTACGATCCAATATTCTGCAATAAGGAGCTACCTTCAATTTTTTATTAAAAGCAAAATTTACCGATGTGATTAATTCTCAAATTAATTTCAAAATATTAAAATTGATTTGGTTGTTACAAAAACTTGTACCACTTTTTGCTTTTAATTGTAAATTAACAAAAAATTATAAAAACGTAGCTAAAGCGGCATGGTAATATTTGGGTCAAGATTTGTGTGTATTGGATGCAGGCACACATGAGTAAGCCGAACTCAGGGCAATCAGAGAGGGGCATTAAGGTCCAATGAACTCCATTAAGGAGCTACCTTCAATTTTTGTATTAAGAGCTAATGTATCTGATGGATTAATTTCAAAAAATTAAAATTGATTAGGTTGTTACAAAAACTTGTAACACCTTTTGCTTTTAATCGCAAATTAACAAAAAAATTGTAAAATGTGGCTAAAGCGGCATGATACTATTTGGGCATATATTCGTTTATATAGGATGTGCGCATAAATGAGTTAAACAACGCCACTCGTGGTGAAAGTGGGTTGGAATGATTTGGGCTCCACATGAGTTAAACTACATCTCCTGTGACAAAAGTGGGTTTGGCAAAATTTTGGTCGACATTCGTATATGTAAGTTGTATAGGCAACATGAATCAAACAACATTCCTTAAACGGGTGTTCAAAAGAGACAATCTATGCTTGTATTCTTTTTAGGTTGCACTTAGAGTAATTATAAATAGATAACACATACCTTAGCTTCTTTTCCCATGTGGGCTAAGTACAATTTTCTTTAATTTTTCAACTCCATGGGTCTATTGTGAGTAAAAATTTGTCATTCACTTAAGTAACATTTTGAGCATATAAATATATATAATTTTAAAATACTCATGATGCAATATCCAAAGAACTCATAGCCTTTCACTTATACAAAAAATTGGTCTTACTCAAAATTATTGCACAAAATAGCCACTGACGGAGCTATTTTTCCAATGTATTTTGCCTTTTTATCCCAAATAATTTTCAAATCCTATTACTTTTAGTTATTCTTTTTCCTTTTTGGGTATTGTCTGAAGAATGTTGTTGTTGTTCTAACCCATGAAGATGTTAACATAATCATCCAACTTTGATCACCACATCTATATACAAAGCGAGTGAGAATTGCAAACATGATTCCTTCTCGAGAAGTCATAAGCTTTAACAATTATATAGTAAAATCTCTTTATACTGTTACTCTTTATTTTAATAATTTTTATATAGTCATAAAAAATTTTGGTGCCAATTATAAATAAAGATAAGATTCACATTATAACAAGTTGTTGGTCTTTTAGATCCATTCTTATATAACTTATCTCCACATAATAATAATCATTTGGATATTGCAATAACTGTATGCGATGTTATATTAAAGGCTTAACATGGAATGAAATATATTTCTAAAGTTGTTTGAGAAAATGATTTATTTTTTAAAGTTGTTACCAAATCTTTGAACATGCAAATAGATAATAATTCGGTAATGTTGATGCAAATTTTTACTTAATGTACAATGATTGATTTGTGTTTTAGACTTTTTTCTAAATTAAATTTTGTAGATAATTTTCTCCTTGATGCGAGAGTCTCAAATTACGTGTCTCCTTGTGGTTAATTATTCTGCACAAAAGAAACATTTTTCAAAGGGGCGGCTGGCGTACTGGCGATAACCCTCCAACACTCAAATCAATTCTTTTTACTCAACTTTTAAAAAGACAAAATCTAGAGTAAGATGGGCATAGTTTTGTACTCATTTTATGTCTTTTTTTCTCTTACCTTCAAATGGAGGGTCTTGACCTCTATATAGGCAACTTAGAGTCAATTGGAGAGGTTATGTGGCCTCTATATATTTGTTCGTAGGTGTATTCTGTAAAATGTGTATTTATTTGAAAGCTCATTCCATAGAATGTATATTTTCCCGTAGGCCCATTCCATAAAATCGGTATTTGCCTATAGGTCCATTTTGTATAATATATATTGGCACTTTGTCAAAAACTTGCCCTTTAGGTGTATCATTAAGAAATATTGTCTAAGTGCCTAGATCATTCTTTGTGAGGAATGGACCTACATCGTTCTTTATGAGGAACGGATCTAAGTCGTTCTCTGTAAAGAATTGACCTATGTCATTCTTTATTAAATCATGCCTTTGACACTTTGTCGAAGACTTGCCCTGTTGGGCGTTTTACTTAGAAATATTTTCTAAGTTCCTAAATTATTTTTTGTAAGGAATTAACCCAGATAATTCTTTGTAAGAAATAGACCCTAGTTATTCTTTGTAAGGAATGGACACAGGTCATTCTTCGTAAGAAATTGACCCAAGACATTTTTTTATAAGGAATGGGCCTACGTTAAGACTTAGGTCTTTCTTTGATAAATCACATTTTTGACTTTTTGTTATATCTTACATTTAGACACTTTAGTTCAAATTGTAAGTACCTTGGTCGTTCTTATAGAGAATAGACTTGATTATTTTATGTAAAATAATTTTATTGAGCCTATAATTTTTGTGGGTTTTGGACCTTTTATAATTTGGTTTAACAGAGGCCCCCAAATCTTACTTTTCAATTTTGAGAAGTGAGATTTATTCTTGGTACTTTTTATTAGGCTTTTCTTATTTAAGGCTTGAAATTTCTCTAAAGCACCTATCCCATTAAAATTAGTCTATAACCAATCTCACATACTTGAAATACTATCTAGGCAACCCAAGAAGGGAGTGAATTGAGATTTTATAAATTATTTAACTACAAACGAATTATCATGCAAATCTAAAACGAAATTAGAACAATGATAAATAAATCAATCACAAATTAAAAAGATAAGGAAAGAGAGAATCAAACACAAGGATGTTTACATGGTTCGGCCAACCTCGCGTACGTCCACGCCTCTAAGCTTTTCGGGCTTGAGGATTTCACTAAGCAAGCCTCCAAAGCTTCAATTGCGGATTTCACTAAGCAAGCCTCCAAAGCTTCAATTGCTTACACTTGACTTCCAAGGTGTCAATAATCTTTACAATGAGAGATTATCCCAAATCTCTTAACCCAAGTGTATCCGAACACCTAAAATCACTCAAAAAGAAAGATTACAAACTTGTTTTTCTATCACACTATATTGAAGATTACAAATTAATGCTCAAAGTGTGAATAGATAGAGTAAGAGTATGAAGATTGCAAACTCGAGTATAAGCTCAATGGTTGTGTTGTGATCAGTATTCTTTGAATTTGAATGAGCTTATTTATAAGTAGAGCTGAAAAACTACCGTTACTGACTGTCTGCCTGAAAACGGATCACTGTTAGCCATTAACGGTTAACCGTTTGTGCTGGTCAAAGTTACTGTTGGGCCAGATTTCAAATAAATGGTTTGCCGTTTATTGTTACCCTTTCGCTGTTAACGTCCAGAGACCTGCAAAATGAATACCTGTTATCTTTTTTAAGTAAACGGCTAAGGCTTTGTATGAAGCGACTCTATGAATGTTATCGGTTAACCAAGTAAATGGCTAAGGCGTTACATGAAGTGACTCTCTGGATGTTATCGGTTAACCGTTTTTAAGAAGCGGATCGCTGTTTATTTCCAGTAGGCTTTTCATTTTTCCGTTTTCACTAACGGTTAGAGTTTAGGCAAACTTTTGCTCTCTGGTCTTAATCGTTAACCGTTTAAAAATAACCAGTTCACCGTTTATTTCCAGAAACACATTTTAAACCAGATTTTGCAAAGAATCTTTTTCCAATTAAAAATCCATCTTTTACAAGTGTGAATGGAGTGGTTTTTATAACTTTCATTTGTTAAGAAATAACTCCAATATTTTATCAAAAATCATTTAAAGTTTGTTATCATCAAAATCTATATTATTAATATATTCATGCTAACAATCTCCCCCTTTTTTATTATGACAAACTGTATTCAATATTTGGCTCTCCCTTAATATATGCTCTCCCTTAATGTATGGCCAATATTAAAAAATGGTCAATTAAAAAGATTTTTGCTCAAGTGAGTATTTTTAAAAAGCATCTTTTTAAAATCTTCCCATTCATTTTTAAATCTATTCTAAAGCTCTTTTCAAATTCTTTCAAAAACTCCTAAACTCCCAAAATTATCTCCCCCTTCATCATCAAAAAGAAAAAAGAGAAAAGAAGGAAATACAAGTCCGGTTTTTGACGAGCAAAAAAATTGGGCAGAGTTTCCCATTAAAAAGTGAGCAAAACCATTCTTACACATGAGAATAAAAATACACTCCCAAAAAGTCGTAACAACAACTCCATCACCAACCTAACAACGCCATGAGCAAACTAACACTTCAATATTCAACAATCCACAAGGTTTATCAATCTCAATCAAGTCATCCAATATCAAGAACAAACATAAAACCATGTCATCAAGGTCCATAAATAACATATAGAAGTAGCACTAATAACATACATGACGAAATGCAAACAATCAAAATATGAATTGTATGTGCGAAAACATAACTCAGAAACTAATGAGGTGGTGGAGGAGGAGAAGATGAGGTCCCCGGATCATAGCCAAAGTAGCCGAGAATGATGCACTGTGCATGGATAATCTCTAGCTGATGATCAATGCTCTGCCGCTGGAAGGTCTCAAAGTCAGATCGCAGCTGCTGGTGGTCTCGAGAAAGACTGTCCAACCGATTAATAATCAGCTGCTGTATACCTTCTGAAACGGGTGGCTGAGCTGGAGCTGGAGACGGCATAGAGGCAGCTGGTTGCTCACGAACACCAGATGGCTGCTCAGGTGCAGCTGATGACTCTGGAACAACTGAGGGCTCAGGTGTAGGTGGTGGCACATAGGAGGAGGGAATGTTGGCATTCGCCGCGCGCTCCTCAAAATCAGAATCAACTGGAGGCTTAGAGACAAATCGGTGATGTGGAGGTTGAGGCTGAGCTCCTAATCTAAAGTCAGGAAGCTGATCGGACGGATAGACGTCATTAAGCATCCGATCGTCCTCCGGAGCTATCAAGGTATCCCGGTTTTTGGAGTTGCTGGTTTTAACCCACTTTCCATTCCTCCAAGAGAAACCGATACTCGTCATTACCTCGGAACCAATTTGTTTGGTCTCCATATGTCCAGTATCTCGGAGAGGCACACCAAAGCGATGCAGTATCTTAGTAATTATACTACCATATGGAAGCAAGCAGTGATTAACACCGGGGGTACTCAACATGTGCCGCGCAATAATATACGCGAGGTTTATGGGACGATCTGAGAGTAGGCTATCTAGTATGCCCACGTCCAACCTCGTGACCTCATCCAAGTGACCCTTCCTAGGTGTCACTATGTGCTGTAGAATAGAATGAAGAATGCACACTTGGAGAAGTAAAAGCTGAGACCGAAATGGAAGCATAAAAATCTCATCAGTTAAGTCTCGACGGTGACATATGTGACGGACTGCATCCGTATGACGAAAATGGTCAAAGCAAAGGATTTTCCTAGAGGTTTAAATATTATGTTCCTCAAACGAGATACCAAGATACTCAGCTAAATCTATATGATCAAATTCTATTTGCACCCCAGCAACTTGAGTAACTGTCCTATTTTGGTTGCTATGGGAAATATCCATGTTCGAGTAAAAGACTCGCATCAAGTTAGGATAGACTCGCTCAACAAGGTTAATAGCAGACTCCTATGGCATAAGCATATCCCAAACACTTCTATCACACACAATTAAGTGCCGGAAATCATTAAGGTTAACACAAGAAGACTCAAGTAGATTTCGCCCATCGAAGCGAGCCTCGAACCTTTTCGCCAAGGGAGGAGTAGGGAAGTGAATTCTGGCAAATTCAGTGACTTCCATTGGTCGTATGGGATTCCCTTGAGGCGTATATTTTCGCCGGATATTTCTCCGATGGAGGAGCACGGTAGAGTGAACACAGCGAGAGAGAGGGAAATCAATCGATGATTTGATGAGAAATGAGTAAGGAATGTGAATGAGACGCTCAATTTGGTTGAAAAAGAGGACAAAACGAATCAAAAAGGAAGAATCCCAACTTGCGGCAGTTAGGGTTTAATTTTGGGATTTTTTCAATTTTGGTTTTGATTCGAAGTTTTGAATCGGTGAAATTGTTTTAAAGATGATAAAAAATGATTTTAACGATTTGATTTGGCACAAAGATCAAGAAAAATGAAGATTTGAGGAAGAAAAGAGCTTCGGCTGCGCAACAATGGTGAAAACGGTGAAAGGGTAAGCTGGAGAGGGAGAAGAGAAAGCCTTTGAACAGTTTTAAAACGCGAAAACGGTTAACCGTTTATTGTAAACAGTTAAAGGGTAACGAACAGAGGCTTGAGACCAGGTAACGGTGAAAGCCTAAGAGCTTAACGGTTAAGGGCTAACAGTTATATGACTCTCTATCAACAAACGGTTCACCGATTATAGCAAACGGTGAAAAGGTAAGAGGATAGGCATAAATTCTAGTTTCTGGAGGAAAACAGTTCACCGTTTATGGGAAACGGTTATCCGTTTATTTTAACTAAATTTTCGCATATTTGATTTAATATTTGGCTAGCAAATAATAGATTCCCAGATCATTTAATTAATCTGAAAATATTTTATGAGCTATTTTAATGCATGATTCATGAACATGTTTTCAACTAATTTATTCATACAATCAAGAAATAACAAGGCAAATTTATCATTTGACAATCAAGCTCAAGCAATTCATAACAATTAGAATATAAGTCAATCAATTCAACATACTCAATAGCATGAACAGAGATATTAATGCGAAAATTTCATCATCCCAAGTTCATGCCGAATTTTTAAAAATTGTTCTTCGCAAAGAGGTGTAGTGAAAATATCGGCAAGTTGTTTTTCCGTAGAAATAAACTCTAATGCAATATCTCCCTTTTGAACATGATCTCTCAAGAAATGATGTCTAATTTCTATATGCTTGGTTCTAGAGTGTTGAATGGGATTCTTTGAAAGATTTATAGTACTAGTATTGTCAATTTAATAGGAATTTATTCAAGGTTAATCCCATAATCTCTAAGTGTTTGTTTCATCTAAAGTGCTTGTGCACAATAACTTCCGACAGCTATATATTCAGTCTCGGTAGTTGAAAGAGCAACAGAATTTTGTTTTTTACTAAACCATGAAACAAGTGAGTGTCCTAGAACAAAGCAAGTTCCACTAGTGCTTTTCCTATCCACTTTATGACCAGCAAAGTCCGCGTTCGAATAACATGTTAAATCTATATGAGTTCCCCTAGGATATCAAAGGCCAACATTTATGGTTCCAATCAAATAATGAAAAATTCTTTTAACAGCAATCAAATGGGATTCCTTGGGACATGATTGAAATCTTGCACACAAACATACACTAAACATGATATCAGGTCTACTTGCAGTCAAATAAAGTAAAGATCCGATCATATCTCGATACATTTTCATATCCACTTCTTTGCCCTTTTCATTTTTGTCAAACTTGATGGTAGTGCTCATAGGAGTGCTTTTTGCCGTTCCATTTTCATAGCCAAATCTTTTGAGTAGATCTTTCACGTACTTGGTTTGGTTTATGAAAATGCCTTCCTCGTTTTGTTTGATTTGAAGTCCAAGGAAGTACTTCAACTCTCCCATCATACTCATCTCAAACTCTTGGCTCATACATGATGAAAATTCTTTACACAACAATTCATTAGTAGAACCAAAGATAATATCATCAACATAAATTTGAACAATAAGTATGTCTTGATTCTTATGCTTAACAAAGAGAGTTGTGTCCGCTTTTCCCATCAAAAAGTCATTATCCAACAAGAAATTTTTAAGTCTATCATACCAAGCTCTAGGAGCTTGCTTTAAACCATATAAACCTTTGGTTAACTTGTACACATGATCAAGAAATTTTTCATTTTCAAAGCCAGGAGGTTATTTCACATAAACTTCCTCTATAATATATCCATTTAAGAAAGCACTTTTGACATTCATTTGATACAAAATAAAATTCTTATGCCATGCATATGCTAACAACATCCTAATGGATTCTAACCTTGCTACATGTGCAAAAGTTTCATCAAAATCAGTTCCTTCTTCTTGGTTGTAACCTTGAGCTACTAGTCTAGCTTTATTTCTTACAACCACACCGGATTCATCCATTTTATTTCTAAATACTCATTTAGTGCCTATAATGGATTGATGTTCCAGATAAAGAACTAACTCCCACACATTATTTTTCTCAAATTGATTCAACTCCTCTTGCATCACCATAATCCAAGATTTATCATTTTCAGCATCCGCAAAAGATTTTGGTTCAATTTGAGAAATAAATGTAGCATGCTCACATGTGTTCCTAAGAGATGATCTAGTAGTAACCCCTCGTGAGAGATCTCCTAAAATTACATCCTTAGGGTGAGAGGAAACATACCTCCACTCCTTGGGGAGTGTTTGAGAAGTACCTTCATTTTGCTCCACATTTGGTTCTTCACGATGTTTCTCTTGGATTCCATGTGGTGCGTCTTCTTGGTTGTCATTTGATGCTTCTTCTTGTTGTTCTTATTCTTCTGCATTATCATCAACAATGGCTTTCTCCGTAGAGGAGGGGTTAGACTCATAAAAAATAACATGCATAGATTCCTCTACAACTAAAGTTCTTTTGTTATACACTCTATAAACTTTGCTTGAATTTGAATAACCAAGAAAAATACCAACATCAGATTTTGAATCAAATTTACCAAGATTATCTTTTGTGTTCAACACAAATCATTTGTATCAAAAAACTTTGAAATAACGAATGTTGGGTTTTCTATCTTTCCAAAGCTCATATGGAGTTTTATTAAAATTAGGTCTAATCAACACCCGATTTAAAACATAACAAGCGGTGTTGATGACTTCGGCCCAAAAACACTTAGACAAAGAGTTTTCATTCAACATGGTCCTAGCCATTGTTTGAATAGACCTATTCTTTCTCTTTACTACTCCATTTTGTTGTGGAGTCCTAGGTGATGAAAATTGATGCTCAATGCCAAGGTTATTACAAAAACTTTCAAATTCATGATTTTCAAATTTTTCACCATAATCACTTCTAATGTAAGTGATAGAATAACCTTTTTCATTTTGAACCTTTTTATAAAAAATTCGAAATGCATCAATGGTATCATCCTTATTAGCTAAGAACAATATCCATGTGTATCTAGAAAAATCATCCACAATTACAAATGCATAATATTTACCACTTAAACTAGCATATCTAGAAGGTCTAAACAAATCTATATAAAGTAATTGAAGCGGTTTTGATGTAGAGATACGATTCTTGTTTTTGAAGGAAGTCTTGATTTGTTTTCCAAATTGACATGCTTCACAAACTCTGTCTTTTTGAAAATTGATTTTTGGAAGACCTTTAACTAAATCATTTTTCACAATTTTTGAAATCAAATCCATGCTTGCATGTCCTAATCTTCTATGCCATAGCCAACTATCATTATGTAATGTGGAAAAACATTTTTCAAGAGTAGATGCACATTCTATATCAATGGTATAAACATTACCACATCTATTACCAACAAACAAGATTTTGCCATCACATGAGTTTTTGATGACACAATTAAATTTATCAAAAATAACTTTATAGCCTTTGTCACATAATTGACTAATACTTATTAAGTTGTGTTTCAAGTTCTCAACCAAACATACATTCTCAATTAAAGTTGAGGACACTTTACCAACATTTTCAATTCCAAGAATTTTTCCTTTTGAGTTGTCCCCAAAAGATACGTCTCCACCATTTTCAATTTTAGTGAAGCTTGAGAACCAAGAATAATTCCCTGTCATGTGTCTTGAACAACAACTGTCCAAGTACCACTTATTTTTCTTCTTCTTCAAGCCCTGCAGAGAAAATCTTAAGTTTTAGGTACCCAAACCTTTTTGAGTCCTTGAGAGTTAGCAATGGTTTCTTTTGGAACCCAAACACATTTCACACCATAATATGCATTTCTCTTCACTACACATCTATTTTTCATATAACCATCTTGATTACAATAATAACATGCAATTTTATTGTTAATAGATGTATTCCTCACAAAATAGCTCTTGTAGAATTTTTGTTTCAAATTTGGTTTATAACCAATGCAACTTTTGTCAAATACACATTTTTGTGAGTTTAGCAAATTATCCAACATCTTTTGCCTATTTGTAAATTTCAAGACAATCTCATTTAACTCATTGCTCTTTTTCATGAGCATTTCATTTTCATTTTTTTACTCATCTATGTGTGATTCTAAGTGCTCATGTATGATGCTAGGCTTCTCATTTGATAACGCAATTTCATCATGCAAAGTCTTGTTTCCTACTTGTAGGCATACAATTTTTGCATTTAAAGATTCATTTTCATTCTTAAGCTTTGTCATTTCCTTTTTATGACATGCATTCTTTTTACCAATCTTCATCAACTCATTATGCAAATCTTTAAAAGCATCATCCAATTCATGATAGGTAGGATCACTTACCTCATTGAGATGATCATCATCTCTTATTGCCATAAGTGCTAGGTTTGAGACTTCTTGTGATCCTTCCTCATCACTTGAATCTTCCTCGCTATCATCCCAAATTGCAACCATGGCTTTCTTCTTGTGTGTGTTGATAAGTGGCCACTTCGATCTAATATGACCAGGCTTTTTGCATTCATAGCATGTGATTGCCTCCTTTTTCTCCCTATGGTTTTTGAAGTTTCTGAAATTTCTTCGCTCTCCAATTTTCTTGAAGAATTTTCTGAACCTCCTTGCTAGCATAGCTAGCTCTTTATCATCTGGTTCACTCTCCTCATCACTCTCATATTTTGAAGCTTTGAGAGCAATGTTTTTTTTCTTCTCTTCATGCCCTTTTTCTGCTGCCAAATCTTCTTCATATAAAATAAGAGAACCAGTTAAATCATCAAGAGGTAAAGTATTTAAATCTTTTCTTCCCCAATGGCAGTCCTTTTTTGTCTCCATTCCTTAGATAGTGACCTAATAATTTTCTTGACTTTTTCGCTATTTGAAAAAGTCTTTCTTAGAGCTCCTAGAGTGTTCACTATGTCTGTGAATCTAGTATACATAGAGTACATATTTTCATTTTATTCCATTTGAAACAATTCATACTGCCGAGTGTACTTACTTATTTTAGATTCTTTCACTTGGTTTGTGCCTTCATAGACAACCTCAAGTTTGTCCTTCCCTAAATGTGGAATCACTTTGAGTTGCCATTGATCTTTAGCTCTAGATGGTTAAATCTAAATGAGAGCACCAAGCTCTGATACCAAATGAAATACTATCTAGGCAACCCAAGAGGGGGGGGGGGGGTGAATTGGGATTTTATAAATTATTTAACTAAAAACGAATTATCATGTAAATCTAAAACGAAATTAGAACAATGATAAATAAATCGATCACAAATTAAAAAGATAAGGGAAGAGAGAATCAAACACAAGGATGTTTATGTGGTTCGGCCAACCTCGCGTACGTCTACGCCTCCAAGCTTTCCGGGCTTGAGGATTTCACTAAGCAAGCCTCCAATGCTTCAATTGCTTACACTTGACTTCCAAGGTGTCAATAACTTTTACAATGAGAGATTATCCCTAATCTCTTAACCCAAGTATATCCCAACACCTACAATCACTCAAAAAGAAAGATTACAAACTTGTTTTTCTATCACACTATATCTAAGATTACAAATTGATGCTCAAAGTGTGAATAGATGGAGTAAGAGTATGTTTAAGGCTTTATGAAGATTGCAAACTCGAGTACAAGCTCAATGATTGTGTTGTGATCAGTATTCTTTGAATTTGAATGAGCTTATTTATAAGTAGAGCTGAAAAACAAGCCGTTACTGACTGTCTGCCCGAAAACGGTTCACTGTTAGCCGTTAACGGTTAACCGTTTGTGTTGGTCAAAGTCACCGTTGGGCCAGATTTCAAATAAACGGTTTGCCGTTTATTGTTACCCTTTCGCCGTTAACGTCCAGAGACCTGCAAAATGAATACCCGTTATCCGTTTTAAGTAAACGGCTAAGGCTTTGTATGAAGCGACTCTCTGGATGTTATCGGTTAACCGTTTGTAAGAAAACGGTTCATCGTTAGTTTCCAGTAACATGCAAAAAGAATATCGGTTATCCGTTTTAAGTAAATAGCTAAGGCTTTACATGAAGTGACTCTCTGGATGTTATTGGTTAACCGTTTTTAATAACGGATCGCCGTTAGTTTCCAGTAGGCTTTCCATTTTTCCGTTTTTCACTAACGGTTAGAGTTTAGGCAAACTTTTGCTCTCTGGTCTTAATCGGTTAACCGTTTAAAAATAATCGGTTCACCGTTTATTTTCAGAAACACATTTTAAACCAGATTTTGTAAATAATCTTTTTCCAATTAAAAATCCATCTTTTACAAGTGTGAATGGAGTGATTTTTATGACTTTCATTTGTTAAGAAATAACTCCAATATTTTATCAAAAATCATTTAAAGTTTGTTATCATCAAAATCAATATTATTAATATATTCATGGTAACAATACTTTATTCAATGCTTTGTAGCTCTCAACAATCTATCTTAATTTAACAATTATTGAAAATCATAAAAAATTTAACAACTATTGAAAAAAATAAAAATAAAGAGTTAGTAAAAGTACCTTTTGAAAAGAGATACTTGACTTTCTAAATGGCATGTGAGAATTTGCTGACAGTTCTTTAGTGAGCTACTGTTGAAGCTCTTTGAGTGCTTATCGATCTGAGAAGTAATGTCAAATATTTTCCCGAAAGGTCATCCTTTAAAATTGAATTGCTTTAATGGTCTACAATTTTATAGATAGTGACCCTAGTCAATTCTTATAGATAGTTGCCCTTAGGCATTTTGGTTGAGATCAACCAAAGTTTTGAACAATCATCCTTAGGTGTTTTAGTCAACATATACCCTTAAGCAATTTAGTCAATAGCTAATACGAATAATTTTTTGTTGAAGTCAAAATATTTCCATCTTCTCAAGCATCTTTAGCTTTAGGTTATGAAACTTTTTGTACTTCTGTGCTATCATCGTTAAGACTATCTCCTTTATGTTCTTGTCTAATTACAAGAATGATTTCTTCTTTAGTTAAAGCATACTTGCCTTGTTGCTCATTTGGATGATCAAGGAAGATATTAATATCAATACAATTAGTATAGTGAAGCTACCGAATCTGATCACTTAATTCTACAATGACTCTCTTTGATTCCCCTTATCGACTTCTTTTTAACTTTCATTTCATGACATGTGGTGACATAGTGTGAAGTGATACTAAATATCATTCTATCATAAGTTCTTGAAACTTAAGAAAAAATAACACCGAAAGAGAGAAAACATGAAATTACGATAAAGATGAACCCAAAGGTAACAATCTGAAATGTTTTTGATGAAAAACTTAAAAATGTTACAATAAACTATGAATAACAAGCTTATATATACTAATAGCTAACTTAGTCATAATCTTTTTCAAATAAGAAAAATAATCTAAAATCCTATTTAGACTAGCATTACAAATACGTCTTAAATAAGCTTAATAAAACAAGATAAATCCTACTAAAATACTAAATACTAAGCCATTCAAGTCTTTTGCCAAACCTCGCTAAATGTTCTTGCTAAATTAACTTTATCTTGATGGCCATATCTTCTGTCTCCATTATGAATAGGCAAAACTATATCAATTATCTTTGAGTCTTCTTGGATAATTATTTTGGTTTTAGCTTCTTTATATATATATTTGATCTTTTTAAAGCATACTGCTCTTGTCATCAATTTGATTTCTTGAAGTCAAATAAATCTCATTATCCTTGATAATTATTAATGCCTCTTCAACTTGAGTTTCTTGAACTTCAATTATACCATTCAAATTAGTGCTGAAATTAAAATAAGAAGTTACCTCATCTTGTGTAATTTTGGGCATGACTTCAGTAATTTTATAATTCTCATAAGTGTATCTTTTACTAAGTTGAAGTTCTACTAATGAATCTTGAAATTATCCTGTTGAATTCTCCATTACCTTAACTAAATATGGCATTAACTGCAATACCTTTGTTGAATCTTGTAATGCCTTTGATGATCCTTCAAGATGCTTTCGTGTCATTCATTTTCTATTTTCTTTTCATTAGAATTGTCTAAACTTAGAAGGGGTGGAATAGCTTTTGTATTTTTGTTAGAGCTAACAATTCCCTTATTTCTGTTGGTTTTCCTTTGGTTGTTAAAGTTATTGCTTGGATTAACATTATCAGTACCCTTAGCTTCCTAACTACTTCTTTAGGCAAAATATTGTTTCATGCCAAGTAATGTTTCTTCCATTACTGTAAATGGGTTTGCACAGACGGTAAGACTTTGATTGTTTCGCGTAATGCTTTTGCTGAATATTATATCTGCGTTTCTGGCTTTTTCGAATTCTCTCAAGATTAAACTCATTCAATTAGAAGGACTGATTTAACCGAGACAACGGTAACATAGGTGCCCACTTCTTTCTTTTATTTAGTAAAGATGAGTTGTTTCAGATTCGGCCTCTCATCAAGATTGGGTTGGTGTTCAAGAGATACTTTTTTTTTTAACGAGTGAGGGATGGTTTTGGAGCGGGGGTTAGTGTTCTGGTCCGGCAAACTGGCCTCCAGATGCAGTCATGTTCAGGTATCTCAATTGAAATACCCATAAGGGGTATTTTTCATAAAAATCGCATTCTTGCTTATTTCGATGATTCTCGAGTTGCTCTATCACTTTGTAATTGAGTATTGCTTTCTCCAAAACCCATTGTTGCTGGTTCTTTCTAATTTTTTTTTAGTTTTTTGGGTTTTTTAAATCAATAGACAATTATAAGAAGACATTGTAATTAAAAGAAACTATGGGCCAAAACATGTAAATAAGCAAAATATGGGTTTACTCGTGACGATAATCGGGAAAATGAGAGAAGAAGGGTAGATTTAGAAGATTTGATGGTGTTAAGAGTGATGAAAGTGCTGTCGTGACTCAAATTGTTATAAATTGATCAAAAAATTAAAGTAAAATGGCGGCTAGAGGTTTGTTTCGATTGGAGAGAATGAGGCAATGGCTCACGTGAGAATTGGTTAGAAAGAAAGTGTTGATAATATTGAACAGATTTCTAGTGATGGTGGCTAGCAAATTGCGGTGGAGTGGAATGAACTGAGCAGCAGCATTGGCAATAGTTTAGTAGCTATTTACATGTGTTTTAGTGTCTACGGTATGGGATGGATGTTGATGGCTGGCTTATGGTCACAACATGTCGGTGTTCATATGTTAGAGAGGATTGATAGAAAAGAAGAAGAACAGCAGAAGTGGTAGTTGCTTGTGGTGGCAGTGAAGGTGGCTATTGGCAGTTAAGGTTTTGCTGATTTCTATTTTTTTTTAATTGATGGAATTAATGGATGATGAAGGAAAAAGTTGTGTATGGAGGGAGGTTGCCGGTCGAAAAAGCTCTGTTTGGTATAGAGGAAAGCTCTAATACCACTTGATGCAATGTGGAAGCAATATTATATGTTGTTCTAATGTACGTTCTTTGAACTCAAGAAAGAATAACTCTAACATAGAGGAAACGTCAAATTAATAACAAAGATAAACCCAAAGAGATTAATTTAAAATATTATTAATGAAAAGCTTAAATATGTTATAATAAATTATCAATAATAAGCTTACATATATATTAGTAACCAACTTAATCTTAATTCTTCTCAACTAAGAAAAATAATCTAAAATCTTCATTAGATTTCAATTACAAATATGACTCAAATTAGCTAAATAAATCAAGATAAATCTTGATGAAATATTGAATCATGAGTTGACTCAATATTGTTATTTTTACTATATTCTATTCTATATGCTTCCTATATCATCAGGGGTCTCAATTTTGCATGTTTTCATACTCTATTATTATATATATTAGGATTTTGAAACTATATCAATCTCTTTCATCAATGCTTATAAATTAAAATAGATAGGCTCCATTACTTAAATATTATATATTCACTTTTCTATTACTTACACCGAATAATTAAGTTAAAATAAATTTTTTTATAACTAAAACTCTACTAAGTTATAAATTTTTCTTAACAATTAAATTAGATTGGTCCCAACGTTATGATTACAGAGGAGTTAATTGTACATCAGAATGAGTGCAACTCAAAAGTTATTGAATTATGTGTTACTGACAATCAATTTTGATTCTCAACTTGCATGCAATTAATATGTGTCGACTTTTCAAAATGAGTGCGTGCTTGGAAAGACCTTTATAACTCGACTTTCCAAAATTCCTGAAGATAAAGTTTCAAAACGATCTGGCCACTGCAATTCTCACTTGTTTCATAATCATCTCAGCCTTGCCCCACAAATATGGTGATCAAGGCCGGATGAATCTGCATGTCATAAAATATTTATTGGTTCAAGAAATGCTTATCTCACCGTCTATGTTTTGATTGCCATACCAAAAACTGTAAGGCTTGTTCACCTCAACATCAGGCCGGAATGTACTTATTTCGTAACTCATTAGTAGATTTAGGTAGCGCTTATTTTTTGGATTGGAGTGAGAATCCTGAGGAGTAGGAATCTTAGGATTAGGAGTATGGAGTGGGATTGGGAATATGTTAATTACTTGCACTGGAATTGAAGCATGTAATGAAGATCAGAATTCAATTTATGTGTTTATTTTGTCTTGGATTAGGAGTAAATAGTTTTAAATTACAATTTTATCCTTATTTAAAGAATAATAATTTTTAGTTACAAAGTTAATAAAAATATATGTAATGAATAAACATTTATTTTATTATATTTGTAAATTTATAATAATTATTAATATTCTTAATTATGACCATCACAATTTTTATTAATTTTAATTTTAATTATATAAATTAAAAATTATTGATAAGGGCAATATAAATAAAATATTTTTATTATTAACATAGTATGAAATTAATATTTTCTTAGAATAAACTATTTATTAGTATTAATTATTAATATTAAATAAATATAATACTATAATTTTTAAATAAATATACTAATATTATATTTTCAAATAAAGATGGTATATAATAATATTATTAATTCTCTGTTAATATAATAATACTATTTTTAAGTAAATTAAACTTAGAATCAAACCCAATTATTATTTAGTTAAATATAATAATATTATTTAAATATTTATTAAATATAATTAGAGTAAATTTAATAAAAAGAAGGGTAAATATAAAATGAAACATTATTTTATTTAATATAATTATATTAAAATTTATTATTTATTAATTTAATATTATTTAGTACAAAATTAATATTTTCTTAGAATAAAATAGTTATTATTATTAATTATTAATATTAAATAAATAAAGTACTATCATTTTAAAATAAATATAATAATATTCTATTATTAAATAAAGATAGCATATAGTAATATTTATTAATTCTCTATTAATATAATAATATTATTTTTAAGTAATTTTAACTTATAATCAGTGGAAATTATTATTTAGTTAAATATAATAATAATATTTAAATAAATATAATATTATTTATTTTATTTTATTAAATATAAAATATTAAATCAAATTAAATTAAATTTAAAAAAGGTAGAAAATACCTCTCTCCATGGGAGTCCCACTCCCACTTTTCACTCTAAAAATGAATGAGGCCTAGGGAGTGGGATGTTTAATCATTTCCTAATTAGTTGAAGTAAATACTGTAATAAAAAGAATCTACACTCTTCATTCTTACTCTAAAATGTAAACACTCTTGAAAAGTCAAATGTGGTATTATTTTCTAGAAACCAAGGCATGGAAAATATGGTATTTTTTTCTAGAAGCCAATTGTTTTTTCCAAGTTTGGTGAGCCGAAAATGAAGAATCGAGAATAAGTGATGGCTTTGAAAATAATAATAATTAAAAATTATATTTTTAATTATTTTATTTTTAGCATAGTAATTCACTTCTCCTATAAATAGCTAAGGATTTCATTCATTTAAATTATCCCAAAATTTGTTAAGCTTATAAGTTTCTAAGCTTTTGAGAGTGAGCAATTGGAGAGTGTGTGTGAGAGTACTGGGTGTATTTGGGTTCTGGGAAAGTGAGATTTCTTTACTCAAATTTATACTCAAATAATTGTTAATAATACAATTATTTTTCTCTTGCTCCCGTGGACGTAGGCATACTGCCGAACCACGTAAATTTTGTGTCCTTTATTTTTCTGTGATTATTCGGTGCACTTGATTCCGCATTCTGCGCACAACAAACACAACATTAATAATTTGACAAACACTATCTTGCAATCAATGTACCATACATTCCTCACTCATGAACAATGTATGAATAGGTTCCACTCACTGTTGATGTGAGGGATGTATGATACATTAATTGTAAGGTAGTGGGATCTTAATAGTTTTGGAAGTAACAAAGTTTATGTACGTAGCAGCGATTGAAAAAGCTGCCAGCAATCGCCTGCAGAAAGAGAATAAAGAGTGAAAAAAAAGAGAGAAGAAAAAAAGCCAGTTGCAAGCATTGTTATGTGTCAGTCTTATCTGATTGACTCAAACGTGTCCCATGTTATCCATCTATTCACATGGGGTTGTGCCTTTCTTGTCCAATGTTTATGGAAGGAATGTGCTAATATCTTTCAAATATCTTCAGTATGCTCTTTAACTTATTACTAGTGTTGTTTCTTTACTACAAAGTAAGAGTAAGCCATAATGGCAAGGAACAGGCAGATGAATATTTTTTGGTAAAGAAAGTCGGGGCTGTCTTGTAAAGTCTCCAGAAAAAAATATTGAGAAAGATAATTAAAGCTTGGTTTTCTCTGTCTTACACTATTGAATTAAAATGCATTTGTTTGACCGAATCTGGCCACTAATATGTACTGGAGTAGACATTCCTGTGAAATTGCATGTTACTGGTGAACCCACTTGAATTAATTAAAGCCTTGATTGCCTATAAATAGGATAGCTAGATTGTAATACGTGTTCATTGTTCAAAATTTTATATTCAAGTCTCCAATTAGAGCAATGTGACCAAGTTTATTTAATTTCATTGTCCTTGTACAACTCCGGAGTAATCGAACCGGGTTAAAAGGCAGCAGAATTTAATAAATTTCTGGGGAATAGATTTTGCCAAGTGGACAAATAAGCTTTTTTGATTGATAAATTCATGTCTAGGAGAGGCTGCTTTCGGGAAATGTTTTCTGAAACCAGGAATCAACTTGACAAAACCACCATCTTTTTCCGAGTTGTTCATTCACTATATATAGAAGTACTATAGTTTCAAGTTATACAGAGCTTCAGACTCTTTACTAGTATCTTCTTTCTCATTTCTTCACTCAAACGTAGCCAATTAAACACGCATAAAATCTGAAACTGGAAATGATAAGGAACATAAGCAGGGAACTCTTCCAGGGCATCAGGGACCATGCTCCTAAAAGTGATTCAGCAATCAAATCCGCCAATGACTCAGCTTGTTCTTCTAAGCAAATGAAGATATTTTCAGGTACTTCTAATCCCAGAAATTATAGCCAAGTTGCTAAAGGCAGTGAGGAAAACAAGCTTAAACAAGCTGAGGAGTCATTCAGGACTGTGATGTATCTTAGTTGCTGGGGTCCTAACTGATGTCTAATCTCAGTTTCCTATGAAAAGTTTTAGTGCCTTTAGACTAAAGCTTCATTGTCATAAGGGGAAGCAGCTTATTGTACATAAATATGCGATTAATAATGTATATGATCTTGAGATTTTAGTTACCTTGTGATGTACTCCATCTGCATTAATGTGAGAACTCAAACAGAACGAGTCAATAAGTACCTAATGCCCAAGTCCTTTCCAGCAAAGCACATTCCCTTGGTTAAAATCACCAAACATGCCATAATACCTGGAGTTTGTTCGGTTTGAGGCCAATATCATGAATCATAGGAAGCCCAACATTGCTCATTAATACAAGTGATATTGCCAAGTATTGACTAGTTTAAAATTTCATTCGTCCCACAAAATTCGCTGCAGTTAGAAAGCATCGAGCAGCTAAGTCAAATTCTACTACGTGACTATATTTCTTCATTGTGTTTGCGACACAAGTAGCAACACACTTTTAGCTTACGCGTGTTCAAAACCCACAAGACAAAAGGACAAAGCTTTTGCTAGCCAATTAGGCAATCATGCAGGAACACGAGTACTGATCTTCCCTATATATACCTCGAAACTTGCAACTCCATTGTACAAGTGAAGTATTATCTTATCAAGAATCATGAAGCAAAAGAAGAGAAGAGAATAGAAGAAAAGCTTGGATGGTGGCAGCAAGTGTTGGAGTTGTTGAGGCTTTGAAAGACCAAGGCTTCGCTAGAAGGAATTACCTCTGAGATTTCTTAAGCAACATGCTGAGACCAATCTCAGATCGATGGTTCAAGCCAATAAACTTTCTTTATCCTCCGGTATGGCTTTGAGTAAAGTAAGAGATGATAAAATGAACGAATCTGTAGAGCCCCTTAGAAAAGTCATGTACTCGAGCTGCTAGGGTGCTAGTTGACACAAGTTGAAGCTAGAGTTAAATTGGATTCTTCTTAAAGCTTATAGGCATCGACATGATTTTTTCTACTTTTTATTGATATACCAGTATAAAATCCTAGGGTTCTAGATTGTAATTTTCTGTGACGAAGCTTTAGAACATGATGAGAAATTTGTCCTCAATAGAATCTGAAAATTGTAAATATTATTCTGACCTAGAAAGTTTCCTAATTTGGAAATACGTATTTGATCGGGTGATGGGATTGTTTTCCTTTCTTTGTGTGTTAATTCACATACATTTTTTCATTTGTTAATGTCTTGCTCTCATTAATAGCATTTAGTGCACTGATTATAAATGGGGTGTTTGTTTCAAGGCAAGGAACTGGACCAGTTTCCAATTTATCAATCTGTATGGGCTCCAAATACTCAAAATTAAGGGGTTTAGTTCAAAATTTTAATTCAATTAGAGGTATTTAATTTTTTGCCGTTCACTTAAATATGCTTAAAGTATCAAAAATTCAAATTCTATTATTTTTTAAATATTAAAAAATAGTCATAATAAATTATTTATTTTAAATGATAGACCTCATCGTGGCCACGTGTATAATTAAGTTGTCATGGGTGACAACTTACAAATTTACTAGATGTTATATTATATATAACATAGTCTAAAAATTATATGGCTATCCCTAAAGCTATTAAATCATATATATTCTTACTATTAAACTATGAGTATGTTGTTATATAAAAAATATGCTTAAATTATTTTTATTTAATTCTTTTATAAAAGATTTGGAACACATTTAAAAAAAATTATGGCCTCGAAGGGGTTGAAACCCCTCGTTGACTTTTGTTGGTCCTCTCATTTGTCCTTAACTCTAGGCCTTATCCAAGCATGCCATAATTTATAGTATTTTAAAGATTGTGGGACTTCTCATCCCGAGAATCGATAATCAATTTACTTGATTGACTACTTTATGCATATCAGAACAAACAATTTGTGCACAAGCATTGATCATGAATCTTTCTGAACATTATTTAAGAAAATAGCTACAGGATAAGAGATCGCTTGAGCTTATATTGAGTCCAGTGAGGACTTGAAGTTGAAACTTTATAGAAATGATGAAGAATGCTGTTTGGAAGCAGAGAAAATGAAAGAAAAGTTTTCTTTGTTTCATATCTTATTTTTGCTAATGAGAGTACAGCTTTCCAAATGTTTATAGGCTTTTCTAAACATTATAAATTGTAGCAGTAAACTAATCAATTAAATTAAGCTAATATAATTAATTAGATATGGAAAATGTCTAACAAATTTATGCTGAGTTGTCATGTTGCAAAACTGGATCCACTGATGTGGCTTTAACTTTTCTTCTTTTTAAGATAGTGAGCTACCTTAACAGCTCCCATCACATTCAAGGAGCGTAAATGTACGATTAGTTTAGGTATGCCTCTTAAGTTTGGCGCTTAAGTAACTGAAATGAATATAATAAAGGAAAATTATCAACCATAAACATTTAAATAATACCAGTATCAAACGTGTTATAACATTTTTCGTTTATATTACTCATATACCCTAAGTTGACAAAAGAATTCTGGCATCCACCTTTCTGTTTACTATCGTTAAGAACTTAACAGAATTTGAACAAAATAACTATTTTACCCTTTAAACTCAAAATGAGATAAAAAATAAATTTACCTTGAAAATTAACATTAATTTTCAATACACAAATTTTTTAATTTTGTTATTAACAATACATTTTTATTAAAAATATATGAATTATTAATGGTACATATTATTAACAATTATCAATAAAAAATATTCATCTTATACCATAAAAAATTATTAACAACATATTATTTACAATTATACATATTATATCATAAAAAATTCAAGTTTGAGTTTGGAGGAGTAGATCTTCAATAATTTAAGTTAAATTTTGGATAAGTAGATTCGATTGTAAAGTAGGTTTTTTAGCAATTATTAACAATTATCCAATAAATGGGATGATATGTCATTTTTATCAAAATATATCATATGACATGTTGTTTTTTACTAGGTGAATGGGATGACATGTCATTTTTAAAAAAGACTAAATTACCCTTATGAGTACGTGGCTTGTGATCTCTCAGTGCAGACCAGACTAACGCCCATTTGGGTTCGTCTTTGGAATTTATGTCGAGAGTTTCCCGTCTATATACCTTTTAGATCAAAACATAAAACGAGTTCTTTTAAGATTATAAAACCCAAAATAGACTTCTCTTTAGTCTTAAAGCAGGGTACCAAACTATTTAAGAAATCGCCATAAGTTTTCTGATGCACAGAATCCTTCCTTGAAGGCAAGTGCAAAGCATACTTCCTTAAGTTTTCAAAATGAACAAATTTAATTCTTTGATTTGTTTCTTTCACTTAGAACTTCATTTGTAGAGAGAGAGAAGAAAGTTTAGCAAGCCATGATAAGATAAAACACATGAGAGTTTTATTGCTTTCAAGCTTCTTCCCAAACTCCTATATTTTACAAGAAAGTAGGGCCCTTTATATAGGAGAGCTCATGAAGATAGGATAGGACCCCTATCTTTTACAACAGTAAAAGCAAAGTAAAGTTACAGTATAAGAGTAAAGCTATATTATTATTATTATAACAGGACAAAGTCCATGACAAGAGGACAAAAGAGGAAAGTGCATGCTATAAAACAAAAAGGAAATTTCATGCATCAGGACAAGAAAGGAAAGTGCAGACAACGAGACAAAGAGGGAAATTTCCTGCAACAAGACAAGAAGGGAAATTTCTTGCAACAAGACAAGGGAGGAAATGTCATGAAATAAGACAAAAGGGGAAGGTTCAGTGAAGGTTTAAGGAAGGTGCATGAGTGAAGACAAGAGAGGAAATTTCATGGATAAAGTTAAAAAGGGAAAATGCATGCATCAAGACAAAGTGAGAAATTTCCTGGAAAAAGACAAATTATTCTATGGAGAGGAAAGGTTTATGTAGTCATCTTCAGAGTCACTCATCAAGGTCATCATCAGATGGTGGAGGGAAAAAGGTATTGGAAAACCTTGGATGCTTGCAAGTGGGACTACTGCATGGTGGATGTGGGCAGTAGTATTCAGACACTGGTCTGGATGATGGTTGAGGAGTCTTTGGTGACGTCTGGGTAGCCTTGTCTACTTTTGAAGGTTTGGGTGGTCGTGATGGTGGTGGTTGGGAGGAGGATCCAGGTTCATACATGAATGGTTGGGGAAATTGTTGGAGATGTTGGCTGAGAGGAAGAAAGTCTTCCCATGGGTCCTGGGAGTCTTGGTAGAGGAAGTCAGTGTAGTCTGGTTTTTCTTCTGTGATGATGATCCCTGTAGATTTTGGCTTGGATATGGCTGATGGAGTGGGGATCATGATGAGGTCATGTTGTGGGCCTAAGGAGGTATGAAAAATATCTCTGCGCGGTGGAGTTTGGTGGTTTAATTGGCAAAAGTAGTTGTATATGGTGGATTGGATCTCATTTTCAATGATAGCTGGGTGTAGTGCAGTAAACCATTCATAGACTTGGTCTTGGGTCCAGAAAAGCTTTGTATCTGGATGCTTAAAGTATGGCCTGTGGATGATGAAGATTGAAGTGAGCAGGCGTGCTTCGGAAGCAGGCATTCTTTCAAGATTATAAATTTCTGAGAGTTGCTGCCGTTTCTTTCTCCATCGTGGAATAGGAGAAAACCATTCAAGGAGAGTCCGGGTGAGAGAGGTGGCTTTGTCAGGGTTGAGGAGATGCTCCAAAGTGGGACTGATTGGGAGGATGAGCTTGGTGGCATATAGAACGGTGAGGCACCATAGGTACCATAACTCATCTTCAGTGATGTCGGTGGATGGATCGAGGGTGAGACCTGTAAGGAACAAATTTTCTAGGTGGAAGGTAGAAAAGGGAAATGAATCTGTCATAAGGTAGGCTTTCATGAAAAAGCGGAAAACAGCTTTGCGGGCAAAGTCCTGGATGTCAAAGACAGAGGAGAAAATTTTATTCAGGGAAAAATTTTTCTTGGTGAGAGCTTCTGGAGGGAGTGAAGTAGCCATAGAGATAACTGGAAAGTTGTAGGTTGTGGAAAACACGGTGAGAAGTTTGTCTGGTTTGGAGAGTTGGGAAAGCATATCAGGGATGAGGTTTTGGGGTCCCTTTATATGCTTAACTGAAAAGTCATATTTGGAAAACCAATCTTTTAACCAGAGTAACATTTTTTCGGGAACAATTTTACCTTTAAAGTTGAGGATATTGGGGAAGGTTGAACTGTCCATTCGAATGAGGAAATGGTGTCCAATCAAATGATATTCAAATTTCTTGATGCCATTCTTTATCGCTAAGATTTCTTTGAACACACTGTGGTAATACTTCTGTGTGTCAGAGAAATGTCCACTAGCGTAAGCGATAAAGCTTTCTTTTTCATCAATTTCTTCGAGGAGGATGACACCCCATGATTCATCACTAACATCTGTCTGTAGTATGCGCTTGCCATCTGCAATCAACTTTAAGGGAGACGGATTTTACGCAATCTACCTGGCTTGACTTACAAATGTTAAGGCAAGGAGTCACAACTCAATCGGTTCTTAGAGAATTTGTCACTCGTTTTACGAGTGCCCTAAGAGATTGGTTTGAATCTTTAGGCCAATACAGATAATTACAATTTGTTCAATTGCCGGAAGTCTCAAGTGCCCTTGCGGTTATCCATGATCAATTCCTTGGCGACCCCTCTGCAATTTTTGAAGCTGCACGTCGAGACTATCTCAACATGAAATGCTGTTCACTTAATGCTAAGGATCTTGAGTTTCATTATAAAAGAATGTCTCTGTTGTTCTATAAACTTAATGAATTCAATGAGCCAACATTAAAGCATGTTTTCCTGGCTTCCCTTCCTGATGAACTCCAACCAGACATACTGCGGTAACTTCGTGCATCCAATCTTGTCATTGACAACATTTCTCTTGGCAAAATCTTTCAACTTGCCAAAACTTGTCTTGACAAACTCTGTGAGCAGAAACAATTTTTCAAAGAACTGTTGAACGACAGAGAACCATTTCGGAGTGCCTGCAAGAAGCCTTATTTGCATATCAAATGCAAACAGAAGAAGGATTGTGATTGTAGTCCTAAAAAGAAAAAGCATTTTTGGAAATTCAAACGTCCGGAATATTCATCTAAGGCTCGCCGGTCCCGAAGGCCCTACAGATTCTTCAGACAGAAGTCATCTTTATCTAGAAAATTTAAACGGAGAAAATCAAGCAGATGTTTTATCTGCAAGAAGAAAGGTCATTATGCCAAGGATTGTCCCAACAAAAGGGAAAAATCTATTCGGCTACTTGAACATCTTCAGGCCACCACAGATTACTCTCCAGACAAGGATGAACTGGAATTCTATTTTTCAGAACAAGATGAACTTAATGATGAAACAGTGTTCGCACTACAGAATTCCTCTGATGAATCCGACAGTGATCAGTCCCAAGTGATTTTTCACCAACAGTTGCTGTCCCTTAATACTACTGTTCCCATTCCTTCCATCAAACTCCAAATCTTGCCCTCTAAATTCCAAAGGCCCATTCCAGCAATTGGCCTTATAGATACTGAAGCCCAACGCAGCATGTTAAATCTGCATATTCTTCCACCAGAATATTGGACAGAATATGATGAACATTTCAAAGTTGTTAATGGCAAATTATTCATCACTTTTTTTATTACCAAAAAGCCCATTGGCATTTAAATTTTTCCAAATTGTGTTATCTGGACCAAGGTCATTGGTTCAACTCTTCCTAATAAGGATGTCTTGTTAGGTTTTGACATCCTTCACCAGATCAAACACCTCCAAATCATTCCCACTGGAATCCGAGTCAAGTCCATGTTCAAACTTTTTACAGACATTCTAAAATACTATAATCTGTTTGAAACCCCGCAGTCCTACCAGGATATATCCACTAAACTTTTGAGTCTGTGTCCAGAATCCCATTCTCAGTTCACCTATCCAAACCCATTGTGGAAAAATAAGTCTTTTTTCATTAAGTTATCTTTTAAACTCAATGAAGACATTAACCCAACCAAAGCTATCCATCCAGGAATAAGTCCTTCTGATTTACTCTTAGCCCAACAAGAATGTTCACAATTATTAGCCCAAGGTCTAATTGAGCCCACGACTTCTCCATGGGCTTGCCAAGCCTTTTATGTTGAAAAGCATGCTGAGCTTGTTCAAGGAAAGAAACGCTTAGTCATTGACTATCAGCCCCTAAACAAGTTTTTACAAGATGACAAATTTCCTTTACCACGCCGACAAAGCATGTTTACCTTTCTAAAAAATGCCCAGATCTTTTCAAAATTTGATTTAAAATCTGGTTTTTGCCAATTAGGCATTGAACCCTCAGAACGGTACAAAACTACCTTTTGTATCCTAAATGGCCATTTCCAATGGACAGTCTTACCCTTCGGTCTCAAAACTGCCCCATCCATTTTCCAAAAGTCCATGATCCAAATCTTTCAGCCCATCCTCCATCATGTATTGATTTATATTGATGACATTTTGCTTTTTTTAGGCTCACATTAGGAACATCACCAGCTGTTAACTTAGTTCTATGATATTGTCCAGAGTCATAGAATTATGTTATCAGCCAAGAAAAGCACCATTGCCACAGATACCATCAAATTTCTTAGAATGGTCATAAAAGATAGCCATTATCAGCCTAGAAAGCACATTGCCCAAGAGTTGCTTCACTTTCCAGATCAGCACCTTTCCAAAAAGCAAGTCCAACAGTTTCTCAGTATCATCAACTACATTCGTGATTTCATCCTACACGTGGACCAACACACTCGACACCTTTCGGCTTTATTGAAAAAGAAGCCCCCAGAGTGGAATGAGGACCACACAATTGCTGTCACTACATTAGAGCAGATGGCGCAAAATCTGCTTCCCTCAAAGTTGATTGTAGATGGCAAGTACATACTACAGACAGATGCCAGTGATGAATCATGGGGTGCTATCCTCCTCGAAGAAATCGATGGAAAAGAAAGCTTTATCGCCTACGCTAGGTAGAAGTGTTTTGTCAACTTAGAGTATACGAGTGATATACTTGAAAAGTGTTGTAGCACGTTTGATACTGATATCATTTAAGGGTATATGGCTGATAATTTCCCTATAATAAATGACAAAGGCTTATTCATGTTGTGTGTGCTGTCCACTCTTCATTTGAGACTGTAAAAAATTAATTTTTTAAACATTATTTATCCCTTAGGCATAAGGCTTTAGAAGCCCATTATTTAAAGTCCATTATCCTTAATTTACTAAAAAAAACCCAAGCCCACCATTAAATTTATAAAAACATAAAGCAAAAGATAAATAAATAAATAATTTACCATTTTTTCAAAGAAAAGCTCATGGCCAAGAGAACCAAAAATGAGGAACTTTTAAGTTCTAGGATTTTGGCAAAAATTAAGGCTGGGCCTTACAAATCTTGATTTAAGGAGCTTTTAGTGGAGTTGTTTTTAACCATAAATTCTTTTGGAAAGATCCATTGAAGGAGAATTTGAAAGTGGAAACTACAGAGAGAGAGGGATAGTGTGTTTGGAGTGAGAAAGGTGTAATTCAAGTAAATAAGTTGTCACTAAAGGGAATAAGATTTCTATCACTCTATCTTTATTTATGTTAAATTTCATGGGAATGAAGTTAATTTCAAGATTTGTATACTTTATTCAAAGCTATGGATTCCAAAAACGAGGTAAAGTTGGTCCCAAGCCAATTTGTGTAATTGTTGGATTGTTTTACGAACACAAGCATACCAACAAGACATTGTAGAGCCAAAAACTCATAGCCCTCATTGTTTTCCTGATTTAGTATGTATATAATTTATAATTATGTATTATGTTTAGGTAATTTATGGTTATTAATTAGATTATTGATAATGTGGATGATTTATTAGCATTATAAGATATGGAAATTTAATTATTGAGGTTGAGTATGAAAGTTTAAGCGTAAAGAGAAATTTAAGGATGGAGGGTATTCTATAATTTTGGGTTACAAATATGGATTTAAGAGTTGTAGATTTCGTGATAAATATCACTAGTGAAATTATGCCATATAATGCTAGTCTTGAGTTTTCTCATATTTATAAAGTAACTATGATGTTTCATTGATTTAGGAGGAGCCATGAACATGAGTCAATCTGCAGATGTCGACGAAAGCCAAGCTTGAGTGTTGTCATACTGAGTGGAATATACTAAATTTATATTTTTTATTTTCTTATGAATATAATTTTAGAAAAGCAAATCATGTTTACAAAGAATGTTTAATGCTTAGACTGAGTTTTCTAGAAATATATTTATTTGCATGTTGATGTGTTTTTTATAGGATATGATAAATTATTTTCTTTAATAGTTTTGATTATAAATGTATAAGAATATTTTATGAAAAGGAATATATTTTTAAAGTATATTTAAAATGCTTATGTATATGCAAATAAAAGTTTGTTTTTAAAATTATTAGACAATACCCTTCTTCCCAACATACAGGGATAAGTATAAAGATACAGTCACACTGAGATACAATTATAGATATTCACAAGGCTTTGGGCCAAATTCTTGGGTGGTTTAGTTTATGTATGTAGTATGATGAGATAGCAAATCAGCAGTCTATCTGTTATAGTTTCGGGCATGATAGTATACTTTCAATACGTTATTGTACTGCGTCTATGAGTTTCAGGTATGACAAGGTTATTTCGTTGGGTACTTATTTACCTATGCATATATGTTCTCTTGATATGAATTTCAGGATTATTATGCACATGATTATGTATTCCTTTTTAATGATAGTTATTTGATTTAAAGTTTAAATATTTTTACTATACGCGGTCATATTTTTATACATAGTATGATTAAAATTGTATAGTACAACATCATACTTAATTTGAAGTATACTTTCAAAACCTATTATCTACTCACTCATCTCATTTTACTATACTTTCCCCCAACATAAGATTATAGTACCAGTTGACCTTGACATTATAGTTATTTTAAGTTTTGGCATGTGATTGTGCTAGGAGACATAGATGATATTATGAAGACATTTTGATCATTTATTTTACATTGCATGATGATATTATGACCTAATGATTATGGATGTTTAAATTGCATTAGCTACAATATATTCTTTTAATACACTGGGGATATTGGGTGATATTTGGACGAGACATTTAAGTATGCCAGTTACTATGATGTGTGCTATTATGGTTGATGAGGCTGATTGACACGAGTCAACAACTTAAAAGGGGTTGATTCTCCTAAGTGTAAGGGTACCTATTTATAATATAACCTAATGAGTTTTGGTTAAATCACATGGAATTTCAAAATCTGGCTATTAATTACTAAATAAAAGTAATTGTAAAAAAGGAAGTTAATAAGGAATAATCTAAATTAAACAAGTTCTAAGGTTACAGGACCCACTCTTGGTACTCAAATGATGGTTATAATATTTACTCTTTTCATATTTATATTTTGCATTTGCTTTAACAATTTGAAAATTATGTGACTTAGTTCTTAATTAATCACTCTATGAATTAATATTTGGATTAAGTACATCATATACCATACCTATTTTGGAGAGCTACCACCACCATATTGATGTGTCGACATTATATTTAAATTCTCACATAGATCCAAGGAGATCTACATCTACTAATTAACAAGAAATGAGAATAACTTGTAGAGAATACAACTTATAAACATGAAACTAAAAAAACTAACCTTAAAACTTATTTGAGAGAGTAATTAATTATACAATCTGAATCCTTGAGTTTCACCCTTTATCTTGGCTTAGAAAATTAATTACTTATGTTGGTAAGCAAAACACTCATTTTATTTAATAAACTAGTAAACTATAATATAAGGAAATTGAAAACACAAGAGAAGACAAAAGAAAAATCTCTGCTTATTAACTGCACTTTTCCCTAAAATTCACTCTAGATTTTCACTAAATTTCTCTACAAAACTCCCTCCTAAAAAATCCACCACCAATTTTGTATAGATTTCTCAAGATAAATTTTTGAGAGCTCTTGCCTATTTTGAGTTGATCAAGTGTGAGCTTTTACATAACATTTTTTTGTGAGCTTGCAACCACAACCTCTACATGAAATTTATTAATACAATCCAAGGGTCTAAAACTACAACCATTATGGATAATTGGATTCAATATAATCAATAGCCAATGCCCACTTTCAAGGTGATTAATCTACCAAATCAATGAGTGTTAAATCTAATGCAACAAGGTGCACATGAGTTCAGACACATGGCATAATCTCAGCTATTCAGAATTAATATTGGATTAGAGGGTTAAAGATAACACTAGATAATGTATATTTAGTAAAAGTTAAAATTATCATTTTTCACTAATAGTTTTGATAATGCTAACAATTTCATACATTTACAGATCTAATCTTTAACCCCATTTTATGAAGTGCCTACTATTATTTGTTTTTAAATAGGATTTTTGTATTTTGTTGGTAAATTCTTGGATTTATGATGCTTGGATTGGGAAAATGAATGCGAACAGTTGAGGTCATGCCATATGTCTGAACTCACATGCACCTTGTTAAACTAGATTTAACACTCATCAATTTGGTAGATCAATCACTTGAAAAATGAGCTAAATGGAAGGTCCAACTTTGACTTCTTTTGTAGCCACATATTATGTTAAAGGAAAAGGCTACTTCTCCTGACTCGTGCCCCGACTCAAGCCCCAAATTGAAACTCACCATTTTAATTAAAATGAAAACGTACTGTTTGGAATTAATCACTGCACTGAATTTTATTCTGATATGTTAGTGTTTGGCCTGGGCACAAAAATTATTTTTGTTCTGATTTATTTTCAAATTGTTGCAGAGTGCTTTTGTTTTAATGCTCTTTTTTCCTTTCATTTTCTTCTCTTTTTTTTGTTTCGTAGTTTCATCATTCAATTAATCACAATGTCATCTAGCACAAGTGAAATTTGAAACTTGCTATAATTATATAACATATGCGGTAATTAGATAGAGTTATTAACATCACGTACAACAAAGAATCCAAATCGCAAATCTTGGCTTTGTAAAGGATGTAAGAATTTTCAATAGGCAGAAGATCATAAACCAAGCGAAGAGAAATTGACTTGTTAATGGAGGATGTTAGGAAGTTGGCATTGGAGATTGAGTGTTTATCCGTTAAATTTCAATTATTTCATAAACAAATCATGCTTATACAAGAATGTGAAATGCAGAGACAATTGTATTACGACGAACTTCGAAGGAGACAGACACCAAGATATAATTATATTAAAATACTCGTGATTGTTGTGATATGTTATATATTCAAGTGTTATTCTTAAGTTGTTTTAATTTGTACTATGTAACAAGAAAATACTTGTAGACATGTAATAACGTTTTCTTTCAAAATATAAGTTTATGATTTATTTCACTTTATTATGTTAGAAATTCTATTTATTTAAATTGTTACCCCAACAACATAAATATAAACTGCTTTTATAGATGTTAATTAACTCAATAACTAAATTCAACAACTGAATATCTTGTTTGGATTCAAAAAATGATAAAAACAAAACAATACATTAAAATGCAAGCTAGCTTCGATCATTAGTCGAAAACTCCATCCAATTGAAATCCTCAAAATCTTATTGTAGTAATTGTTGGAAGTTTACATGATGAACTCCTCCATAATTTATCAAAGCCTGATAGTAAGGGGGGCAAATGCATATTGTGGGAGTGTCTGTTAGGGTAGTTGTTGTACAAAAAATTAAAAAAAAAACACAAATTAATAAACAACTAACAATGAAACAGCACTAGCAACTGGTAGATAAAAAAAAATTATCCTAGCCATATTGATTTCTTGTGTTGGGATTATAACAGCTGCCTCAAAAGATAAATCGTGTGCCTTTAAGTCCTACGAAAGTAAGCAAGCCACATTTAAAATTTGTATTAAATTAATTAAAAATAAATTTATATTAAAATAATTTGTATTAAATTAATTAAAAATGAATGTAATACAATTACCTATGCAATTGTACTCATGAAGTATTGTTCGACTTATGTTTTGGCTTTCTGAATTGCTTTTGCTTTCTTTGAGAAAGTGGACGACCTTTACGATGAGATACTACTTGATCCTGTATGATTTATGTACAACTTCCTGCCCCAACAACATTAGCTGTATCTTCGCTTTCACAATGAACATTCAGAGATTGATCCTTATTACTTTTTCGATGCAAGTCAAAACACTTTTATAACTTTCTTTATTTTTTGAAGCTACATCAACAACATCATAAAAAGCAGCACACTCATCTTTATATCGCTAATGTTCAATAGTCAAACTCCTCACATCATAACTGACTTTCACTCAACTATAGCATCTCTGCATATCTTTCTCCATTTTCGTATGATATACTTCTCAGGAAGTAATTTTATACAGTTACATATCAATACTACAATGGCATGTTTGCGAACAATCCCTTTACATTCAAACACTGAACATGCACAATGAATTTCACCTTTATCTTTTTTAAAAATAACTTTAAAGGTCTTCTCTTTAATCTTTCCATAATTTTTGATAACTTCATATTCTAATCCCCCACAACTGAAAACCTCATAATACATCTTGTCCATTAGCTCCTGTTGAAATTCTTGAAACTTGAAAATAATGTGTACTTCCTCAACTTATTTTTCCATTGCGAAATTGGTACGGCATGGCATCCGTTGGCTAAAGCACCCAACATATACTTGCCATTCTTTTTCAATTTTACTTTCCATTGCTTTCTCATATTTCTCCACAATCTGTTTCAAAGTTGTTTTTGAGTTAATATACCTATCAAAGAAAACATTCATACTCTCATTACGTTGAGTAGTTGATATGCCAGCCCAAAAGTAGTTTTAACAAAAAATGAAACCCAACGATATCTTTCTCATATAAACCATTTAACCATTGATTATCACTAAGATCATGTTTATCTAACATGTCATGCCAAGCTTCCTCAAATTAAATTGCAGTATGTGAATCATAAACAACAACATGCAATGAAACTCTAATGATATGATATTTTGCATACCTTCCCAACTTCTCAGGCACCTTCTCCAGATTATGCCACAAACACCATCGATGCCTAATATTTGAAAAAACAAGCTCAATTGCATTTTTCATCGCTTTTTGTTTATCTATGATGATTCCAAGAGGAGGAGAGCCAGATATACATGACAGTCATGTGTTAAATAACCACATAAATGTCTTTTTGTCCTCATGTGGAATCAACCACATCCCAATAAAATAGAACGACTACGATGATTAACTTAAACAAAAGAAGCAAATGGCATGTCATATTTATTTATAAGGTATATGATGTCAAATGTAACAACATCTCTAAAGTCTTTGTAGGTTGCTCTACTTCTTAGATCTGCCCAAAATACATTTTTTAACTGACTCTCCTCATCCAAGTCAAGACTGAAGAAAAATCCATCATTTTTTGCTTGTATTTTTTTAAAATATTTCTGAATTGCAGTAACACCCCCTTCTCCAAGCCTTAATCGTCTCACTTTATCAACATGATTTCCTGCATCTTTTTCTAAGAATAGGACATTTTCAGAGCCACCAACCACAACAACAATAGACTTGAAACTTTTAGCTATTTTGATTCCTACTTCTTCATTTATTTCAAGATGTTTTTTCACATAAGGACTAATGGTACGGTCGCATCGATAATACCTACTCTTGCTTGGACTTACAGCATGGTTGTGTCCAAGGAATAAATTTCCAATTACCCATTTTCCAGTAACAAATTCCAAACGTCCTCCAATTTTAGCATTGCATCTAGCTTTCTGGTTAGGTTAAAGCCGTAAAACATGTTTGGATTTGCTTTTTGACTTACCGTTTCACCCAGACGTAAGTGTCACATATCTCATATTCCATCATCCCCCTTTTTACAAGATCTCCACATAACTGGAAACTCCTCTTGTTGGCCATAAGTTTTGTAATATTCAAACATTTCATCCGGACTACTGAAACACATCCTAACCTTGGGCTCAATAATATTTTCCATCAACTTTTCATTATTTCCTTTAAAACCAGCGTCTTGTAAATCTTGCAATTCCTCCACTTCATCAACCGTAGCCATTATTGTTGCAAATTATAATAATTTAGAATATTATTAATTAATAATCCCAAATTCATTAAGTTTAGAAACAAATTGAAATATAAACTTAACATTATTAATTAATTATACCAAATTCATTAAAATTAGAAACAATAATATAAATACAAATGCTCACGAGTCAACTCACAAATCAAAATGAAACAGCTATTCATTAAATTTAGAAACAATTTCAGAATGTTATTAACTAGTTTCCCAAATTCATTAAATTTATAAAAAATAATATAGAAACAAATGCTAATATAGATACAAATGCTTATGATTCAGCTCATAATCATTAAATTTAGGAACAATAATATACAAACAAATGCTTGCAGTTCAAAATAGGATAGGTCAATCTTCAATTTAAAACGAAGTAGCTCAAGATTCAAGTAAAGTAAACGTTGAGGATCCAATATGTTACCTTATGCCAAAACCTATGTACAAATCGAAGCTTATTTGAAGAATCAGTTGGCGTTTTGCAATTTAGGGGTTTTGCACTCAATTTTGAGTCACCAGTTGGAAGTTTTGCAATTTAGGAGTTATGTACTTAAGGTTTTGTAACTGGAGTGTTGCGGTTGAAAGGAACTCGTGGGACAAGCATGTGCTCGCACTCATGTGCTTGAAACAGATTAAAAGCGAACGGTGAACGACGTTGTGTGCTTTGAAACGGATTGAAAGAGAACGACGTCATGTGCTTTGAAATGAATTGAAGAAGAATGATGTCGTTTGGATTTAAAAAATTTGCTCAACACAGCGCTGGCAGCTGAAATTAAAAGCAAAAGATCAAGATAAAATGACATCATTTTTGTGGGATTTTTGGGGTTTGACTTGGGGGAAATAACAACGTTGTATGTTAAATACAACTATCTATAATGATTGTAGTTTTATCCCTCTAATTGTATTAGTAAAGTTCATTTAAAGGTCGTGGGGCAAGCTCACAGAAAATATTATGTAAATGCCCACACTTGATCAACTCAAAATTTGTCCATATAAAGGCAAAGGCTCTCACAAATTTTTGTAAAACATTTCTAGAATATTTGAGAAATGGGTTTTAAAATGAAATTAGGTATAAATCTAGAGTAAATTTTAAGGAAAAAGCTATTCTCTTCTTCTTTATTTTCAATTTTCTTATGTTGTATATTATAAATTTGCTAAATAAAATGTGTGTTTTACTTGTTCAAGTAAGTGGCTAGTTTTCCAAGCTAAGATGAAAGGTGAAGCTCAATAATTCAAATCATAAATTTAATTACCCTCTAAAGTGAGTTTTAATTTTATTTTTTTTAATAACATGTTTATTATTTGTATTTTCTACCAATCATTTTCATTCCATAGTTAATTGTAGATCTATATCCCCTTTGAATCTATGCGAGTGTTTAAACATAATGTCAATGCATCCATACGGTAGTAGGGACACTTCAATATGTCGTGGTACATTATGTACATAATCCCCATAATTATTCATAGAGTGGTTGGTTAAGAATTAAGTCACAAATTATTTAAATTGGTATGAAAAATAAAAAAATAAATATGAGAGAATATTATACTATTCTTTGCTAATTTCCTTTTCTACAATTATTTTTATTTAGTAATTGACTTTTCTACATAATATTAAAATTGAATTATTCATTTCAAGTGCCCTACAGATATTTTTGGGAGAGTTTCTTTAACTGAAATGGTTAACCGATAATTTTTAGGCGACAATCTGATTACACAAAATTTTCAAACTGTTTCATAATAATAACTTGCCACATAATCAAATGGTGATCCGTTTCAATATTAGCGGCAATCCAATGTTTCCTAAAAGGTAAATAACGACTATTTTTTCTTGTTTAAACTATAAAAAAAACCAAATCAAATTCATTTAAAAGCTTTCTTTTTCTATTCTTTTCTTTAACTTCTTTTTCAATCGATGTGAAGCCTAATCTTATTCATACAAATCATTTTGATCCTTCACTTGCTTATTTATATACATTGTGTTCTTGAGAAGGTGAAAACATCAATAAGGAGCCCCGTTCTAGCAGATGTAAGAGCAGAAATGGAAGGAAGTAAGGCTGAACCAAGGAAAGAAGGAAGCATATGTAAGTTCGAACCAAGAATAGAATGCTTTGTGTGTGATTCACAGGTACAATCAGTAATGACCCTACTATGTACCCATTTTGATTACTCCCCCCAAAAGCTCCCCTTGCAGCCCATCAAGTGTTTCATTTTCTTGGGAGGGGGGGGGGGGGGAAGGACTCTATTATCATGGTTAAGCAAGAGCAAAGACTGCCTGATGCTCCTCTGTAAACCGAGAGCTAGCCTCCCTCCTAACCCTTTTTAGAATAGTAGGGGTTGGTTTCTTGGGTTTCTATTCTCCTTTGAGCGGTGATTAATCTTTGCAAACTTTAATTCTACATAAAAAAATTAGTTCTTGTAAGTACGGTAATACTTGAGAAAGAGGAGTGGACATAGGTGAGTTTTGTCAAACCATATAAAAATCTTATGTTTTTTTTTCTCTTACCTCTTTAAATTTACTCATTATTGCATCTATTGTTATTAGTTAGTTGAAACAATTATTGGCATTGGATTGTGACACAATTATCCTATCTTGGGTTACTTACCTAGAATTTCGTCAAAGCAATGTTCTCTTATTAGAACTTAAATGTTTAGAGTAAAAGATCTATGACAATCCAAAATGATCTTTAGGGAAGGTCAATCTACCAATAGACCTCCATATTTTAATGGCAATGATTAACAATATTTGAAAACTAAGATGAGAATTTATCTACAAACACTAAATTTTGAGATATGGGAAGTTGTTTGAGATGATCCATTTATACCTATGATGAAAAATGAAAAAGGATAAGAAATACTAAAATGTTCATGTGAATGGCATCAACCAGAAAAGAGAAAAGCTTCTGTCATTTCCAAAGCCATGAATGCTCTATTTTGTACCTTAGATAAAAAGAAATTTTACAGTGTCTCGAGTTGCTCTAATGTTTATAAAATTTAGAGAAAACTTGAAGTTGTCTATAAAGGAACTAATTAAGTTAAAGAGTTTAAAATTAGTAGATATACATGATAATATGAATTATTTCAAATGGAGCAAAGTGAGAGTGTTCATGCCATGTGCACTCAATTCACAGATATTGAAAATACGCTAGAAGGCCTAAGAAAGACTTTTTCAAAAAGTGGAAAGGTGGAGAAATCTTCAGGTCATTACCAAAATATTGGAGACCTAAAAGAACGACCATGGAAGAAGCTAAAGACCTTAATACTTTATCTTATGATAATATAATTGGCTTACTTTTATCCTCTAAAGAAAATTTAGCTATTGAAAAAGGACATAAAGATAATAAGAAGAAGTACATTATATTGAAAGCTTTTAGACTTGGAAGTAATGAAGAAAGTGAATTTGAAAATAAAGATATTGCAACGATTACAAGAAAATTAAAAGATTTTTCAAGAAGCCAAGTTAGAGAAGAAAGTTTAAGGACTTCAATATAAAAAATGGAAGAAAAAGGTAATTGTTCGCTTTGAATGCAAGAAGGCGGGTCATATAAAATTAGAATGTCCTTTTTTCAACAACTCTAAATTATAAAAAAAAAAAACTATAGTGGCTATATGGGATGATAATGATGAAGAGTCCACTAAAGAAGAGCAAGCACATGAGGCGTCAAACATAGCACTTATGGTCATAGGAGATGAATTATTAAATGAGCTTAATGAGGTAAATGATCTTCTTTGTTATGATGAATTATTTGAAGCTTTTAAAGAATTGTATAGTGATACAAAAACAATTGGATTGAAAAATGCATCTATTAAAAAGAAAATTTTAGATTTCTCAAATGAAAATAATTCTTTAAATAAAAAGGTTAAGTGTCTTGAAATAGAAAATCTTACATAATAAAATCAATTAGTTTAAAGAAAAACTTAAGTATTTCATTTGAGCACGAAAGTTTGGCTATTGGTGATTTAACTAAGGAGAATGACGCTCTTAAGAAAAAGAGCGATGAGCTAAATGATATTGTTTTAAAGTTTACAAATGGTCCAAAGAATTTAGAAAAGTTGTTTGGCTCTCAAAAATGTGTTTTTGACAAATGACCCATAGGGTATAAGCCTAACTTGAAACAAAATATTACAAGAAGTATTTTGTTATGGCTATCCCAATTAAAGAACATCTAATCATTTGCAATTATTGTAATGGAAATGGCCATATGAGCTATACATGTTCAATTAGAAAAAATACTTATCTTGGCATTAAACAGGTTTGGGTTCCAAAAGGAGTTATCCCTAACATTCAAGAACCCAAAAATATTTGAGTACCTAAGAACTCAAATTTGAAACCTATTTGGTAGGGATCAAAGAAGAAAAGGAACAAATGATATTTGGATGGTGGATGCTCACAGCACATGATTGGTGACTACTCTTAGCCTTCAAGCTTTACCAAAAGTTCAAAATGATGGAGATGTGTCTTTCAGAGGCAATTCAAAAAGAAAAATCATCGGAATAGGCAATGTTGGTAAAAATTCCTTTGCAATTATTGAGAGTGTATTTAATTAAAAATTTGAAGTATAACTTGCTTATTATTAGTTAATAATGTGATAAAGTTATAAAGTTATCTTTGACAAATCAAAATGTGTTATTTAGGATGCATGTGATGGTAAAACTCACTTTATTGGAAAAAGATGTATAAATGTATATATTATCGACATAGATTGTGCATTATCTCATGATAAATATTTTTGGGTATTACATGGTGATAGTTGATTATGGCATAAAAGATTAGGTCATGCAAGCATGAATTTGATTTGAAAGATATCGAAAAATGATTTAATTAAACATCTTCCCAAAATTAATTGTCAAAAGGATAAAATATATGATGCTTGTTAATTTGGAAAGTAAGTCAACACATCTTTCAAAGATATAAATCATATCTGTACTTCTACTTTAAAACCTCTTTAATTCTTCACATGGATTTTTTGGAACATCTAGATATGCTCGTTAATGGAAAATACTATACATTTGTTATAGTTGATGATTTTTCTATATATACTTGGGTGTTGTTCCTGGCAAATAAGGATGATGCCTTTAATTCTTTTAAAATCTTTTGTAAAAGGGTTTAAAATTAAAAGGCTATACGGCTTCTTGTATTAGAAGTGTACATGGTAGGCAACTTGAAAATCATGCCTTTGAAATTTTTGCAACAATTTTGGCATTGATCATTAATATTCATCTCTAAGGACTCCACAATAAAATAAAGCTGTTGAGAAAAATAATAGGTCTATTCAAAATGATGGCAATTCTCAATCACTCCACAAGGAGTAGAGGTATGCTCCCTTTCACCCTAAAGCTTTAATTCTAAGTGGTCAATCACATAGCATAAACATTAGATCATATGTTAAAAAATTGCAAGCATATGACATTTATATCTCAAATTGAACTTAAATCTTTTCTTGATGTTGAAAATGATGAATCTTAAATTATGAAGATACAAGAAGAGTTACATTAATTTGAGATAAATTGTGTGTGGAAACTAGTCTTTAAACTTAAAAATCAATCTATAATAGGCATTAAATGTAAATTTAAAATTAAGATGGATGAATCTGGTGTAGTTGTAAAACATAAAGCTATATTAATGGTCAACCAAAAAGAAAAAAAAATCAATTTTGATGAAATATTTGCACCTGTTGCTAGATTAGAACCTATTAGGAAGCTTTTAGCATTTGCATGTCATAAATATTTCATATTATATCAAATGAATGTTAAAAGTACATTTTTAAATGGTTGCATAATGGAGGAAGTATATGCTAAACAATCTCCTAGTTTTGAAAACAAGAAATTTTCAAATTATGTTTATAAATTGCAAAAGCCTTATATAGCCTAAAGTAAGCTCCTAGATCATAGTATGATAGGCTTAGTAAATTTCTTGTAGATAATGGTTTCTTAATAGGAAAAATGGATACTATCCTCTTTGTCAAGTATAATGACCAAGACATACTTGTTTAAATTTATATTGATGACGTTATCTTTGGTTCTACCAACGAGTCCTTGTACATAGATTTTTTATTCTGTATGAGTAAAGAATTTGCAATGAGCATGATAGGAGAGTTGAAGTATATCCTTGGACTTCAAATTAAACAAACAATGGGGGAGTCTTAATCAATTAAGCTAAATATGTGAAATATTTACTCAAAAGATTTGGCATTAAGAATACAAAGATCAAAAGCACTCCAATGAACTCAACAATAAAACTCGACAAGGATGAAAAAGGCAAAAATGTTGACATCAAAACATACAAAGGTATGATTGGGTCTCTACTTTACTTAACTACTATTAGACCGGATATCATGTTTAGTCTATGTTTATGTAAAAGATTTCAATCAAGTCCTAAAGAATCTCATTTACTTGTAGTAAAATGAATTTTTCGTTATTTAAGTAAGACTATTGACCTTGGGCTTTATTACCCCAAGGAAATATACATAGATTTAACATGCTACTTGAATGCCGAATTTGTCGATTATAAAGTTGATAGAAGATTACTAGTGGAACTTATCATTTTCTAGGTCACTCACTTGTTTAAGAGTTAGTAAAAAGTAAAATTTAGTTGCACTATTAACCACTGAGGCATATTACTATCAAAAGCTATTGCGCACAAACTATTTGGATGAAACAAACCCTTAAAGATTATGGGATTAATCTTAACTATATACCCATCATCTGTGATTAATCTTGACCATATGCCTATCATCCGTGACAATACTAGTGTTATAAACTTGTCAAAGAATCTAATTCAACATTCTAAGATCAAGCATATATAAATATGACATTATTTTTTTAAGAGACCATGTTAAAAAAGGAGACATTGTGTTAGAATTTGTTTCAATTGAAAAACAACTTGTGGACATTTTTATAAAATCCCTTTGTGAAGACCAATTATAAAAATTCAACACGAACTTAAGACGAGATTTTCACATTAGCATATCTCTATATATCTATTGGACTATTAATTGTCTTTTTATGTCTATGTAATTACGTGTATGATTTTTTTATTTATATAAATTTCTTTAATTGTTTAATCTTTGAGTTGTTTACTTTTAAAATTTGTTCGATCTTTAATTTCATACTTACAATTATCTATCATCATGTCTCATGCAGTAAAATTGCTTTTGACACATTTAGAGATCATGAAATGGCCTTGAAATCAATCAATTTTTGGCCAAAAATAAAAATTGGTGTGCAATATTCAGAGGAAATGGCTAGCTGCTTATTTGGAATGGCTAACCGTTTAGAAGGAAGAAAACTTATCAATTGTAATAGCTAACCACTATACGGATCGGGTCACTTTCTTCACTATTCAGTTATTTTTTTCTCTCTTTAAACGACTCTATCTCTCTCTTTCACTACAATCCACCAATTTATGAGCTTTTTATGCCTAAATCAACATTTTTAATTCACTAATCTTCGCTTAAAGATCATCTTTTCATCATCCAAACATGATTTTATCATCGATAGACAAAAATCCCAAATCTAAACCTAGGTTTCAGCCACATTTTTTTTTCTTTAAATTGGCTCATCCTTGGCCCTTTATTGATTAAATTACACACTCACATTGATTTAAAATACCCTTTTCTTCAATTTAATCAGTTCAATTTTACCATTTTATCAAACTCCTTGAATAACAAATTTGAGTTTTAATGGCTAGTGGTGAAACCTTAATGGGGATAAGAAATAAAAACATTTGGCTAAGAAGCGCGCCAACCTCCTAAAGACATCCCTAACTTTGATGCAACTCCCATTCCAACTTCGCCTATGGCACGACAATTTTACACTTGGTTTATGCCGCATATGGTACAACCTTCCTTTTTTGTTAACATGGACAATATAAATCATCTTTCTACTTGCGGTAGTAATCTTAGGGAATTGCTTGAACATATAGGCTGGAGTAATGTTTTGAGGAAAATGTGTATCTGAATCTTGTTAAGGTGTTTCACTTGAATATAGATATTTCGCTAGTAATCAAAACTGAGTGATCACCAATGTATCTAGGACTTCTATTAAATATAACTGACCTTTTTATGATCCTTGAAATAAGAAATGATGGCCTCCATCTTTACACGACTAAGAAAGAACTAGAATTTCCTAAGTACACATGTTTAGGTTGTTAGAAAAATATGTGGATACTCCAATCTGTTTGATGATGTTAGTAACATCCATTTACGCGCCCAACATCTAAGCTTACAAGTCTGGATTCTTCATAGCATACTTTAGCATGTGGTTAGCTCTCGGATGAAACATACTGATAAAGTGACCCGTCTAGATGTGGCTTTGTTAGACTACATTTTACAGAGACAATGGGCAAATACTGGCTATGTGATCCTTCGGCCCATGATTAGTACACCTGTAATGAATAACTGATCATTTCCTTTGGTAGCATTATTACCAAGATTCTTCGACACTTTTGGGGTTCTATTGATTAACCGACTTTTGAGTCAACTAAGCAATTGGGTGATGAGGCCATTTTTAATTTGGGGTTTGATTGGAAGGATGGACAATAGATTAAGGCTTCTTACGTCAAAAATAGATTTAAAATGATTGCTCTTACCGACCATGGTATGATTAATGATCTCGTTCCTGCCAATCAAATGTCGGATTTCACTACATCACAGGAGTTTCAGGCTCGACATACTGCTACAGAAGCACATGCTTTAAAAGCCAATGAAGATCTGGTTAAGCAGCTACTGGGTAAAGTTCATTCTATGTACAAGCAACAAAACCAATTTCAGTAATAGTTTAAAGCATCTTAGCAGTGAACTTTTGACAAGTAGCGATGACTTTTTGATCAACAGCAACAACGTATCACCGGACAATAGGATCTTCTTGATGGCCAACAATGACTCGTTACAGCTCTTGGCTTTTCTCCACCACACTCACCATCACAATCACCCGATTAGTTTCTTTTAATTTTATGTCTTTTTCTATTTCACACCAACATTTTAGCATACGTTGTCATCCCATCATTTGATTATGTTATTCAGTTTATGTATTGATAATTTCATTTGATTTGCTTGTAATGTTTTGGATGTCTTGGTACTCTTACCATTTGTGCTTGTTTCTTGTTAAGTTTTGATTGTGGATAAGGGGAGCTATCTTGACAACTCCATATTTTATTACTACTTGTACTCTAGGTAAAATGAAACTCCACTTGATTATTGCTTCCATGTTTCTTCATTGTTCAAAGGAGGATTTATTTTGATGATGAAGGGGGAGAAATAACATGTTTTTTAGCTAGCATATTTGATAATTATATTTATTTATGACATGATTCAAAAGTATTAATTTCTCCCAAGTATAAGAGTATCTTGTTACAATATAGTTTGATGAGTTTAAGGTCGATCTATAAAGATAAGATTTAAATTATTAATTTCTTTTAATTTATCTAAAAGCTAAAAAAATATAATTTAAGTTCTCATTATTTAATTCAAGTGGAACTATAGAAATAAATTAGTCAGGGCTATGGATCCATTCTTAGTAGTAGATATAATTTAATAATTATTTTCTTTTTATTTTGTTTATTGCCCAAAAGATCAAGTAAATAAATTATTTTCCCATTAATTTTATTATAGATTAAGTACTTAGTGTGATAAAATTAAATTTGTCTACAATAAGTCAAAGTACCATTTTACATACTTTATACTAAGATATATTAAGAATTTATTATAACAAACTTATTTTTTTGTGGACAATAAATCAAAATTGTAAAATATAAAAATATGGATAAAATCAAATAGAAAATAATTTAATTTATATAATTAAAAATAGAATTTAATTAAATAATATTTTTTACTAAGAGATTCACCTTACTCTTAACTTTTGCTATTTAGCTTAGAATAATTAAAATAAAAGTAATTGTTAAAATCAAATTGCACATAATTAAAACTAAAATTAAAAATAAAGCTAAATTATTTATGAATTAAAACTCAAACATCCAAAATAAATTACAAAAAGATTAAATATAAAAGAAAAGATAAGAAACTTTGGAAACTAAACATTTCGTTTCCCACCTCCTTTCTGTATTTCTTCACTTTCTCTTAGATTCTACTCTCCGTGCCTCTAGCACCTCCTCTTCTCCTATGTTTTTGGCACCCCAAATGCTTAAATTTCTGCTGCTCCTTATATAACCAAATTGCCGCCTTCACCTTCCTTTTTTTATTATTTATTATAACAATGACAAAAGGATAAGTGATAGTGAAGTGGTAAAGTGGCGGCTGCCACTTGTCTATCACAATAATACATGGCTCCACTTTTTTTTTTGTTTATTATTATGTTTTATTTTATATTAATGCAATCCATCTTCATTATATCCTGCTTTCCTATTCCTATTTTATTCTTGAAATATGTTTACAATATAAAATTAAGATGAAATTAACTTATTATAATTTAGTTTAGCATAAAATTATAATAGGAGAGTATTAAGATAATTTATAAGTTATGAGCGTAGTAATCAACATTGCGTATTAATCAACGTTGTGGGTAAAAAAATGATAATTTTAACTTTATTAAATATACATTTTCTAGTGTTAATCACGTCGCCAATTATTTTATTACTAATCCCTAGTAATTAAAGCGATATTATCAGATGAAATTCAATTTAGACTAAAATCTTTTTTCTTTTTAGGGCAATTGTGCTTACTTCTTTAATCAAATTAATAACAACAATAAAATAAAAGTATAACCATTATCTCTAGCCTAAACAATAATAGGCTCATATCAACCATTCACACAAATTAGTCAAGTAAACTCATGCAAAATGATCAATTTCAAAGCTATATTAATCAAACAACTTTCAAGAATAACATGTCAAGTCCCAAAATCTCACGGATAAGAATGACAATCTCAAAAGAAAATAAAGCCAATAAAAATAGTCTCACCAAGAAATGTTAAATTAAGAGAAAACAGAAAAATAATATCACTCATTCTTGTTATTTTTTATCTGATCGTTTCGTGTTATTTGACTTCTGTTGTGAATTGTTTCCGTTGGATTTGAACTTTGAAGTTTTAAAGCTCACTTTTTATCTTAAGCACCCATTAGACTTTGTTATTCTTTCTCTAGCTTTGTGATCATGCTGCAGTTTCAGTTTATCTATGTAAAATTTAGTTAAATTCATTGCTTATTTGGAAGTTTTCAATACTTATTTGTTGAAGTTTTTACTGTTTAAGGAGAAAAATACTCTATATAGTATATAATTTTTACGAAATTTGACTATAATGGATTATCCCAATGCTCTTGGCATATTTTCTACTACATAATGTGACTAACTCACTTTCAAGTGTTAGTTTTATTTGTTCTTTTAGGTTGTCTTTGTTTTATTTAAAAAATAGAAATTATCCACAGACCACCAGTGTTTTTTAGTTTTTTTCAAAATTACACAATTCTTTTTTTTTAACTGGAATCCACCTGAAATTATATTTCTTTTCACTTGTCTACTTCCGTTTGGAGACCGTTAAGAAACTAACAGAATATTGTATAAATGACTTTTTTACCCTCAAATGTCAAAGATAAATTATCCACCGACCACATTATTTTTCTTATTTTTTCAAAACTACACAATTCATATTTTTTATTTGTTGTACTCCACTTGAAATTATATTGTTTTGCACCTTTCTACTACTGTGTCGTTGTGAAATGACAATGTTATCCATTGACCACATTGTTTTTTGTATTTTTTCAAAACTACACAATTTATATATCTTTTTTTACTGAACTCCACTTGAAGTTCTATTGTTTTGCACTTTTCCACTATTGTGTTATTGTGAAATGACAATGTTACCCTTATAATGTCAACAAAGTTCTAACGGTGTTATAATGAGAGTGGATCAATGAAAAAAATGTTAACTTCAGGTGGAATGCTACAAAAAAAATTATGTATTTTTTAAAAATAACGAAAAACGAATGGACGGTGGATAATTTCCCCTTAAAAATAATATGCTCTTTAATTTTTAATATCTTCTTAGGCCAATTATAATATTATTACAGATGCTTTCTCCAATTTCATAGTTCATTCTTCAATTTGAATAATATTTGATATATGCTATTTTTTCACTTTTTTAACAAGTAGAAATCAATTCACAAGATGTTTATGATGAGGATAAGGCTAATTGGCCTACCATGACTGGGACCACTTTTATTCATATAGTTCATGACCATGTGAAAAAGGTGATTTACAAATATCAACTTTCACTACGAAAATTTAGACAACTTATAATTGATGAATGGTTTAAAAAAATCCAAAAAATTCATTGTAGGGGAATTTAAGTCCAAATTTAATAGATTGCACAAAAAACATCAAGATTTTTCTAACTTAATAGCTCATATAAGGTTTGGTTGGGTTCCTATTTCAATTATGGTCACAACATTTGAAGCTTTTTAGAGTGAATATATTATGGCAAAATTTATTTTGTAGTATTTTTTTGTTTTCATATGAAAATAAAATGTTTTTGTTAGTTGTGTTGACTTATTTTTTTTTTTCACACAAAGAGTGCCAGGAATGAAGTCAAATGATAAGAAAGGGTAGAGCACTACCAAACTATAGGGGACGTATTCAACAGAACTATAGCTTCTGGCCATTTATGTTTTTCCTCTAGCTAAGTTCTATTGTCCTTAGATGAGGATAGTGAATTGGAAGAGAATTTTCATATTCATAGAGTTCATGGTGATACTGAGAATGATATTGATTAGCCTCCATCTGAGATAGGATAGAAAGAGGCCCCATCAACCAATTACTCCTTAGAATGGACATGGCCAAAAAAAACCAATAAATAAGAGTGAGTATGACGGTTACTTTCAAATAGCTAGTTCAGTGATGACTGCTAGATTAGAGATAGTTAAATGTAAAATTGCAGAGTCAACTTCTCATTGTGTAGAAAAGTGATCTATTTCATAATAGAGATGCTAATGGAAAAACATAAAAAAAATTGATGGATAAGCTAGTGCCCAATGTTGAGTTGAGGAAACTATTTTGAGCATGCGTAAAAATAGAAAAAGATATTGATTAGCTAGTGATGCTTAAGATTTAATGCTGTTGTTGGTTATGAAATATATGCTTGTTCAATTTATAGTTTGTGTTGAACTTTGTTGTATTTTTAATAGTTGAACTCCGTAGTGATTTTATTTATTTTCCTTTCTTAAAAATTAGACATTATTTTTTAGAATTTATTACTTTTTTTAGAATTTATTATATTCGTACATAAAAATAAACAGTATAATGAAGATGATGATATTGAAAGTTTATTAGATATTGAAGAAGAGGGTTTAGAGTTGGCCATTGCTATAAAAATACATGATAAACTACAATATACTATTAAAAGGCAATGCTATAGTGGAAAATTGTCAAATATTGAATTTGTTCATGATTTGTTCAATGATTGTCCTTACTAGATATATAATATGTTTCACATGGATAAAAAAGTTCACATTCAATTATTTATACACTTGAACATTTACATTTGTTAAAGTATGACATGTTTGCATTAAAGAGGCAATTACAACGTGCTTATATATATTGTCTCATGGTGTTGTTGTATAGGTTGTATCCAAGCATTTTTAACATTTAGTTGACACTATGTTTACACACTTTAAGTATGTCTTAAAAGCACTATATTGCTTGGTGTAACACATTACAAAAGCAAAATCTCAAGGGAAATGCTGCCAGAAAACAATCAAAACTCCCCTTCCCTCCCCCCAACCCTATAGTTTGAGGTAAGAAATTGAATGCATGTTACTTTAATATTTATGTGACATTAATATTTAGTTAACAAACTAATAATTGTTACTTAATTTTACAGAAGTTATTAGTTCAATTGATGAAACCCATATTGTTGCTAGTCACCAGCACATAAACAAACATTGTATCAAGATATAAAGTCTCAGGTGACTCAAAATATTTCGTGTGTGTTCTTTTGACATGATGTTCACATTTGTATATATAGGTTGGGAATGTACTACCAATGACTCAAGAGCATTTATAAATGTCTTAAATAGACAAGAAATTAAGTTTCCACACCCAGAAGAAGGTAAGAACATTGTGAGATTTTTTTATATATAGAAGTTAATATCTTTAGCATTTTTTTAATAAAATTCTATTTTTATTGTTACTATTTTATTGATATTATTATGTTGTGGATTCTAGATATACAAATTTGAAAGAATTTTTAATGCTAGATAAAGTTAGGTAGTATCATTTACATGATTATAAAGGCCCAAGTCGAGCACTTAAAGGTCCCCCAAGACTTGTTTAATTATCGACATTCATTATTATATAATATAATCGATTCATGCTTAGTGTTTTAAAAGCACGATTTTCAATTTGAGGGTGTTGATAATTATTGTTTACTTAAGCAATAGCTAAGTCTAATTGCATGTAGTGATTTATATAATTTTATTAGACAAAAAAAATCAAGTGATAGATTGTTTGAAAACTTTCATGTGCAAGATATGATTACCAGTAAAGAAGCGGTGATTAATAGGCTATCTACTAATATTGATTTATATTTAGCAAGTTTTGCAAAGATTAATACTACAAGAGATAGAATTGTAACTTCCATATGACATGATTACATACGTGACTTATGATACCTATCATGTAATTTGATAATAATTTTGTTTAAATCATGTGTTGATAAGTATAATGTAAAAGCAATGACGATATAATTTTTTTAATTAATGCTAATACTAAATTATTTATATTATGTTTGTGTATGTATTTTTATAATTTAATAAGTTTTTTTGATGAATTATTGTTTAGTTAAGAGAGATTAAATAAATAAAGTTTATAATATTAGGTTTAACTATAAGTGTGACTTGAGTATTTTGCAAAAACTATTTCTGAATATGGTATTGCCGAACACATATTACTGTTTTCACGTTTGAAAATACAAGATATAGAAAATGATATCAAACACATACTTAAATTGAAAATACAACAACTATAGAACAACATTTTCATTTTCATTTTCTGTTTCCAGAAAGTGCCAATTCATGAATAATACCAAACAAGCCTTTAGTTTCTCCAAATTCAGAATCAATTAAGAAATCAATTCATATTCTCTCGTGTCCAAAAATAAAATTGTAGAATAATTAAGTGTCATCAATAAGGTTCGAAGAACAATTCTCTTCATCTAAAATAGCTATGGAAAAGATTTTAGCTAAAATTAGTGAGCCGAAGAAATCCAAAAGCAACTTCAAGTTTAAGGGGTGTTTACTAAAAAATGACACTTGCCACAGTGAAAACAGAACGACTTACTTCACATGCTAAGTTTTGAATGACGTGGATAAGAAATACACTGAAAGGGGCACTGGTGTAGGTACCATAAAATTTGGACACAATGCAAGTGCCATGTGTCAGCAAAGGCACTATAGATTTAGGGAATCTAGATATGGCCAATAAAAAGAACTGAAGAAATCTGAAAAAGTAAGAACATATTAGTTTCATGAATGATAAATAAATGAGGGAGACGAAGATTTCGCCTCCAGAATTAGGCAAAATAAATAGGATACAAGTAATCGAAGGATGTATTTAAAATAAACAGATTACACAAAAACATTCAAGTCATATTCTAAGGCGATCATAATAATGCATGCTTAAATTAGACGTAGGCTATTAAAAATTGCTACAGCTGGGATTTAAAAAATGAGCTCCAAAAATATTGGAAGTGACGAAAACTAGTTCTAGGGTTTGAGAACTCTACTCCGCTACCGCTGTAAAAGGACATGATGACTAAGAAGGCCTGGTTTAGGGCTGAGGGAATCGATGCTGATATTCCTCATAAACCCTCTTAGAGAGATAAGGTTGAAGAGGCAGTCACATTGATGGCAACTCAAACGGGGAGTGCAGAGGAAGATTGGGATATTGAAGATGAAGATGTGGTTGAGAGAATAGAGGAAGGGACCCATGCGATATACTTCTCCAAAAGGGTGCAAGAGAAACTGTAGTAGCCATAGCGTTACTCTGTAATAGTCAAACTGTTGGGACGACAGATTGGCTATTAGGTTTTATGCAATAGGTTGGAGGTCCTATGGCGGTCGATGGTAGCTAGTTTTTTCATCATTGATTTAGAAAATAACTATTTTTTGGTCAAGTTCCAAATTGCAGTTGATGTAGAATGTGCCCTAACCGAAGGACCATGGACCGTTATGGGTAGAAATCTTTTTATTCAACCTTAGACGTTGGATTTTGATTGCTTCTCCAATGAACTCACATTGACTGTGGTATGGGTACGATTTCTCGGCATGGCGATCCAATATTATGACAAATGCAACTTGCGACGACTTGGCAACTAAATTGGAGAAGTTATTAAAATTGACTCTAATACAGAGGACTCTAAGATAGGGAAATTTGCAAGGCTGGTAGTAAGGGTTTCTCTTGTTAAACCTTTAGTCTCACAAATTAAGGTGAATGGGCAAATCCAACTGGTGGAGTATAAGGGGCTTCTAATGATATGTTTCTGCGGTGGAAAATATGGACATTTTACAGAGGATTGTGGGGAGAAGAATATGGTGGAGACTGGTATAGTTAAGATAGTGGAGAATAACGCACAAGTGGTGGCCAATGAGAAGAATAATAGAGTAGCTGAAACAGGAGGGAACAAGTTTGGTCCTTGGATGGTTGTATCACGCAAAAGCAAACTAAGAAATTATGCTAGCAAGAATTTTTCTCAAGAGCAGCTAATTGTGCATCAAAGTAAATCTCGCTTTGTTGTGCTTGCATCGCAAGATCCAGGGGACAATGAACATGAGCATGTGGCTATTGACACTCAGGAAAAAGAGACCAACCATGCAGACCCGAAATAACCACGTAAATATTATGCCTTGCAACCCCATGCACTTGAATTAAGACATAGACACTCCACAAGAATTTCATCAAAGATTGTAGACAAGGGCAAGTTCCTTACCTTATTCGGGAGATCCACCAGATTTACACGGTGGGGATACAGATCTTGAAATGGAGGCTGATCCAACTTATGTGGAGGATAAGGAGGATGAAGATACAACGGATGGTGAGGACTCCTTTGTGGAGGATACTCCAATGAATAAAGATGATAGGATCCATGGATCCGGCCAGTAAGGAAAGCTCTACCACTTTTGTAGTTTATTATGATTATGTCGAGTTCAGTTATGCTTTGGAAAGCTCAAGGGGCATGGGCCTCAGATTTTAGACTTTCTTTTAATGCAATTATTCAATGCTATAACCCGTCTATGGTGGTGATGTTTGAGCTAAGAATTAGTGGCCAAAAAGCTGACAATTTGATTAGGGGCTGTGGTTTTGAGAGATCCCACATGATCGAGGCAGTGGGTTTTTCCAGAGAAATTTGGATTTTATGGAGATATTTTATTACAGCAAAGATAGCTTTAAATCATAAGCAGTTTGTTCACTTTAAGATTATATCTAGCAATGGATTGGAGAGCTGGGTGACTGTAGTGTATGCTAGCCCTATTCCAACAGTCCTGTGAGAATTATGGTATCACCTTACAAATATTGCTTCTCAAATGATGGACCCGTGGTTAGTGAGCGGAGACTTTGATGCTATCTTATATGCAAGTGAGAAGAAAAGGGGCTCTAACCGAACAAGTGGCATTTGTAATTTATTTAATCATTGGTTTCATTCTTGGAGGATGATTAATCTAAAATTTGCGGGCCCTTGTTTCACTCGATCTAAAGGAAACCTTTCTAAACGACTTGACAGAGCGGTTTGCAATGATGAATGGCTAATAAAACATGTAAATAGCAGTGTCATGCATTTTCTAAAAATTGATTCCGACCGTCGGCCTATTCTAGTCAAATTCCAGAATGTGGATTCAAGGAATGGGGGCCAGAGACCGTTCTGATTTTTGGTTGCATGGCTCACAGATGAGAGATTTGGGAGTTTTGTGAATGGCAACTGGAACAAGGAGCTAATTTTCTTGATATTGTAACTGACTTTACTAAACAAACAAGGTGATTGAATTAGGAAATTTTTGGAAATATTATTTATCGGAAGCAGAAATTGTTGCTAGAATAGGTGGGATTTAATGAATTTTCGAAACTAAGCCTACTTATAACCTTGCTAGACTTGAAGTTAAACTTCAGAAGGAGCTTGAAGAGGTTCTCACTTAGGAAGAATTATTGTGGCTTCAGAAATCCAGGAGAGATTGGACTTTGTATGGTGACCACAATACTGCCTATTTCCATTAAAAAAAAAAAACTCTAACCAGGCGTCGTCAGAATTGGATTACTGCGATTCAAAATGCGATTGGGCAATGGATATATGACGTCGAGATTATTAAGTAACTTGCAGAAAGATTCTTTTCAGAATTATACACTCCTGAACAAGGCGTGCATAGCCCATATTCTGTCAGGGGGTGTTTCCCTATGATCTTTGATGATATTTGCTTAAGCTTGATGTCTGCTGTAACAGATGAGGAAGTTAGACGGACTATTTTCAATATGAGTCCTTTCAAAGCTCTTGGAGTTGATGGCTTTCATGCTGGTTTTTACCAAGCGTAATGGAGTACAGTTGGTATGCCGTTGTGTTCTTTCGTGAAGAATATTTTTAATTTTAATCATATCGCTGCAGAGATCAACAGAACCTTGCTGGTCCTCATCCTTAAAGTTGATCATCTAACAAGCCTCAAGATATTTTGACCGATCAGCCTTTATACAATTCCATATAAGACGGTGAGAAAAATTATTACAAACAGGCTACAGGCTCTTCTTCCAGATCTCATTGGCCTCTAACAAACTAGTTTTGTACTGGGTCAACATATTACAGAGAATATTGTTATTGTTCAAGAGGTGATTCATACAATAAAGAAAAAGATGGGGCGGGTAAAAGAATGATGGCGGAAAAGGCATATGACCAGTTGAGTTGATGCTTTATTCAGGAAACTTTAAAAGAAGTTGAGCTACTGAAGCGATTATTCATCTCATTATGGCGTGCTTGTCCACAACCCAAATGAATGTTTTGTGGAACGAAGCAATGACTAAATATTTTCAGCCAAGGAGAGGAATTAGACAAGGAGACCCCCTTTCACCTTATATTTTTGTGCTATGTATTGAAAGATTAAGCCATGGTATTATTCAGGCGGTTAATCAAGGTAGATGGAAGCCCATTCGGCTGACTAGAATTAACACACCTCTAAGTCATTTGTTTTTTGCGGATGACCTACTTTTGTTCTTGGAAGCAAATTACGCCCAAGTTGATGTGTTGAATGACGTGTTGGAGAATTTCTACAAGAGCTCGGGCGCTAAAGTTAGTAAACAGAAGACCCAAATTTTCTTCTTCAAAAACATCCCGGTCACTTTCGCTAATGGAATTGGCAAGGCTCTAGCCTTCTCGATTACAAATAATTTGGGAAGATATTTTGGCATGCCTCTTCTACATGATCGGGTTTCTAAGAAAACATATAAGCGTATCATTGACAAAATTGATCAAAGGCTATCAGGATGGGCAACAAAGCACTTGTCTTTGGCAGGGCGAGTTACTCTTGCTCAATCGGTGCTTCAAGTAATTATGATTTACGCTATGTAGACCACGTATCTCCCGTCTAGTGCCAAAGTTAAAATTGATCAACTTTGTCGAAGATTCATATAGAGTGGGTTGGATCTCAACGTAAGTTAAGCCTGGTTAACTGGAACAACATTTGTAGACCTAAGAGTAATGGAGGGCTCGGCTTCAAGGACATGGAAATTATGAACAAAGCCTTATTAATGAAAGTGGCTTGGTATGTATTCATAAATCCTAGCAAGTTGTGCTCCCAATTTTTTATCTCTAAATATGTTGTGCCTAGTGATATGCCTATTACTGATGTTCCAACTAAAAATGGTTCCTATCTATGGCGTTCTATAGGTAAGATTTGGAAAGATTTCAAGAAGGGTTTGCGTTGGAGTATTGGAAATGGCCAAAGGGTGAAGTATTGGGATGATATTTGGGTTACTAATGGTGATCCCTTAATCAACTATATGGTGGCTTCAATTCCTGATAGCATGGGAAATATGTTGATGGCAAAATGTGTTGATCAAAATGGGAATTAGTTGTGGAACAAATTTAGCTCTTTGTTGAATAACCATGCTGTTTTAAGGATAGCTTCCATGGTTCCTCCATCGGCAACGAGGGGTGATGATAGGGTGTATTGGGGTGCTTCAAATTCGGAAATTTTTACAGTCCAATAAGCTTATCGTGTGCTTATAAATCTTTCTCCCATTGAAGACTGTCAAGACTGGCGGCATTTGTGGCAATGGAAGGGGCCTCAAAGCGTAAGAATTTTTTTATGGTTATTATGCCATGATCGATTGAAGACGAGATATGGCTTGCTTGAAGGCATCTAGACATTGATCCATTATATGGGAGGTGCCATGCAGAAGTTGAGAGTTCTTTGCATGCAATCCGGGATTGTGCATATTCGATAGGTGTTTGGAGGAAGCTTGTTCTCGTGCCTAGACAGCATGCCTTTTTTAGTGATCCTCTTCTGCAATGGATCATGACGAATCTTAGGAGAAGGTCCTGTGATATGGGCAGTTTATATTGGCATGTTATGTTTAGTTTTGCTGCTTGGAGAATTTGGACTGGAGGAATCAAGTGATGTTTAACAATAAGAGTTGGAATGGTGATTTGATCATTCGGGATATTAAGGCAAGGGCTAAGAATATTTGTTCTACCCTCTCAAGCATAGTCTATCGAAGAAATTCAAGGATTCAGAAATGGATTTGTTGGGCTCCTCCACCATGGCCTTTTTTGTGCTTAAATTAGGATGATGCAAGAAAAGGAAATGGAGATGCGGGTACAGGTGTAGGTGGTCTATAGCGGGACTGTCATGGTAGATTCATTCATGGATTTAGCGTAAATCTTAGAGTGTGTTCGGTTATAAAGGGTGAACTTTAAGGCGTTTTGCATGGGTTAAGAATGGTATGGGACTTTGGCTACAGACGTATCCAAGTTGGAATAGATAACTGTAGTGTGGTGCAGCTTATAAAGGAGAATAATGCTAATGTCAACAAACTTTCGACTATAATCGACATGATTATGGAGCTCATGAAGAGGGATTAGAGTATTCAAATTGATCATATTTATCGCGAAGTAAATTCGGCGGCTGATTTCCTTGCTACGCATGCTTTGAGATTACCTATTGGAGTGTATTTTTTTAACTCTGTCCCTTTAGGTTTGAGTTCTATTTTGTATTCGGATATGTATGGGGTGGCACACCCCCGTTTTGTACTCCTCTGGCTCTTCTATTTTAGAGTCCTCTTTTTATCAAAAAATAAAATAAACGAGAGAGACGATTAAATCCAAAATTAAAAGAACCAATAAGACTATATAAATCTAATCTCCCTTAGTAAAAAGTACCCATAAATAGAAATATTAAACTCTTTAAAAAGAAGGGGCGAGACATAAATTCTAATAATGGAATTAACATATTATTTCTCATGAATGGAAAGAGAAAAACACTCTCCGACTCAAGATTATATGTTTCTCTTTAATTTTCATATATCTTTTAAAGAATCAAATATTGAATTGAATATTAGAGTATCTTTTACAAGTAACAAATCGTCACTTAAATTTTTAGATAGGTTAGATCTTAATGGAGACTAGAGTGGGTCATGACCCTTGTAAAATTTTAATTTTTTTTAAATATACATAATATCCTCTAAATTATAATAAAAATTAAAAATATCTCTAAATTATATATACATTATTCACTCCGGCCCGTAATTAAAATTTTCAGCTTTCACCCCTGCTTTTAGAGCATTGGAAGCTCGAAGATGGTAGAGATAATCGGTCATTTCTAGGTAGTAAAGGAAATTTGCTCCTTCACTTCCCAAGCCAGAATCAGCTCTAGCTTTTATTGGTGTCGACCACCTGCAATAGACACAGCTCCTCGTCTCCAACAATTCTTAGTTCTTACAAAAGATCAGATCCATATTCCACGTTGCAGTTTCTCATTTGAACATCTGTTTTGACAAATAACAAGTGTCGCCTAAATATTGGAGTGTGTGCAACGTGGCGACTCCTGAATGTAACACCATGCATAGTACTGTCTCCGAGGGAACAGCCAAACCCGCCGATCGGTTATGAATGAGAGGGAGACAGACATCACACACACACACACACACACGCCAATCCTTCTCTGTTGTGGATGCAGGAATATTTTTAAAATGTGAATTTTTAGATATATTATATTTTTATTATTTTTATTTAATTAATTAATACTATGTATAAAATCAATTTTCAGAGAATAATCTATATATATATATAAAGCTAAGACTTGAGGAGGTGATGTGTCATCACCATTTTGTTTCTTTATATATTCTCTATTATCTCATAAATAGAGATTTTTTTAAAAATATTTGGCTTTTCATCTTCTCATAATTAATTTGATTGTATTTAACTCATTTAATAAATAGTAACTTTATTAATATATATCATTCCTCATCTTTTTATATTTTTTATTATCTAAAATATTAGTAGATATTCTTTGTAATTTTTTTCTCTTTCTATTTAAATTCAACAATATGTAATCATTAATAATATTAATTATAAGTCTTTTGAAACATTTATTTATTTTATTATGCTAGCAATTAAACTTTAGTGGCATAAAATACATGAATTAATATATATATAGAGGACTAAATGAGGTGATGTAGCATCACCATTTCTCATCATTTCATATTCTCTATTATCAAATAATTTGGTTGAAATTAAAAAATAATTACATTACAAAATATTAAAATAGAAAATAATTATTAGATTATAAATTATTACATGTCTATTTCTCTTTCTATTTAAATTCAACAATATGTAACCATTTCTCATATTTGTATATTCTCTATTATCTAATAAATAGAGAAATTTTCTTTTAGATTTAACTTTTCATCTTCTCATAATTAATTTGATTGTTATTATACAATAACAATTATGTAAAAATTTTAATGAGGTATATTATTTGTAATGAATATTCAATAGAGAGTGTTATGAATTTATTAAAATAAATATAGATGTTCATAACATATATCTTTTAGTCTCCACACTATCTCTCATTAGCAACTTTAGCTTCCCTATAACTCCCACTATCTCACAAGGAATTATGATTCATAATTTTTCATTAATTTCATGGAGTGATTATGTAACTATAAAAGGAGAGCTCATCTTTTTGTTTAGTACACACACAATTGGAATGAATAAAATCACTTTATAATCTATTCTCTTATTTTATTCTTTATTTTACGTTGCTTCTTTATTTGTATTGCTGGCTAATAGCTTTATTTTTTGATTTTTATAAGGCTGTCTCATCTTAAAAAAAAAATCAATTCATATTTTTTATCAGTTTCATCAAGTATAAAATAAAAACATAGTACTAAATTATTGTTTCAAAGCCGCGTGAAACGCGGTTTTATTTTCTAGTCTATATATATAAAGTTAGAATTTGAGGAGGTGATGTGGCATCACCATTTTTTATCTTTGTATATTTTCTATCTATTATATAATAAATAGAGAAATTTTCTTTTAGATTTGACTTTTCATATTCTCATAATTAATTTGATTGTTATTACACAATAACAATTACGTAAAGATTTTAATGAGGCATATTGTTTGTAATGAACATCCAAGGGAGAGTGTTATGAATTTATTAAAATAAATATAGATGTTCATAACATATATCCCTTAATCTCCTCATTATCTCCCATTAGAAACCTTTGGCTTCCCTATAACTCCCACTATCTCACAAGGAATTATGATCCATAATTTTTCATTAATTTCATATAGTGATTATGTAACTATAAAATGAGAGCTCATCTTTTTATTTTGTACACACACAATTGGAATGAATAAAATTAGTAAATCACTCTATAATATACTCTCATTTTATTCTTTATCTTACGTTACTTCTTTATTTATATTGCTAACTAATAGCTTTTTTATTTTTTTATAAGGCTGTCTTATTTTAAAAATAATTAATTCATATTTTTTTTATCAATTTCATTAAATATAAAGTAAAAAAATAATAATACTAATTTTTTTAAATCGCGTAAGCGCGATTTTATTTTCTAGTTATATTATATGTAAAGGTACAGGAAGTGGTCCGGTGGATAGTACAAGATTCCGTGTCGCTGGAGCCCTGCAATTTTGTCTCTTGCTTTCTGAAATTTACAAAACCGCTGCTTTTAGCCTGTATTAAAAACCCACAACAGGACAAATCCTGCCTCTTGGTTCACAAAACCAGCAGCCATCACTACACTATATATATGTACATCACAACTGATTACCGCAAGGAGCAAATCACTTTATAGGGTATCTTGAAGCAAAGAAGAAGGGAAATTAATTAGAAGGCAAAAATATTTGAGTTCAAAATGAGCTCAAAAGGCAAAGCTTGGATTGTGGCTGCAATTGGAGCTGTAGAGGCATTGAAAGATCAAGGATTCGCCAGGTGGAACTACCCTTTGAGGTCTCTTAAGCAACATGCTGAGACCAATCTCAGATCGTTGGTTCAAGCCAACAAACTTTCTTCATCCTCTGCAATGGCGTTGAGTAAAGTGAAAGATGAGAAGAAAATCAAAGAATCGGAAGAGTCTCTGAGAAAAGTCATGTACTTGAGCTGCTGGGGTCCCAATTAAAAGTGTTTTTACCAAATCCTATAGAGTAGAATTACTGTTGAGGTTGTAGTTTTTTCTGTGGTGAAGCTTTAGAAAATGATGTGAAGTAAAAAAAAAAAGTGTATATTTCGCCATGGAAGCAGAGAATTGTAAATATCAGTTCAATGAGAAAGTTTCCTCGTGTTTGATCAGATGAAGGACTGCAATTTCTTTTAGTTTGAATATTTATTTTCAGCCTCTGTTCATTTGTTTAGTTATTAGTTTCTTATTAATATAATTCAGCTCATTAAGAAGGATGTGCTAATCCTGAGGCTTTAAAGTAGTTAACCAGCTTCTAGCTTATCAATCTTTCCATGCCAATAGCTGAGTATTAGCAATTTACATGTCTGACAGAAACTTCTTAACGCTCTATCCTGCAAGTAATGATTCTGCCCATCAGTTTAAATTATGTGCTTAATAATTATCTTCATTTGATGTATCACTTTTAACAGATAACTGGTCATTTTAAGGGTTTTAAAAAAAAAGGAAAAAAAATTATCCCCATAATTTGGAAAGCTTAAAATCGTAATCTTCTATTATTTAACAAATCTCCTAACAAGCTGACACTTATTTTTAAACGTGAATTCATGATAAATAGTTTCCTTATCTCAAATCTTACTCCTTGCTAGGGGTGGCCGAGAACCGAAACTGATTGTTTGAACAGAATACGTACGAACCGAATAATAGAACCAAACTGAAAATAATAATAGAACCAAACTGAAAATAATTTGGTTCGATTTGATTCTATAATTCGGTTTGGTTTAAGTTAAAAATTTTAATAATTCTTTTAAATTTGTTAAAATTTTAGACTTCTTATTTAAATTTGAATTTTTTTCTTAATTTAATTCAATTATAACCACGATTTACACAAAACACTAATGTAAAATAATTTAGAGTTAATGACACTTGGGTGATACATTTTTTGATAAATGTAAAAAAAAGCCGATAGAATTTTTAAAAATAGATAGATATGAAACAAATTGTTCTGTTAATTTTAACGAAATTGATTTTCATTTGGTGAAATAACTTTTCTACTCCTCTGATTTTGTTTAAATATTGGCATTAATGTCACCTAGGTAACACATTTTTCAATATTTTTCACACAAGTGACAATTATTTGAAAGTACTTCTACAGATGATAAACCATTAACTTTTCTTGTTAACTCACTGATTTTCAATTTTCTTTTATAAAAAATGTGAATTAAATCTAAATTTAGGCCTTTTGGGGTTAAATCAAACTAAAATTAAAAAAAAATCTAATTGAATCAAATTGATTCTTTAACATAAAAGAAACAAATCTCTCATGAGTCGTAAAGCATGATATAAATCCAATATTTTTTTTATATCATTAGCATTAATTTTGTAAATATTAAGCTCAAATATTAAAGAATTCAATATGATGGCTTAGTGAATGTTTGTTCTTTCAAAGTCCTGTTCATAGCAACCAATCTCTCTGTCCAATCCAATAGCAACAAAGATGTCCAATATATTTTTCAACAAAACTCTATCAATATATTTTTCTCATGTACTCTATCAATTACAGTATCTTTGTACTGTTAGAGTTAACAGCAGAACTTAAAGGTTTGTCACCTATAAGAGTATTTTCGAAATAATTTTTACTTGTGCGATAGATGTCGAAACATGTATTACCTAAGTGACACTAACCCCTTTCTTCTTTATTATTTGAATCAATTATTCCTATTTAACCATTTTCTCCTTACAATTAATAGGAAAAATTAACGATTTGTCACTTATCTGTCTATTTTTAAAAAATTCTACGAACTTTTTGATATTTGTTAAAAAATGTATCACCTAAATGACATTAACTCATAATTTTAAAATAAATAAATATTATAATTTATAGATAATAATACTTTTATTTTTAAATAGTGAATCAATCAATTTTCCACTTTGAATCGAAAGGAATGAGAACCAATTGATTTTTAAATTTATGAATCTTTGACTTTTTACCTTAGATTTCAGCCGAATCAAATGGAGTAATTTCAGCCCGGTTCAACAAAACCGAACCGCATGCTCACTCCTAGCACATATATCATATATGCCAAAAAAGTAAGGCAGTAGAGCCATCATTTTAGCAGCAATCTAGTAGAAAACAAGTGGTTTTTATTTTTTAACATGTGGCTCCCGCATTCCGCTGGCTTAAATGGATTTAAAAACAAAAAAGAAAAACTGCGTGCCCATGCATTATTGAAACTGACGTGGAAAGTGATCTTATCTTTGTGAAATAGAAATCGAAAACCCGAAATAGTCCCCCAATAAATTAATCTTACAGTTGATCCCATAAGGGTAGAAATGTCTCACCGTCCCAAAACCGGCTGCGGAAAGCTCAAAAAGCCTATGGTTTTGTGTCTCGACTTTCAGCTCTAATACACACCGCACTTGCACATACTCATCTGCAGGTTCCTCTGTTCTATATAAACAAGCCCTCCCTCATCTTTCTTTATTTCATCAAAAAGAAAAATTCTAATTAATCACTCGTATCTTCAAGAAAAGAGCCGTTTAATTTGTTACCTCAATAGAAATTGGAAGAAGATGAGTTCGACGAGCAGAGCGTGGATGGTGGCAGCACGTGTTGCAGCAGTGGAGGTTTTGAAGGATCAAGGATTCTGCAGATGGAACTACCCCATTAGATTAATATACCAACATGCCAAGAACAATCTCAGATCAGTCTCTCAAGCCAAGAAGCTTTCAACTTCATCCTCTGCTTTGGTTTCAAGTAACAATAAAGTGAGAGAAGAGAAAGCAAAGCAATCAGAGGAGTCCATGAGAAAAGTCATTTACTTGAGTTCTTGGGGTCCATATTAAACCAAATACTACAAATTAAAACATATGTGAATCACTTGGGCATGAAGAAACTCTCAAAGAATGACAGGTAGAAAGAAGACGGATGCACATGCAGTGAAAGTCAATCACTAGTATTACATGCAGGATTAATCACATAAGATGGCGAAATCTGGAGCCATGTTTTTCTATGTTGATGAAACTCATGTATTTGTTCTGCCAGATGGCTGTAAATGTTGCAAGATTCATGTATGAATTCCTCAGTCAGCCCCAAAAAATGTAATATCTTCGATGACCGAGGTAATTAGTACCAATAATTTATTCGAATTTATTTTTCCCCTTTCTGGCAGAACCGGTAATATCGGTATTGGTAGGCAAAATATTGTAACACAAGTAAAACAAAAATATTACATTATTATTGTTCAAGCCTTCGGCCATTAGTACGGCCAGCTCATGACATAGTACTTTGTCAGTAATATGTCTTAAAAGTCAATCGAATGGTTTGCTTTTAGAAAATTATTGTAATTGAATAATATTTTAATATTTATAAAATGATAAAATTATAACATTCATAAATTAATTTAGTGAATATAGTCCAAGAAGTAAAATCGTTAAGGAACACGTACTCGAGTTTGTCGAGAATATGAAACGTGTATTCTTTGCACTATACTTCTAAAATAGTTCCTAGAGGTAGATTTATGATTGGACGTTATAAATTCCTATAAACATTAGTATGTGTTATGACTTCTTATGGTATGTGATACTAAAATGGATGATGAGTTTCATATCATTGACATGAGATGTCAAGTCAAACACATAGGTACTTGTTGCAAGAACAAGTTTATTGAATTTGACCAAATAATAATAAGCCATATGGTTTTCAGTGTTAATGGCTTATTACACATTGTGATAGACACTATATTTAGTAGTGGTCTATATTCATGACAGTGTTTGTACCTTACCTTTTTTAGTCATTTTCTCCTACATCACGAAGTTGTTTCTAAAACTACAAGTGAAATAAACAAACTTCAATCTTTTTTCTTGATTTTCGTTTTTGAATGAAGTTGATCCAAGGTTTCTAGAGTTTCTGGCATCCATTTTAATTTTACTGCACAAAAGTTACGTTTTCAAGAACCTCATGGACAAATATATGTTAAAATAGTTAATATATTATATTAATATCTAGGTCTTTTCAATCATGTTTGTATGAGCCATTGGTTTATTTGTTGATTTGGCTTATTTCTAAAGGTTTAAATGGTTGTAATATTTTTAAATAGGGACTTGCATGTCCCTCCTTTTATTAAGATCTAATTGTATCCCCTTACCCCTAAATTTGTACCCCGATTCTTCTAAATATGTAATTTCTACAAGATGATTGTAAAAGGAGGGATGACGTATTTACGATGCCTTGGAGTAAGAAGACTTAATGGATCTTGCAGCACTTCCAATGATGTTTTGGCCTCTCAAATAGAAACTAATAATTGTAATAATTTGAGGCATAAGATGTCTCATAATCATTATTGCGTGCTTGATACCTATGTGGACTTTAAAAGCAATTTTGGCTCAAATTGGTTTTATTAGAACATTTCATGATCATCCTTGATTAGTTTGTCTATAATATGCATGAGATGTATATTAGGGTGCTTAGACATATTTGAATATTGAAATGGGAATAACATACTAAAAAGTGAGACCATAATAATGACCAAATACTCTCTATTAAAATAAACATAATTATTGTTAAGTTGTAATGATGGATGTTAAGAATATCTATCTTGGCCTACTAATACCAATAGAATGTTTTAAAATATTTTATGCTTGGGCTAGTTGTCATGGATACATGGGCTATCCATTCATTAAAATGTTGAAAGCAAACTATATATCATATGATGATGCATAATTCATACCTTAAGCTACCAAGAACTGTCAGGTGAGGTTAGTAAGATGTTTTGAAATATGCAACGATATTAGGGTAAACTTAACTAAATCATTTATACTAAGAACTATTAGGTGAGGTATTAATGATTTAGAGGCTGAAGGATAATCGGTACATACATGAGATGCATTTGGTAAGAGTTACCTACTCATTATAATAAGTAAGTTAAGAACTGTTAGGTGAGGTAAACTTCAGCTAATGAGAATCTGATTCCTACTAGAAACTTTTACCAATGAGAGTTTTTGTTTCTTGCATATGGGAGTATAATGAAATGATAAAATAGTGGGAGGTGCAATTTGGTTTAAAGACCAAAATCAAATAGATTATAATAAAATAAAATGCTAATAATTTAATTTATATTTTTTGCAGAAATATTTAATAATGAGTAATCCGTTGGCACAAATTTTGGATAATTATTGTTTGACGGGACCCAATTACGTTGATTGGTTTAGAAATTTAAGAATTGTTCTTAATTATGAGAAAATTAGCTATATTTTTGATACACTTAAACCAAATATAATTTCTGAGGGAGCAAGTGAGGCAGAACGTGTCACTTATCAGAAGTGGCAAGATGATGACCTAAGTGCTAAAAGCTATATTTTGGCATCGATGTTCAATGAGCTACAAAGGCAACATGAAAATATGCTTGATGCAAGTTCCATGATACTTCATCTGCAAGAATTGTATGGTGAACAAAGCAGGACAATTAGATATGAGATATCTAAGAAATTGTTTAGAATGAGAATGACTGAAGGGTCGGTCAATGAGTATGTACTCAAAATGATTGAATACATAGAGCAACTGGAAGCTCTTAATTTTTCAATGGATGGGGAATTAGCTATTGACCTTATCCTACAGTCTTTGCCAGACTCATTCTCTCAATTTATCATGAATTTTAACATGAATAAAATGGAGTGCAGTCTTTTTGAACTGTTAAAGATGCTTAATACTGCTGAAACTTGCATAAAGAAGCCAAAAGATGTCATGGCTATAGAAGGGCTCTCAACTAAAAAAGGTAAAAAGAAAAAGTTTCAACCCAAAGCTAAAGGTGGGATTAAGAAGGGGAAAGCTAATAAGCATAACGACAAGGGAAAATGTTTCCATTGCAGTAAGGATGGCCATTGAAAAAGGAACTGCAAGGCTTATGATAAGTGCATATTTTTCATATATTTTGCTATTAATTTCTCCATCTTTTTCTTATTTTGGTCTTAAGTATTCTAGTTATTTTAGTTAATTTTTAATTTAGTAAATTATATTTTTATTGTATTAATTTTTATCTTAGTTTTTTTATTTGTTATTTTAGGTATTTTCTAAGATTAAAAAGATATTAAATCATAGCATTCAGGAAAGAAATCTGATTGAGAAAATTATAATAGGAAAAGAATTGAAGATTGGGAGATAAAAGTGCACAAGAGATCAAGAATTGGAGAAATAAAGAATATTTTTCCAACTAGAGTTTGTACGGGCCAAACAAAATTAACTTTGCACATGGACCTACAATTGAAAAATGGAAGTCAAAAAAGAAGCCAAGCCAATTACACGCTAAGCCATCATATGGAGCTAAAATTGGCAAAAGGAGATTGCCATCCAACATGTGAGAGGAAGAAAATAATAAAGCCTTTTGGCTTTAAGCATGGCCAATCAAAAGAGTTTGTGAATGAAGACTAAAAAAAGAAAGCAAATATTTTGCATGACAATTTAAATGGCAAGCACGTTATGAAAGTGGCGGTTTTGGCTTGGATTTAATTCTTTCCATGCAAGGATTTAAAAGCCACACTTGAAGCCTTATGTAAGGACCAAGCGAAAGCTACACGGGGGGATTTTTTTCAGCAGCCACACATACAAAAGAATTTGCAGCCGCAAGGGAGAAGAAAAAAATAGAGGAGGCAACAATTTGGATTAATCTCTATGTCTGGTTTTATTAACTCTTTTATTCCCAATTTAATTATGTTAGGCTAGTTTTTCTATTTGGTTGAGGATGAATTCAAAACCCTAAACATGCCATGCAATTAAATTTAATTTCTATCATTCAATTTATTTAATTGAGATTGTTTATGTTCTTCTATAATTAATGTTTATGATTTTATTCTCGTCTTTTTTTAGTGGCCAATTAGATAGGACTTGAATAAATTCTATTACTAGATTAAAATTCTTGATCCATAATTGTCTTGATATTTTAATTATTAGTAGCAAGTTTGAATCAATTATTTCAATTGGAGAACATAACCTAAGTTAAATAATCCAAGCTTGTGTGTTTATTGCCTATATCACCTTAATATCTTTCTCTGCTTAATGCTTCCATTATCTCTAACCATTAAATTATTTAATGGTTAGAGATTAGGTGAAGAGCTTGTTTTGCCTAACGACACACTAAGGAAAGATTGAGACTAACAAACCTTATTGTTTTCTACGGTTAATAGTTTCAATATAAATTGATGATAGAATTGATATATTATGCGCATGTTTAGTGGTAGCGAATGATCCTTTAACCAAAGTTTTTCTCATTATTATTTCTTTATCCTTTAATTAGAGTTTTTATTAAATTTTTGTTTTCATAATTTAATTTCTTTATTTCTTGCAATCTAGTTAAAGATTCAAACCCCCTCTTCTATTTATAATTGGCATTTTCTTTAGTTAGATTAATTTCTATTAATTATTTCTACTATTATTTTATTTTAAGCCATGTCTTAGAGTTGATAATAAATACAGCTAGCATAGTCTCTGTGGGATCGGTCATTCTTCACTCTGTACTAATTATTTATACTAGTAGTAAGGTTTTAAATCTGGTGCACCCTAACAACACTACCAATTTACCTCAGCAGGTTGAAAGTCAAGCTTAAAGAGAATCCTTCTGAAGGTTTGCTCATTATTGAAACTAATATTCCAATTATTCATTGTACTTCTTGGATTTTAGATTCTGCTACAACCACACATATTTGTATGTCAATGTAGGATCTGAAAAAAAGTAGAAGACTTAAACAAGGAGAGGTGTCTCTTAGAGTGGGAAATAAAACAATGGTTGCTACCTCAGCTATAGCTTAAAAATGTTATCTGGGCATGTAATAAGTTTGAATGATTGTTTATTTATTCCTTCTATTGTAAGGAACATAATCTCAATTTCATGTTTATACAAAGATAACTATGAATTTTATTTCAAAAATAAAATTTGTAAAATTTATCATGAGAATAAATATGTTACACATGGTACTTTAGATAATGATCTTTATGTACTAAATATGAAAGAAAATAATGAAAATGTTGTGAATGTAAATACCATAACACATAAACGTGAAAGAGAAGAAATAAGCCCCAAATATAAGTGACATTTAAGGCTAGGTCACATTGGAGAAGATAGAGTCACAAAATTGGCTAAAGATGGACTAATAGATACATTTGGTTTAGAACTTTCATTTGGTTTAGAACTTTATCCAACTTGTGAATCATGTCTTTAAGAAAAAATAACAAGGGCACCCTTCGTTGGACGAAGTACAAGGGCCACTAATTTACTTGAATTCATACATACTGATGTATGTAGGTCATTTAATAAAATGAGAAGGGGTGGATATTACTACTTCATAACTTTTATCGACGATCACTCAAGGTATAATTCAGTGTACTTAATGAAGCATAAATTTGAAGCTTTTGGAAAGTTCAAAGAATATCGAAATCAAGTAGAGAAACAGATAGGAAATGTTATTAAAAACCTACGATCAGATCTCAGTGGTGAATATCTCAGTGGAGAATTCCAATCTTACTTTAAAGAAAATTGTATTGTTTCACAATGGACACCTCCAGGTACACCAGAGCTTGATAGAGTATCTGAAAAGAGAAATCACACACTGTTAGATATGGTGTGATCAATGGTAAGTTATACTGACTTACCAATTTCTTTTTGGGGATATGCTCTCCTTACTGCAAAATATGTAAACAAATTACCTTCCAAGTTTGTACCTAAAATACTATATGAGATATGAGATGGTAAACAACCAAGCCTAAATCATCTTAGGATTTGGGGATGTCCTACTTTTATAAAAAAAAAAAAAACTCAAAAGTGAGAAGCTTGAAGTTAAAGCGGATAGTGGGAGGTTCATTGAATACCCAAAGGGAACTTTGGGTTACTACTTCTACATCTAATCTGATCAATACCCAGTAAAAATGCAATATTTCTTGAAAAATAGTTTATTCAAAAAGGTGAATAAAGAAGAAAATTAGAATTTATTGAGAATGCTAATGAAGATAAATCCAATGAAGAGCTTGTTGAAGTACAAACACAAGGAACACAGCAGCTCCGTAGATCTAGTAGGGTAAGTCACCCACCAGAAAGATATAGTTTACTTCATTAGATGAACAACATATTTTTATTGGGGGATACAGATCATAGAAATGATCCTATTAGTTATGAAGAGGCAATATCAGATATGGACTTTAAAAAATGGCTTGAAGCCATAGATTTAGAGATGAACTCTATGAGAACCAACCAAGTATGGACTCTAGTGGATCCACCCGAAGATATTATACCTATCGAATGCAAGTGGATCTTTAATAGGAATATAGGCTTAAATGGAAAGGCAGAGAGAGCTATAAAGTAACGTTGGTAGCTAAAGGTTATCATCAAATAAAGGTATAGGCTATAAGAAAACCTTTTCACCAGTAGCCTTGCTGAAGTCCATCAGAACCTTATTGGCTACAACAGTATATTATGATTATGAGATTTGGCAAATAGATGTCAAAACTGCATTTCTTAATAGGTACATTGAGGAAGATATCTATATGATATAACCTCGCGGTTTTGAATTTAAGACAGATCCTCATAAAGTATGCAAGCTAAGAAAGTCCATTTATGGGCTAAAACAAGCCTCTAGGAGTTGGAACATCTGATTTGATGATGTAATCAAATCGTTTGGTTTCATCAAGAATACGGATGAACCATGTGTTTATAACAAGGTCAGTGGGAGTGCAATAATTTTCCTTGTGCTATATGTAGATGACATATTGCTTATAGGAAATGAAATTGTATAAATGTCTTCTGTCAAAATTTGGCTTTCTCAAAACTTCTCCATGAATGACCTAGCAGATACAATGTATATGTTGGGAATTAAGATTTATAAAGATAGAACCAAAAGATTGATAGGGCTATATCAAGATAAGTACATAGAAAATCTATTGAAGAAATTTCAAATGTGGGATTCCAAAAAAAGTTTTATACCCTTCAGACATGTAATTCATCTTTCTAAGAGCATGAGTCCTAAAACTTATGATGAGATAGAGCGAATGAATAAGATTCTATATGCTTCTGCAATAGGAAGTCTTATGTATGTTATGCTATGTACTAAACCAGATATAGCTCATGTAGTGAGTATCACTAGTAGATACCAAAGTAATCCGAGTGAGGAACATGGAGAAGTCATTGAGAGTGCAACAATTTTCCTTGTGCTATATGTAGATGATATATTACTTATAGGAAATGACATTGTATAAATGTCTTCTGTCAAAATTTGGCTTTCTCAAAACTTCTCTATAAAAGACCTAGCAGATGCAATGTATATCTTGGGAATCAAGATTTATAGAGATAGATCGAGAAGATTGATAGGTCTATATCAAGATAAGTACATAGAAAATATATTAAAAAAATTTAATATGTGGGATTCCAAAAGAGGTTTTATACCCTTCAGACATGGAATTCATCTCTCTAAGAGCATGAGTCCTAAAACTTATGTTGAGAGAGAGCGAATGAATAAGATTCCATATGCTTCTGCAATAGGAAGTCTTATGTATGTTATGCTATGTACTAAACTAGATATAGCTCATGTAGTGAGTATCACTAGCAGATACCAAAGTAATCCGAGTGAGGAACATGGAGAAATCAATGGGAGTGCAATAATTTTCCTTGTGCTATATATAGATGACATATTGCTTATAGAAAATGACATTGTATAAATGTCTTCTGTCAAATTTGGCTTTCTCAAAACTTCTCCATGAAAGACTTAGCAGATACAATGTATATCTTGGGAATTAAGATATATAGAGATAGATCGAGAAGATTGATAGGTCTATATCAAGGTAAGTACGTAGAAAATATATTAAAGAAATTTAATATGTGGAATTCCAAAAGAGGTTTTATACCCTTCAGACATGGAATTCATCTCTCTAAGAGCATGAATCCTAAAACTTATGATGAGAGAGAGCGAATGAATAAGATTCCATATGTTTCTGCAATAGAAAGTCTTATATATGTTATGGTATATACTAAACCAGATATAGCTCGTGTAGTGAGTATCACTAGCAGATACCAAAGTAATCCGAGTGAGGAACATTAGACCGCAGTTAAGAATATCTTTAAATATTAAAGAATGACTAAAGATTTGTTCTTAACATATGGAGAAGGTGGTCTAAAAATTGAAGGCTTCACAAATTCAGATTTTCAGTCAGATGTAGATGACAAAAATTCTAAATCGGGATTTTTATTCACTATCAATGGTGGAGTAGTGAGTTGGAAAAGTTCTAAGCAAGCAACTACAGCAGATTCCACCATTAACGTGGAATATAGAGCTGTATTAGATGCAACAAAAGAAGTTGTTGTTAACATGAATATGTTAATAATATTGATTTTGATGATAACAAATTTTAAATGGTTTTTGACAAAAATGTTGGAGCTATTTCTTAATAAACGAAAAGCCTTAATAATCATTCCATTCTTACTCATAAAAGATGGACTTTCAAAATAGAAAAAGATTCTCTGCAAAATCTGGTTTAAAATGTGATTATGGAAATAAACGGTGAACCGGTTTCTTTTAAACGGTTAACCGATTAATACCAGAGAGCAACATATTGCCTAAGCTCTAACCGTATAAAAAAACGGAAAACACAAAAGATGGAAAGGCTACTGAAATTTAACGGTGAACCATTTATTTAAACGGTTAACCGATTAATACCAGAAAGCAATATTGCCTAAGCTCTAACCATTTATAAAAAAATAGAAAACACAAAAGATGGAAAGGCTACTGAAATTTAACGGCGAACCATTTATTTAAACGGTTAACCGATAACATCCAGAATTGAAGGTTGTACTCCTCTAGCACTGTTTAATAAAATCGGATAAGGCTGAATTATTTTGCAGGTTATTGGAAATAAACGGTGAACCGTTTATTACAAATGATTAACCGATAATATTCAGAAAAGTCACTTAATGCAAAGCCTTAACCGTTTACTATAAACGGATAACGGATGTTCATCTTGCAGGTCTCTAGAATTTAACGGTGAAAGGGTAATCCTAAACGGCAAACCGTTTATTTAAAATTTGGCCCAACGGTAACTTTTGACCAGCGTAAACGGTTGATCGTTAATGGTTAACGATGAACCGTTTTCGGGCTAATAGTTTGTAACGGCTAGTTTTTTAGTTCCAAATATAAATAAGCTCATTCAAATTCAAAGAAGATTAATCACAACACAACCATTGAGCTTATATTCAAGAATAAAATTTTCATAGAGCTTTAAACACATTCTCGCTTTATCTATTCACACATTGGGCATTGATTTGTAATCTTAAATATTGTGTGAGAGAAAAACAATTTGTAGTCTTTTACTTTGAGTGACTTTGAGTGATTGTAAGTGTTGTGATACACTTGGGTTAAGAGATTGGAGATAATCTCTTGTTGTAAAGGTTCATTGACAACTTGAAAGTCAAGTGTAAGCATTTGAAGCCTTGGAGGCTTGCTTAGTGAAATCCTCAAGCCCGGAAAGCTTGGAGGAGTGGACGTAGGCGAGGTTGGCCGAACCACGTAAAAATCTTCGTGTTTGAATCTCTCTTTCCTTATCTTTTTATATTGTGATTGATTTAATTGTTATTGTTTTAAGTTCGTTTTAGATTTGCATGATATTTTGTATTAGCATTTTAGAATCCCAATTCACCCCCTTTTTGGGTTGCATAACTAGAATTTCATTTGGTATCAGAGTCTTGTTCTCTTATTAGGACTTAATCGTCTAGAGTAAAAGATCCATGGCAACCCTAAATGACTCAACCTTTAGAGAAGGGCAATCCACAACTAGCCCACCGTTCTATGATGGTAATGACTATGCATATTGGAAAACTAGAATGAGAATCTATTTGCAAGCCTTAGATTATGAAATTTGGGAAGTTGTATGTGATGGTCCGTTTTTGCCCCTAACTAAAAATGAATTTGGGGAAGATATTCCAAAACCTTCAAGGGAATCGATTGAATTGGAAAAGAGAAAAGCTTATCTAAATTCCAAAGTTATGAATGCTTTATTTTGTGCTCTTGATAAGAAAGAATTTCATCAAGTATCTAGTTGTGAAAGTGCTAATGAAATTTGGCACAAACTTGAAGTAGTTTAAGAAGGCACAAATCAAGTGAAAGAGTCAAAAATTAGTAGATACACTCAACAATATGAGTTGTTCCAAATGGAACAAAATGAGAGTGTGTACTCTATATATACGAGATTTACGGATATAGTAAACACTCTAGGAGCCCTAAGAAAGACAATCTCAAATAGCGAAAAAGTTAAGAAATTCAATAGGTCTCTTCCGAAAGAATGGAGACCAAAAAGAATTGTTATTGAAGAGGCCAAAGATTTAAGTACTTTACCTCTTGATGATTTAATTGGTTCTCTCGTTTCATATGAAGAAGATTTGGCAGCAGAAAAAGGGCATGAGGAGAAGAAGAAAAATATTGCTCTCAAAACTTCAAAATATGAGAGTAATGGGGAGAGTGAACCGGATGATGAAGAGCTAGCCATGCTGGCAAGGAGGTTCAGAAAATTCATCAAGAAAGCTGGAGAACAAAGAAATTTCACAAACTTCAAGAAAGATAAGGAGAAAAATGAGGCAATCACATACTATAAATGCAAGAAGCCTGGCCATATAAGATCGAAGTGTCCACTTATCAACAAACTCAAGAAGAGAGCAATGGTTGCAACTTGGGATGATAACGAGGAATATTCAAGTGCTGAAGAAGGATCACAAGAAGTTTCAAACCTAGCACTTATGGCAATAGGAGGGGGTGATGATCTCAATGAGGTAAGTGATCCCACCTATGATGAATTATATGATGTTTTTAATGATTTGCATAATGAGTTGATGAAGATTGGTAAAAAGAATGTATGTCTTAAAAAGGAAATGACAAAGCTTAAAAATGAAAATGAATCTCTAAATGCAAGAATAGAAGTAGGGAACAAAACATTGCATGATGAAATTACATTATCAAATGAGAAATCTAGCATTTTACATGAGCATTTAGAATCACACATAAATGAGTTGAAAAATGAGAACGAAATCCTCAAGAAAAAGAGCAATGAGTTAAATGATATTGTTTTGAAATTTACAAATGGGCAAAAGATGTTGGATAATATGTTTAACTCACAAAAATGTGTTTTTAATAAAAAAAAGGACTTGGTTATAAGCCTAACTTGAAGCAAAAATATTATAAGAATTATTTGCTAAAGATACCTCCACTAGTGATCATAAGATTGTTTGCCATTATTGTAATCAAAACGGTCATATAAAATATAGATGTCCCTTGAAAAGGAATGCATACATTGGTGTCAATTGTATTTGGGTTTCAAAAAGAACCATTGCTAACTCTCAAGGACCCAAAAAGCTTTGGGTACCTAAAACTTGAGATTTTCTTTGTAGGGCTTAAAGAAGAAGAAAAATAAACGGTACTTGGACAACGATTGTTCAAGGCACATGACCAAAAATTATGCATGGTTCTCAAGCTTCACCAAAGTTGAAAATAGTGGAGACGTATCTTTCGGAGAAAACTCAAAAGGAAAAATTTTTGGAATTGGAGATGTTGGTAAAGTTTCCTCAACTCTAATTGAGAATGTATGTTTGGTTGAGAACTTGAAACACAACTTAATTAGCATTAGTCAATTATGTGACAAAGGTTATAAAGTTATCTTTGATAAATTTAATTGTGTTATCGAGAACTCATGTGATGGCAAAATCTTATTTGTTGGTAGTAGATGTGGTAATGTTTATATCATTGACATAGAATGTGCATCTACTCTTGATAAATATTTTTCTGCATTATATGATGACAGTTGGCTATGGCATAGAAGATTAAGACATGCAAGCATGGATTTGATTTCAAAAATTGTGAAAAATGATTTAGTTAAAGGTCTTTCAAAAATCAGTTTTCAAAAAGATAGAATTTGTGAAGCATGCCAATTTGGAAAACAAATCAAGACTTCCTTCAAAAGCAAGAATCATATCTCTACTTCAAAACCACTTCAATTGCTTCATATAGATTTGTTTGGACCTTCTAGATATACTAGTTTAAATGGCAAATATTATGCATTTGTAATTGTAGATGATTATTCTAGATATATATAAGTATTGTTCTTAGCTAATAAGGATGATGCCATTGATGCATTTTGAATTTTCTATAAAAAGGTTCAAAATGAAAAAGTTATTTTATTACTTGTATTAGAAGTGATCATGGTGGAGAATTTCAAAATCATGCATTTGAAAATTTTTATAATGACTTTGGCATTGAACATCAATTTTCATCACCTTGGACTCCACAACAAAATGGAATAGTAGAGAGAAAGAATATGTCTATTTAAGAAATGGTTAGGACCATGTTGAATGAAAATTCTTTGCCTAAGTATTTCTAGGCCGAAGCCGTCAACACCGCTTGTTATGTCTTAAATCGGATTTTGATTAAACCTAATATTAATAAAACTCCATATGACCTTTGGAAAGATAGAAAACCCAACATTGGTTATTTTAAAGGTTTTGGATGCAAATGTTTTGTTTTGAATACAAAACATAATCTTGGTAAATTTGATCCAAAATCTGATGTTGGTATTTTTCTTGGTTATTCAAATTCAAGTAAAGCTTATAGAGTTTATAACAAAAGAACTTTAGTTGTGGAAGAATTTATACATGTTATTTTTGATGAATCTAACCCCTACTCTACAGAGAAAGTCATTGTTGATGATAATGCAGAAGAAAAGAAGAAGCATCAAATGACAACTATGACGACACACTACATGGAATTCAAGAGGAAAATTATGAAGAACCAAATGTAGAGCAAAATGAATATACTTCTCAAACACTCCTTAAGGAGTGGAGGTATGTTTCCTCTCACCCTAAGGATGTAATTTTAGGAGATCCCTCACGAGGTGTTACCACTAGATCATCTTTTAGGAACATATGTGAGCATGCTGCATTTATTTCTCAAATTGAACCAATATCCTTTGCGGATGTGGAAAATGATGAATCTTGGATTATAACAATGCAAGAGGAGTTGAATCAATTTGAGAGAAACAATGTATGAGAGTTATTCCTAATCCAGAACATCAATCCATTATAGGCACTAAATGGGTATTTAGAAATAAAATGGATGAATCAAATGTAGTTGTAAGAAATAAAGCTAAATTAGTGGCTCAATATTACAACGAAGAAGAAGGAATTGATTTTGATGAAACTTTTCAATCTGTAGCAAGGTTAGAATACATTAGGATGTTATTAACATGCATGTAATAAGGATTTTATTTTATATCAAATGGATGTCAAGAGTGCTTTCTTAAATGGGTATATTATGGAGGAAGTTTATGTGAAACAACCTCCTGATTTTGAAAATGAAAAATTTCCAAATCGTGTGTATAAGTTATCCAAAGCTTTGTATAGTCTAAAACAAGCGCCTAGAGCTTGGTATGATAGGTTTAAAAACTTCTTGTTGGAAAATGATTTTTCGATAGAAAAAGCAGACACAACTCTTTTTATTAAGCATGAGAACCAAGACATATTTATTATTCAAATTTATGTTGATGATATTATTTTTGATTCTACTAATGAGTTGTTGTGTAAAGATTTTTCATCGTGTATGAGCCAAGCATTTGAGATGAGTATGATGGGAGAGTTGAAGTACTTCCTTGGACTTCAAATCAAACAAAACGAGGAAGGAATTTTCATAAATCAAGCCAAGTACGTGAAAGATTTACTCAAAAAATTTGGCTATGATAATGGAATAGCAAAAAGCACTCCTATGAGTACTACCATCAAGCTTGACAAAGATGATCGGATCTTTACTTTATTTGACTGCAAGTAGACCCAATATCATGTTTAGTGTATGTTTGTGTGCAAGATTTCAATCATATCCGAAGGAATCCCATTTGTTTACTGTTAAAAAAATTTTCCGTCATTTGAGTGGAACCATAGATGTTGGCCTTTAGTATCCGAGGGAAACTCATATAGATTTAACGTGTTATTCGGATGCGGACTTTGTCAGTTATAAAGTGGATAGAAACAGCACTAGTGGAACTTTCTATATTCTAGGACACTCACTTGTTTCATGGTTTAGTAAGAAACAAAATTTTTTGCGCTTCCAACTACCGAGGCTGAATATATAGCCGCCGGAAGTTGTTGTGCACAAGCACTTTGGATGAAACAAACACTTAGAGATTATGGCATTAATCTTGAACAAATTCCTGTTAAATGCGATAATACTAGTACTATAAATCTTTCAAAAATCCCATTCAACACTCTAGAACCAAGAATATAGAAATTAGACATCATTTCTTAAGAGATCATGTTCAAAAGGGAGATATTGCATTAGAGTTTATTTCTACGGAAAAAAACTTACTGGCATTTTCACAAAACCACTTTGTGAAGAACAATTTTAAAAAATTCGGCATGAAATTGGGATGATGAAATTTTCGCATTAACGTCTCTATTCATGCTATTGACTGTACCGAATTGATTGACTTAGTTGTGATCTAATATTTATGAAATGCTTGAGCTTGATAGTCAAGTGATGAATTTACCTTGTTAATGCTTGATTATATAAATTGATTGGTTGAAAAAATCTTTATGAATCATGCATTAAAATGACTCATAAAATATTTTCAGATCAATTAAATGATCTTAGAATTTATTATTTTCTGACCAAAAATTAAATTAAATGTACGAAATTAAAGATAAAATAAACGGATAACCATTTCTAATAAACGATGAACCGTTTTATTCCAAAAACGAGATTATATGTCTGTCCATTTACTCTTTCACTGTTTGCTACAATCGGTGAACCGTTTGAAAATACAGAGTCTTCTAACAATTACTCCTCAGCCGTTAAGCACTTAAGCTTTCACCGTTGCCCATTCTTTAGCCTCTAGAAGTTACCCCTTAACCGTTTAAATAAACAATTAACCATTTGCACGTTTTTAAAACTATTCAAAGGTCTTTTCTTCTCCCTCTCTAGACTAGCCTTTCACTGTCTCGGCCATTGTTGCACAGCCGAAGGTTTCTCTGCACTCAAATCCTCATTTTTCTTGCTTTTATTGCCAAATCAAACCTTCAACATCATTTCTTATCACTTTTAGAACACTTTCACCGATTCAAAACTTCAAATCGAGCCCAAAATTGAAAAATCTCAAATCTAAACCCTAACTGCCGTGTGTCGGGTTTTTTCTTTTTTAATCTGATTCTTCCCCTTCTTCAACTAAATTGAGCATCAAACTCACATCCTCTATTCATTCCTAATGAAATCATCGATTCATTTTCTTCTCCTACATTTTTCCCCCTCCATTGTGCTTTTCCATGGTTGCACCCTCTCGGAGAAATCTCAGGCGTAAATCTGTGCCTCCAAGGAATCCCATACCACTACGGGAAGTCTCTAAATTTGCTCCCATGCCTTCCTTGGCCAAGCGGTTCGAAGATCGCTTCAATGGTTGAAAGGTACTTGACTCCTTTATTGACATTGATAATTTTTGTGACTTAGTTGTATGTGGTAGAAGCATTCGGGATATGCTTCAGCCTTGGGAGTCTGCCATTAGCTTTGATGACCGAGTTTATCCAAATTTAGTACGAGTCTTTTATTCAAACATAGAAATTTCCGATACTCGTCCAAATAGAATAGTTACTTAAGTCGGCGGTGTGCCAATAGAGTTTGATGATGCGGACCTAGTTGACTTTCTTGGTATCTCTAGTGAGGGGCATGATATATGCACCTCTAGGAAAGCCCTTTTCTTTGACAGATTTTGTCATATTGATGACGTCTGTAATATATGTCATCGTCGAGACTTGTCCGATGAGATTTATTTACTTCTTTTTTGGTCTCAACTTTTACCTCTCAAAGTTCTTATTCTTCACACTATCTTACAGCACATACTGACACCTAGTAAGGGACACTCGGATTAGGTTATGAGGTTGGACGTTGGCCTACTGGATAGCCTACTCTCAGACCATCTCATGAACCTCGACTATATTATTGTGCGGCACATGTTAAGTACTCTCGCGGTTAGTCATCACTTGCTTTCTTATAACAGTATTATTACTAAGATACTGCAATGCTTTGAGGTGGCTCTTCTTGATACTAGACATATTGAGACTAGATTGGTCCCGAGGCCATGACTAACATCAGCTTTTCTAGGAAGAATGGAGAGTGAATAAAGACAAGCAACTCTAAAAACCGGGATACCTTGATTGCTCTAGAGGACGATCGGATGCTCAATGATATTTATCCTCCCGATTGGCTTCCTGACTTTAGATTAAGAGCTCATCCTCATCTTCCGCATTGCCGTTTTGTCCCTCGGCCTTCAGTTGACTTTGACTTTGAGGAGCGTGCGATGGATGCTGACATTCCCTCCTCTTCTGAGCCACCTCATGCTCCTGAGCTATCTGCTCTTCCTAAGCAGCCATCTGCCTCTATGCCGCATCCAGCTCCAGTTCAGCCCTCTGTTTCAAACGTTGTGCAGCAGTTGATTACTGATGTTCACCGAATTTTAGAGCACCAGTAGCTAATTCTTGATCAGTTGGACACTGTTTTCCGTGACCGCCACCAGCTACGTTCTGACTTTCAGATCTTTCAGCGGCAAAGCCTTGATCAGCAGCTTGAGCTGATCGCTGGACAACGCACTCAACTATTTTGGCTATGATCCAGGGAGCACATCTTCTCCACCTCCATAGTTTCTGAGTTCTATTTTCGCATATACATTTCATATTTTGGTTGTTTGGGTGTTGCTATTTATATTTTTATATGAACTGTTACCTCTATATGCTCTTTCTGAATTTCGATGACATATGTTTGTGCTGTTCTTACTAATTGGATGACTTGGTTATTGGTTGATAAAATTTGTGGTTTATTGGATATTGAAGTGTTGGTTTGTTTGTTCATGGTGTTGTTGGCTTGTTGAAAGATGAAGTTGGTGTTAAAGTATTTTGGAAGTGTTTTTATCTCATTTGTATTAGTGGTTTTGCTCATTTTTAAGGGTAAACTCTGCCAAAATTTTCGCTCGCCAAAATTGGGTAACTTCTTTAACGGATTCGCATTTTTCCTTTCTCTTTTTTCTTTTTGATGATGAAGGGGGAGATAATTGGGGAGATTTAGAATGAATTTCAAAATGTTTTCTTCAACAAAAATCTTTTTAGTGGACATTTCTTAATTTGGCCATACATTTAGGGGGAGCTAAATATTGAATGAAGTTTGTCATCATAAAAAAAGGGGAAGATTGTTAACATACTTTGGCCATATTGTTCTTTCTAATCTTTATCTTTCTTGTAAACATCCTCACTTACCTAGCTTGAAAAGTTTAATAGATTTATTCAGCAATTTTTATGCTAGAAATTATCTAAATACCGCACAGATTGCTGAGTAATATACTCATCTCATGACATATGGTCTTAATAAATATGGTCCGTGTTAATTTCTAATTACCCCTTAATGAATTGACAATCTTCAAATTACCCCCTTACTATTTAAAACATCAATTTACTCCCCAAAACACGTTATCTTGAACCATTAACCATCGTTGACTCATGAAAATACGAAAGTATCCCTACTCTAACGGAATATTCTTGTAACGGCTTTGTAAGGTCAACAAAAATAATTGATGTAGGTTAGGTCATCGAAAATGTAAAAAGTTAACAATTAAAATATTAATATGTAAATAAATGATTAAAAAATTAAAATATTGAAATAACTTAATGGGCCTGAAAAAGTAATTAGTTTCCCTGAATTAGACATATTAGTAAGGGAAATTACAAGCTATGCAATCGTATGCAAATTATGATAACTAGTTCAAAATTTAAATTAATTGTGCACAGAATTGCTTCAAAAATTTATAAAGACCCCTGCACACAACCCATGAGCCCTAAAGCATCAAAATTCAGTTATTGTTGCAAAAGCTTTAACAAAGCAGTGAGAATGCCATCCTCTAAGGGAAGCTCCAATAACATTTTTGATAAGGAGGAGGAAGAGAAGTTGGAAATGAATGGCAAGGTCATCAAGTTTAGAAACAAATCGTGTACTAACTGCGGTGAACGAGCCACAATCAAAATTTCAGAATCTACTGCAAATCCTAAGAGGCTTTATTACAAGTGTGAGAGGTCGGGCTGCGATTACTTTAGATGGTGGGAACCATCTAGCTTTGAGTACAAGGTAATTGTAAGAGGATTTGGTAAGTTGCAAGATGAAGAAGAGACCAAACTTTGCATCGCAAAAATAAGAAACTGACAACAATGACCACCATGCTTGTTGCAAAATTAAAGAAGATGAAGAGCCTGTTGTATACCATCATGATAATGCAGTTACTGTGTATCATGTAAGTTTATCATTTTGGGCAGAAAATAAATATTAAATAAATAAATACGATGACTAGTGTTAAATAAGTAGAGCACGAACATAAGTAATGAAAATGATGTATTTCATTATCAAGAGTTGTAGTTAATTACATTGATAGTACATGAGTTGTTGTACATAAGTTGTTGCACATAAGATAATCAAAATGATGTATTTCATTATCAAAAGTTGTAGTTCATTACACTGATAGCACATGAGTTGTTGTTCCTATATATATGTATGTTGCAATGAATATTTCACAAAAAATCATGTGAATGCCTGCACATTTCTACTGCTCCTCGTTCCACCTTTTTCCAAAATATGAATTGCAACACACCCAAAAATTGAGGTTAAATTTCTTGCTTCCAACTGGCATATTAATTTACTACCATAATACACTATTATAAATATGAAGTTACTCAAAATAACCTGTATCATTAGTTGGTGGTGAATATGTAATTACTGAAGGAATGATGTTGCCATATGCCTTTACCTGTAACAGACTCTGCAATAAAATGTAACAACAATACTTTACAAACAATTAAACACAATTCAGGAAATTTAATACATCATTACAAGGCATTTGAACCCAACAACATATTGAACAACTTACAGCAAATGTGAATGACTTATTTGCCCTTCAGATTTCCCTTTGTCTTTGTTGCAAGAGGGGATGATCGTGAAGTGCCTCTTGTACTATTTATTTCTTCTGTAATCTGAATACCTTTGTACGTGGTGTTCCAAATATAGTTTCTAATCTTTGTCCAACAGGTTGTCTCTTAGCTAAACCCATCGCTGGCACTTATATTTTGATCAGAAAATACAACACATTCATGAATATATATATATATACAAACACACACACACACACACATATCGCTGGCACTTATAACACATGTATGTAACAAATTATAATTGCAGAAAATAAAATAAGTTTTAACTAACAGTGGAGCTTCAATTTATTCTAGAAATGCCTGTAAAGTATGTCAACTAACATGATAAAAAAACCAAACGTAGTCCTAAACTTATTTATCAAGTAGGTACCATAACTGACTCTTAGATAAAATGAAGACTAACAAACTTGAACTAAACTTACTCATGTCATATTTACTTTACACTTATGCTAAAATATATTAAAAACTACCTTACATTGATTAAAAAAAATCAGTAACTTGATGTTCTGGATATTTAACATATGTCATACCTTTGAATATAAATGTTAAACAAACCTGATGCAGCGAGAGCACTCCCTACAATAGTAGATGGTTGTGTTGGTGTTGTTACTGGTGTCGGTGTGCGTGTTCTACTTGATAGGGCAACAGAATCACTTGGTTATGTAGGTATGTTTGTCTCTAGCCTTAAGGCAAAAGCATCCATTCCTAGATTTGATGCACCAGAGTTTGAAGTTACAACAAAAGTCTTTTGATGCGTATAAATAGTTAAGAATGTTATAAAATGTCATTAGCTGATAATGAAAAGCGGGTCATAATTGATAATAAACATCATTACAAGTTTACTATTATTGTTTTGGTCTTCTTGCCTGCCTTGGTTGGATTATGAGGACAACATCTTGTATTGTGGTCGATGCCTCTGTAGTATATGCATGAAACTGTAAAATTTCTCCTGTGTGCATCACCAACCTCCCTTCTTCTACAAGTCTTGGGCCTACCAGGTGGTCTTGATATATTCAAAGGAAAAATTTCATCGTCCTTTATGTGTGGCCACTTAGACTTGTCCAGTTAAAGATGAATGATACCTGAATAACATCTTAGATAAGTCTCTTTTGTGAAGTAAGCAACAATATATGGCTTATAAGTAGCCCTTAAATGAGCAATACAAGGCATTACATAACTACATGGTAGACTATTAATTTGCCATAACCCATAATCACATGTATGCTCCTTTAAATTAACCATAAACAACTTTTTGTTATTGGCCATATATGACTTGCTGGTATAACATGACAGAACATTCACATCCTTCAGTAATTTGTTCATCTTCTTATTTATGCAAGAAAGAACTTTAGTGGGTCATCCTTAACATTCCAGCTTTCTTTCTATGATTGCTTGCATCATCTTCTTCCTTATATGCTCCATCAGGGTGATTATTGGTGCCTTACTCATATCTTTAAGCCATGCATTCCAGCTCTCAGTCATGTTGTTTGTTATATGATCACATTTGACTGATTTATCAAAACCATGAAGTGACCAGTATTTTAGGTTGATTTTCCTTAGCCAATCGAAAGCATCTATATCAACCTTCGTTATATTGTTCATTACTTCCGTAAAATCATCCTTATTTGCATACTTGACATCCTTCTAGTACTCGTCTCTCAGCTGTACATTAGGAAACCTTTGCATTAGGTTGGAAAATACATGTCTCACACACTACCTGTTAAGGAAAAAATAACTCAAAATGTTAATCATGGCCAACACCGAAGAAATGACAAAACTGTAAATCAAGCTACCCCTTTATCACTTCGACCACATTTTATTAGATAATCATATAAAGTTGTAAATGTACAAAAAAAACATTTCAAGTGTATGATAATATATATATACATTAATAAAAGTGACAATAATTTTCTTTTTAAAGATTGAACGTAACTATTGTGTGATCCGTAGAACTCCAAGTTTAAAGCATTCAATACACCATTTTGTTTATCCATCATGACGGTTAACTCCCTTGAATTAGCCAAGTACTCCTTCAAATGCCCCAGAAACGATGTCCAACTATTAATGTTCTCATATTTATATACATATACTACCAATGGAAATACCCATTGGTTTACATCAAGCATAACTGCTGATAATAGAACACTCTCAAATGGTCCTATTAAACGACAGCTATCAGACCAATAAATAGTCAGCAGCCCGTCTTGAAACCATCTCCAAGCTTGGGAAACTAATAACGAACCTCTGGAACCTACACTTCCCTGTACGGGTGCCTGATTTTGTAACTTTAAGCGTTGTTAGTGCACTTGTCATATGTTGTTTTATGATATGAGCATAGTCCCAAAGGTCCTTAAAACTCCGAACATAGTCTCCATCACCTACTAACTCAAGAATTTTTCTTTTCGCCCTATAAGCCTTCTGTAGACTGACCTCAACTCCATACATTTATTTGATGTCAATGACCATATTTTCTACAAAAATTAAAGGATCGACAATGATTTTTTTATGGTACTTCCTTACAATCCAACCCGTTGTTGCCTCTGGATTTTTCACAATCCCCTGACATGTATAGATATTATGAAAACTTTTGATTTGGAAGCATTCACCGTGTCTCTACAATGAAGTATACACCTTAAAAGGACACATAGATGCATAACAACGACATAATATCCTTCTTCTCTCAAATTTCACTCTTTTACCTCAAAAACCTTCTTAAATACAAAAATTTTAAAGAGCCCATGCAAAAGACTTCATATTTCTAAGAAACATTCCAACCCTAAACTCCACTGGATCTGTACCGTCCTCAAATATTTAACCCCACAATAAGCTAGACATTGCACGGAATGGATGCTCAACAACTTACACAAACCTCTCACTAGGCCAGCTGGTTCTCCCAAAAGCTTGTCTTATTGTCCCATTGATCACTATCACTCTACTTAGATAATCAAGATCTACAAGGTCAAGATCCCACCTTACACCTATCAAGTTAACAAAAGCTGACATCTTGAATTCTTTTTCCTATATATCCCAATACACAGACAAGCTTTAAAATCCACAATCCACACATAAACAATTACAAATCATATACAACTTCATTACGCAAATCATTTACAATTGTGGAAAGATTAGTCAACAATAAGGACAATGTTACCAATAACCTACAATGCTCATCAAAACCAACAAAAATAACAAAAATCTTGGTTTTCATCTATGGTTTTCATCTGTGGTTTTCAATTTTCTGAGTGTAGGAGCAAGGAAAAAATTCCTATGTTTTTCACTACAAACAAAAATCCCCAAATTTATAAAAACTCAGGGTTTCCAATTATGCTTCAAAATCAATGATTAACACCCTCATGCAATGTATTAAACTATCATTATTATACCCAAAAATGACATAAGTACCAGCATATAGTCCAAAACAAAAAATAACTTGAAATGATAAAAAAAAAGTTCCTTTTTTTTTCCTTAGTTGTCGGACGAGGCTGTTTAGAGTCAAATGCTCCATTGCTATTGCTTGAGTTCATCTTGCTCCTTCAAATACGTCATTATAGTTTGTTCAGGGCTGCTCTATTTGTTTTGCTTGAGTGAAGTCTTGCAACTTACGACTGTATGCATAAACCCTTCGCCTTACTTTAGTGCAAAAGTAAAGCTTTTGTTTTTTTATATCACACCATTATTTTTTTCCTTTTTGTTTCCTTTTAATTTTAAATTTTAAAATTTTTATCATTTACACCACACCGTCACGTGTCCCTGTGCTTAACGGTCGTTACAGATTTGTAAGTACCATCTTACCCTTTTTGTCGTTTAAATTAACGGATAGATAATGAGTTTTGGGGGTAAATTGATGTTTTCAATAGTAAGGAAGCAATTTAAAGATTTTCAATTCAGTAGGAGGTAACTTGAAATTAATCTATATGGTCCCTATAAGGCCTATGAAGAGATTGATAAACTACCTAGGAGATTTAAGGCCCAAAAAGTTCAAAGGTTTCTAAAACCTTATCCTTGAACAAACCATTTAGGATAAACATCATAAATTTCAAGGTTCCAAGACTAATAGGATCCTCGTCGAAACCACCTAGAGTTAACCTTCTAGGTTTCAGAGTTCGAAGACTCTTAGGATCCCATAATCCTATCACAAACCCCAAAGATTCCAAAGTTCTTCTAATCTCAAGATTTTAGGACAAACTTTCCAAGGTTCTAACCTTTATATCTAGACATAAATTAGCACATGCAGAAGAAAAAAGTGTCACAAGAACAATGAAACTTGTCATCTAAGTAATTAGGGTCTAAGTCAAATCAATTAGGCTGATAAATATGCCCTCTATTCTCATTGAAATGTAAGAAAAAATGACTCAAGAAGAGAAATTCTAACTTTCTCTCTCTAAGTTCATGTTTCTAAAAAATCAATAATTGATTTTATCATCAAAGGGCTTACACCCGTAGGATGGTTCTCTAATTTTTTTTTCTTGACAAAAGCATCCTTATTATCTAGGAAAGTGGACTCCTATGAGAAAATTCAAAAGCCAATTAAGATTAAAAAAAAAAAGGAAGCTCAGTCCTAAGGGAGCCATCCTTGGTTGGAATTACCATAAGTTAGGATAAAATTTACTCTAACAAATTGACGTCATCTGTAAGTCCTACCACATGGATGAATATTGCAGTTATGGATAAGGAAGTTCATTTCCGACGAAAGAGATGACAACGAGATTTGGAGGATGATGAGCTGATAATAACCCATCCTCCTCTAAATCCTCAACTAAATCCACATCGGCACACCAAACACGGAGCACAACCTCGTGTTGTTTTATTTCAATAATAAGTAGATTAGTTGACTTATAACACCAATAGAATGTTCAACCAATTCCAAGCTCAAACTAAGAAAAAAAGAACTCAAGTAGAGGTAATGTGATTAATTCTAACCCCTCTAGAACGAGATCTTAAGAATAATTGAATAAAGATTATCTCAGATATTCCTTAAACCATTGAAGATCTAGGGGAGTATGGCTAAAGAATAATTAAAGTAGGGGAAGAAAATTGATGGATGATTACAAGAGAGAATGCAGAGACTTGAGCAAATAGTTCGAGAAATTGGATCACTAGATAATACAATAGTGAAACTCGAGCCACCTTTACTCTTAATATAATGATAACATAATATACATCTAGGTTTGATTTACCCAAATGGAGCCCCATGACAGATAAATGGACCCTATTGAAATCTAGAATTGTATTACATTTTTATAAAATTGCAAGGAGCATCACAAGCAATTCTTCGTTGAGCTTTTCCTCTTACCTTGGTAAGAGCAACACGAAGATGGTTTCGAAGGTTAAGGCAACACTCCGTCAACCTTTCGAGATTTGAATAGAGAATTTACCCCCCACTTCTAAAATACTCGATAATGAGGAAAATCAATGACCTAACTCTTGACGTTGAATAACAGGAGAGGGAGTTCTTGAGAGATTATATCAGAAGGTAAAATAATGAGATCACCCAAGTAGGTGGTTATCATAGTAACATAACACTTTGTGATATTGTGGAAAGACTTATGATAGGAAAATTTTGGTGGTCAGTTTAAAAAAAAAACATTTACCTTTTACTTTGAAATGCTTTTTTCTTTTTGATACAATGGAGCATAGTAAAGATTAGGACAAAATAGAGCGGGGAATAGTATTCCCATCATATCATTACATAACCAATATCTAATACCCTCTGGTGGGTTATCAAAATCATGAAAACCGAGAGGTAAAGATCCTGCCAACTTGGCCATAAAATCAGCAGCAAAATTAGCTTCCCGACATATATGCTTTATTGTGATTTGCCAATCTTTATTCATCAACTCCTTGATGGCATTGATAAGTGAAAAATGTGCACTAGGCTCTGTTCTTATGGAAGAGATAAGTTGAAAGATACATTGGCTGTCCACCTCTACCACCAAGTAACGGATACCCCGATCCCACGCAAGATGAAGACCTTGAAACAAAACCTATAATTCAGCAGAAGTCATCGAACAAAGGTCAATGTTCATGCCAAATCCAAACTGCCACTTGCCAGAGCAGTCCCTCATCAATCCCCTAGCACTTGCCAAACCATTTTTTAATCGAGAACCATCTGTATTCAATTTGAAAAAGGATTCCGAGGGAGCTTGCCAGCCAATTTCTTTGATGATTTTACTGGTACGAACAGCATTGAGACTTGCTCTTGCAACATAGATATCATGAAGCCACGATCTAATTTCCATGACCATCTGAGTGCAGTAAGGGGCATTGTGTGTGAAGATAAATTGGTTGCGCTGGAACCAAAATTTCCAAACAGCAACGCCAAATAAGCAGGCCCATTCATCCACAACCTTATTGATACCAGCCTTGCCCAAGTTAAAGCATAACCAGTCACGGAGACAAGAGAGAAAAATGATTGCTTGAGCATATCTGGAACCAAATGATTCCAGATTCTTTTTGCCACAATACAATCACGAAGAGCATGGATTACATCTTTTTTTCCTGTCCACAATATTCACAATCCATAGAAATTTGGATGTGCCTCTTAAATAACTCCTCTTTTGTATTAATTCTTCCATGCATTACCAACCACAAGAAAATGTGAATCCTCTGGGATCCTTTCCAATGCCAAATCAATTTCCATATATGGGCATCATTATCGGAGATCGAATTATTAAGGGAGATATAAGCTGGCTTAGATGTGAACTTGCCTGATTTTAAGTGAGCCCAAAAAGGTTTATCCTTATTGTTGTCATTGGAAGGTGGTTTGATTGTTGTGATCTGGAGAAGAAGCTGATTGGGAAGAAAATGACCAAACATGCTCCAATTCCAATTTCCCTCAATATCCATAAAATCCACCGCACATTTATTCTTCAATTCATCTGGTAATTGAGTTATAGTATGATTAGCAATGAGAAGCTCTTCCAAAACCCAACTTTGATGCCAAAAATTTACCTTATTCCCTTTTCCAATCGACCATCTCGTGCCCTGCAACACATACTCCAATATTCTACTTATGCCTTTCTAGAGATAAGAGCTGTGTTTATTCTCAAGCTTGGAGGAAATAAAATTTGAATCAAGCCCATATTTTGATTTCAAAACTCGAATTCAGTGACTGTGACTAGAGGTTAGCACATTCCATCCAATTTTCATGACGGAGCATTGTTCATGTTTGTAAGATTTTTAAAGCCTAGACCACCTTCAACTTTTAGAGAACATATCATTTTTCAATTAATCAAACTGAGTTTATGGCTTCTATTCTTACTCCCCCAAATAAATCTTCGAGAAATCCGATCAATTTTATCCAAAATTCCATGAGGGATCCTTGTTGTTTGCATGGAAAAAAGGGGGGTGGCCTGAATTACCTATTGAGCTAGAGTAATTCTCTTAGCAAGGGAGAGATGCATTGCATTCCATCCAGACAGTTTTTTATCAACATTGTCCACAATTTCTTGATAAGTGGCTTTTGTCATTGTGAAGTAAAGACATTCCAAGATATTTGCCAAGATTATCTGTAGCGGCAAATCTCAATGAATCACTGATTTTCCTTGCCTTATCTGCAATAACATTCTTTGAGAAATAAACCCAAGTCTTTTGTTTGCTTATCAACTCTCCCGAACAACTACAAAAAATATTTAGCACAATATTGATCACATAGGCTTGGTTGCAAGAAGCCTCGGCAAGAAGAAATAGGTCGTTCGCAAAAAATAGGTGAGTAAGAGGAACACCATTTCTCGAGAGACGTATAGGACACCAACTTGCATGACTAAGTCGCTCGATACATAGAACAAAAATATAAGGAGAAAGAGGGTCACCCTGTCGGATTCCCCTAGACAAATTAAATTCTTCAGTGATCTCCCTTTCCCATAAAATTTGCATTCTAGTTGTGGTAATGCACTCCATGGTAACCTGAATAAACTCTTTAGGCAGTCCAACATCCTTAAGAATATCATGCATGAAGTCCCACTTAAGCCGATCATAAGCTTTCTCAAGGTCTACTTTGATAGCCATCTGCCCGATTTTTCCTCTTTTGTTTCTCATGGTGTGGATAATTTCTTGCATCATCATAATATTCTCTGTAATTTTCCTTCCGGGAACAAAGCTTGTCTAGGTTGGTCCAATCAACTCAAGTACAATTCCCTTTAACCTATTTGCCAAAATTTTTGTAATAGTTTTATACATCACTACACATAGGCTAATGGGACGGAACATCCTAAAGTTTGTGGGGTTATTTATTTTTGAGATAAGGACAATAAGGGTCTTATTAAGCTCTGGAGGGAGGGGATTTCCTTTAAAAATATTGCTCACAAGTTCACAAACTGATGAGCCCACCACATCCCATTGCGACCGGTAGAAGAGAGCATAAAGGCCATCAATTCCAGGAGCTTTTAGAGGGTTCATTCTGAAAACTGTAGCTTTAATTTCCTCATTAAGAACAGTTCTGCTAAGATCAGTTAAATTGTACCCATCAATTCTTGGAAAAGCATTAGTAATCAGGAAATTAAAACTCATTTCATCATTACAAGAAAAAAGTTTAGAGAAAAAATCGATGGTAGAGGACTTGATCTCTTCTTTGTTATAAATCCACGTACCCTCGCTGCTCTGGATTACATCCACTTGGTTTCTCCTTCTTCTCGTTATTATTTTTCTGTGAAAAAAAAAACAATGTTTCTATCCTCACATGAAATCCATTCTCTCCTTGACTTTTGGTACCACAATAACTCCTCCTGGGATAGTATGGTTTCAAGTTCTATCTTCAAATTGGACTCAAGCTCAAGAAGCCGGTTTAAATCAAATTTCTCCAGAGCATATTGAATACCATTTAATCTTGCTAATAAACGCCTTTTACCTTTTAAAAATATTCCCAAAATTCTCTTTACTCCACACACTAACTTTATCCACAAAGTCATGAGCAACCCGAATATATCCCTTAGAGTTGCACCATTCCTTACCTACTAGAGATTGGAAAGATTGGTCCGTCAACCAAGCTGCCAAGAAACGAAAAGGCCTAACAACATTCATTCTCTTCAAACTACGACCAAATCTGATAAGAATCTAACGGTGGTCAGAATGAATTTTTGGAAGATGTAAAATTGAAGCTTCCATAAAAGACACATTCCACTATGAAATACAAGTGTGCAACCCAAGAGGGGGGTGAATTGGAATTTTAAAACTTATCCTAGCAAATCCACACAACAATTTAATCTAATGCCTTAATGAATTCGAAAACAATAAATTCAATGAAAGGGCAATAATAAAAGAGTAAGGGAAGAGAAAAACGAACACAAGGATTTTTACATGGTTCGGTTATCCCTGCCTACGACCACATCTCCAAGCTCACCCGCTTGAGGATTTCACTATCCAAGCCTCTCCAAGGCTTCAACGGATTACAATTGACTTCAAGGTGTCAATGAACCTTTACAACAAGAGATTATATCCCCAATCTCTTCACCCCAAGTGTTTCCCACACTTGTGCACTCACAATTTGATGAGAAATAGAAAATACAACACTTAATCTCTCTTTAAGAGTGGTTATACAAATTGAAGCTCAATGATGATTCAACTAATGATGATTTACGAAAATGAAGCTCAATACATGTTGTGTGCTCTTGTTAAAGCTTGCTTGAGTTACCAAAAATGAATTGGTTTTGAGTTTATATAGTTTGAACTCAAAAACTAGCTGTTATGCACACTTTTGGTCGGAACCGGATTGCCGGTTATGGGTATCCGGTTAGCCGGTTGATGTTACCGTTACAACACAAATTTGAATTTCTGAACATCCGGATTGCCGTTTATCACTTCTGGATTGCCGCTTTCGTTTCGCATGAATTCTATCCAGAAACCGGATTGCCGTTTGTGATAACCGGATTGCCGCTTGCGTTTGGATTACATTCTGCCCGCATCCGGATTGCCGTTTGTCGAATCCGGATTGCCGCTTGTATTTTGGTTACATTCTGCCTCGAACCGGATTGCCGGATGTCAAGAACCGGATTGTCGCTTTCGATTCGGTTACGTTCTGCCTAGAAACCGGATTGCCGGATTTGCACATCCGTTTAGCCGCTTGCGTTTCGGTTACTTGCTGCCCGAATTCGGCTTGCCGAATTTCCATATCTGGATAGCCGGTTGCTACAGTAAAGGCTACAGTGACAACTACAATGAATTATTTTCTAAAATTATAGTTTGACCTCAAAACTTTATAAAACTGTATTATGACCCAAAACGTCAGAAAACTTTACAAATAGGTCCAATTTCAGAATTTCTAAAAATTACTTTGCTAATCCATAAACTTTCTAAAATTATGTTGTGGCACCAAATATTTTATTGTTTCACACAAAGGTCCTTTTCAACATAATACCCATATTTTCAAAGTTCTCAAAACCTTTCACTTTAGTCCAAAATATTCATAAATTATATTGTGACCCAAAACATGTAAATAGTTTCAAATAAGTCCAAATTCGAAATTCAAAAACAAAATCAAAGATTTAAAACACATTTATTTTAGTCCAAAACACTTTGATTTTATAGCCTCATTTTCTTATTATAAAAACACAATTCATAAATCTTTGTTTAATCAATACATGTGGTTTGTTATCATCAAAATCAATATGTATAGCTATATAAGCTAACACACTAGTCATTGCATATGGCTCGATCTAATTTTTAAAGAGAGATCCCCTCGACCAAGTGAAACAAGGCCCTTTAAAATGTAAATCCATAAGCTGATTATCATGAAACCATTTGTTAAATAGTCTACAAACACCATTGCCTTTTTTTTAAAATTCCTTTTTTCTCTGAAACATGTAGGATTGAGTTGAAGTCTCCACCTAGTAGCCATGGTCTTGTAACTGAATTAACTACCAGATCAAGATTGCTCCTTAGATCCCTCCTCAAATTTGGGTTGGGGCTGGCATAAACAATAATGACCCACAACCAATTGGCAGAAAAATATGTGACTTTAAAATGAATGTACTGCTTGTGATTAAAAACAAACTCCATCCTGAATTCTTATTTCCATAAAATCCAAATAGCCCCTGTAAAACCTTCAGTTTTCACCTAATGTGATAACTCAAAACCACTACGTTTAATAAAGTTATTAGCTTTAACTCCACAAATTTTAGGTTCCAAAATCACAACAATATCAGGGTTATAAATTTTATTCATTGTGATAAAAGCTTTTCTAAAGCCTGGTGAAGCCACCCCTTGGCAATTCCAAAAAAGGATAGATAAATTTATTACAATAAATAGAATAATAAGAGGACATCGTTCAAACCGAACTTTATTCTGATTCCATGTTGTCCTCATCTTCCAAAGAGGTTCCGCTATCATCAGATTCTAAGTCACTTCCCTCACCTTCACCTTTAAAGCTCTCATCATCCAAGTCATCTTCATCATTGGCATCTATTACCGAATCCTCATCAAGAGGCTTGTCTCGATTTTCAATGAGTATATTAGGATCAACAAACCCTAAATTTGGTAAAGATGGAACTAAACTGACCGCCTTAGAATTTGAATGAAAATCTTGTTGAGAAATAAATTTTATTGTCGTGTGTTTTACGGGGTCAAAGCTAATGGGAACAATGGTGGGGACAGGTAAGTTGGTTAAGGTTACAGGGATTTTTGATTGTGAACATGACATTGTTTCTGCATGCATGTGAGTTAGAGAGGTAACAAGGTTCTCTTTCAAACATGGGTGTTCAGCTTTTTTATCACTTAAACTTTGCATAGCTGGAGAGTTAACATTTGTATGGCTATTTGTGGTAGTAGGTTTCTTGGGATTCTTTTTGGTTTTTATTTTAAAATGGAAAGCTGGCTGATCCTTCTTGGTTATGGGCACATTGTAGCCTCTAGAGTAGGAAAAAATTCTATCCTCATCATTATCTTTTTCGAGCACTTCAAACCATAATCCCCCTTCAAATTTGGCATCTCAATGACGAGTGGAAAAATTATTATAGCCACCACCATTGTTAACTCTACCCCTTCTTTTTCGACTCAACCATCCAAGGCCCAAATGAAAGGTTTGCCGGAGTGATTGTAGAGGACGACGGTTGATCATCACCACCACTACTGTGACCATTCCCATCCCTATTATTTTCTGAGTTCTCTGTTTGTCTTGTCTTTGTGTTGAGTTGATGATAGTTTTCATTCCTATGACCATAAATCCCATAATTAAAACAAATAACAGGTAAATTATCATATTCTACTTTTTGCATTTTGCCATCGGGAAAAAATTGTGAGCAAAGAGGTTTCTTAAGGGAAACCTCAACTGCAATATGTGCAAACTTCCCTCTTGTTATTGATTTGGTATTGTAATCAATTCGAATAACTTTTCCAACGATATTCCCGAGCATGCAAAGAACCTTTTATGATAATAGTGTAGAGACATCCCCAGTAATCAGATCCAAGCAACAATGTTTTCAATATCTTCACTGGAACCATCGAAGTAAGGGTTCCAACGATGGTTCCATTATTGCACAATGAGATAATGACCGAGGATGGTCCAAGGACCTTGTGTTAGAGCATAATGAGCGTCTCCTTCTGTTTTGAACTTAACTAGGAAGAAATCATTCTCCAGGTCAATAACAGAGAAACCTTGGGTCGTGTTCCAAACCTCATTTAACTTGTTGCAAAGTGCCCGATAGCCAAGAGTTCTCCTGAGAAGTTTGACAACAACTGTGTTTCTCTATAGTTTCACTAGCTGTGCTTGGATCTTTTCTGAGAAGAAAATGGATGGGATGCTTCCCTTTTCACTAATAACAACGTCTTCGGGATCAAATTCCAATTCTTCTTCTCTACCCAAAAGCTCCTATTCCCTATCATTCTGATCTTCCATTAGCTTATCTTTAAAAGATAGCAGAAGTGGATTCTCCTCTTCATTCCTGTGACTCCTAAATCTTGCCTTTTTAGTTGAACGTTCCTCAGCCAATGATGTTGGCAGTTCCTTACTTAGGTTATCGCTATTCATGATGGACTTTGACGTCTCTCGAAGTTACCTAGAAATTGGAACATTAGAAGTGCACTCTTTTACTTTAAAATGCTTATAAGAGTCGAGAAATATGCCAATATTGAAGAAATATTTCAAAATAAAAATTGAAATAAATGAGAACCAAGTAAAAGAAAGAAAAAGAAAGATGATCAGTGAGAAGGAAAGACTGGTAGATCGGATCAATTTTCAAGGAGAGATCAATTTTGTCCTAGGGAACGCTCTGAAGTTTAAGACATTCATCCTCGTTCAACCTCTCGATTCACCAACTTTACAAAGCTTAATATTCCCTGGGAGCAAATTCTTAAATAGGTGAGAAGTCCAACCTTGTTTAGAACCCTACGTCTTATGAGAATAGATCCACCCCGAAAGAATCTAAATAAGTATTGCCATTTCCATAAAGATCATAAACATAACAACTACGAGTGTTTTAAGCTTAAGGAACAATAGAGAGCTTAATTCGACAAGGACAACTACAGGAGTATATAAGAAATGCTAATGATGGAGTGAAGAGTAATTAACCATAATCTTTGAGGAAAAGAAAGGGAAATAAGCAAGGCTATGGTGATCAAAACATATTTGATGTCAATTACATTTGGGGAGGACTAGCTGCAGAAGACTCGGGAAATTAAGGAAGAACTAAGCCCGTACGCCAAGCAAAACATGAACCGAAGGTCTTGAGGTTAATTTGACTAATCAATCCCAAGGATCAGTGTTTGTAATATACCAATAATCTTCTCCGAAGATGTTCATCATCCTAATTGTGATGCTTTAATCGTCACCCTCGTTGTGATAAACAAATGCTTCCAATAGATTCTCATTGATAATTGGAGTTCGATTGATATTTTATTTATGTCAACTTTTGTTCAAATAAAGTTGGAATGATTGCGATTGAAACCTTATGCTACTCCACTTCATGGATTCGCTAGAGGAAGTATAGTTTCTAAGGGAGTTATAAACATCACAGTATCTTTTGGAAAAGAGTTCTGCTATTTTCCCCGGGTCAAACCCCGAAAACTAGAGCAAAACGACGTCGTTTTGCTTTTATTTGAAATGCTGCCATTTCATAATAACAAAATCTCTCCTCTTCGTTTTTCCCCCCTTCGTTCTTCGATTTCGTTTTCCTCTGTTTGTTCTCCAATTTCATCTTCCCCTCTTCGTTTCACCATAGAAATTTGCATTCTCTCTCGCTCTTGGCTCTGTACTCCCTCATTCTCACTGGATCTATTTTGCCATACTCTCTCGGCTCCGATCACTGTCTGGGTTCCTATCTGCCTCAATCTCTCGTTCTTAGTTTCATCACTCTCTCTACCCCAACACAATCGAATTAATGGAGCTTGTTAAGGTTAGTGTTCAATTTATTGAGGGTATAGTGATTTCAGTAGCGATTTTGAATGGTTATTGTTGAGAGTATAGTGATTTAAGTAACCATATCCTCCTATTAGCGATATGTACTTACTTCCAACAGTAATTTTTGTTTCTTGATAGTTTGTATACTATGTGCTTACATAATTGCCCCATTTTTGCTTGAATGAAAGAAGTCATTGCTTGATAAAATCAAGCCATTTCTGCAGTTGAGACTTTGAAATTAGTGATTTAAAAAATTTTGTTAGGTGTTTGGTTGTGAGGAAACAACGAAAGATAAGCAGAATACATGAGTTATGATTCCATTTCCTGCTTGATAAAATTTCGTTGTGATTTTTCTGCAATCTAGTATTGATTTTTGTTCTTGCATGCAGAAGTTGTTAAGACTTCTACGTTGCTGGGTGGCTGATTGCTTTAATTTTTACTGACTTATTTATCAAAATACGCAGGTCCACACATCCAAGAAAGCATGTGCAGCTGTTTATCCAAGTGCTATGCAGAATGGCATCCTATGGTTTTGGCCAGATATTGCTCCTCAATGCAAGGATATTATCAAGACTAAGAAACCTCCTCACATCCCGGAACTCGATGACCCTTCATTTACAAAAATGTTTGGAAGCAGGATGTTCCTTATGGGTATGTAGTGATCCGGTTATCCATTTTTAATTTGAATTTCCAGTTTGAATTTGTACCATACTGATATTTGGCAACAATCATTAAGAAAACTTGTTAAACTCAAGTGTAATGACAGCCGGGTAAATGCAAGTTAACAGCTTTTTCTAAGTGTAAGTAAATTGCATTTTCAGATATGAGGTCCTAATGGAAAATCTTATGGATCTTGCTCATCTTACATATGCACATTACGGAATAATGTGTACGAGGAAACCCAAAGGTTGATAAATTCCTGGATAAACCTTGTTTTACGTTTAAGTCAATTAGATTAATAAAACCCATTAGCTAATGCTAAATTTTCTTTACAGGGATGCTCGATAGAGAAGGGGGAAGACCAATCAAAATAAGTTTCGAGAAAATAGACATAATGGTTTCATTGCAAAGCAGGATTCGGAAAGTGCCAAATTTTTGGCACCTTGTGTCTTTGTTGTTTATTCTGATCTTCTCGAGAATCAGGAAAATGGATCTGCATCATCTGGAGGAGCCGAAGAGGTAAGAGTCAATATGTTTCGTAATGCTCAGCTGACGGATAGAATTTTTCACTCTTTTCACTCCCTATTCTATGTTGCTCACGCATTTTTTGTCCATATAAGTTTCGATCCGTGTAGAAGCTGAAGCAACAAAGAGTAGCGTGTGCCATGCATCAATTACTCTTTTGGCTCTAATGTGAATGCTAAAGCTAGCATAAAAAAGGAAGCAAGGTTCTCTGAGTTCAGGTCCAAGAGGCTTTAATTGAGGGAAGATTATACTGTGAGCTGAGATAAGCTAAGAGGAAATGAGGAATATTCTAGGGGAGTGTGAGCATTTTATTTATATTTATGTTAGTTTAGTAAAACTTTCCTACTTAATTAAAAAAAAACCCAAGTGAATATACTTGCACCTTGGACTTTATGTGGTTTCGGACATATTTTTAAATTGTTAAGGGCATATGTATGTATAGAAGACAGGAACTCACATGAGGACAGTAGTTGGCAATGTCCCATGTTGCATAGTGTACATCTGTGGTTAATGAAATCTATGTATTGTTGTGCTCTTATTATGATTCAGGGAACCACCATTTTCAAGTTACGGCAAATTTGTCTGCTTATGAACAAGCAAGACCGAGCATACTACAATGGTAAATAAGAACAATGAAAACAGCCTTTGCTTTCCAATTGCCATTTCTCGTAACAATTATCAACAGGACTTGCACAGCACTTGAGGGAGATTCAGTGAGGAAGACGAAAGAGAACAATTTCTTGTCTCATTTATCCTAAATTGTACATCTTTTTTACGTTTTTTTTCCCAATGATTCTTTGTTTCACTGAAATTAAAGATGAAAATGAACAATGAATTATACAAAGAGTTAAGAGCCTTGCTCTATACAGCAACTACATAAAGCAAAAAACTACAAACTGCAAACAACAGCCATTGCACATTTTCCCTCTTCAACGGGGTTGCTGGATGCGGCAGGGGTTGCACTTTGGGTTCACATACTTGGCCGGCTTCTCAACATATTTGGCAGCTTCCATGGAAGATTTGGGAGATATCGAGACCCTCATATTCTTCATCAGTGCATCTGCATCTATTGACAATTATTCCATGTTAGAATTCAGTTAACATAAGTTTAAAGAGTGGGGCATTGGGGTTCAACGTCGACCTTCCTGAAACTAGCGCCATCAAAGTCCAATTCTCACTTCTGATCTGCAGCCCGAATCAACAAAAATCATAAACAAAAAAATGAAAATCTGTCCAACTCCTCAATCAACATCAAAACGTCATGAATCCGAGGGAAAAAGCCACACCCACCACAACATCTCCATCCAAATCAACAAAAGCCAGTTCATCCAACTATGAGATTCAATGTTTGTATAATTTGAAAACCCATTTCAAAGCAATTCCAAATACATATAAATGCATGCATCCAAACATCAGATCGGGACCAAACACAGCTGATACAAATAAACTTATCCCTTGAAATCAAGAAATCAAACACACGTCCAAAATTGAATAGCTGCTGAAAAATCCGTACCTTAGCTTGTGCAAATGCCGAAACAGCTGCTGAAAAATCGAAGTTGATTGTGGTTCCGAATCTGGACAAGTTGGGGAATATTGAGAGGAACAAAATCAGATGCTTTGCTATGAGAGGAATGAATGGACTGTGAATGGCTGTGAGAGGAAGGGGAAGACGGAAGAGAAAGAGAAAGAGAAAGCATTGGTTTTGCCTTAGCCAAAACAGCGTCGTTTAGAGATAATGAAAGAGAAAAAAAAAACGAGATGAAACGGCGTCGTTTGGATGAGTTTCGGGGTTTGACTCAGGGCAAGTAGCATTTCTCTTTGGAGAAAGTCCAACCAAGGTAATCAATATTGTTAATTTTATTATATTTGATTAACCGAGATCCTATAACGTTGTCTTAGGAAACGCAAAGTCTTTATGCAAAAAAGCAACAACTTCAATTCGTTGTTATCCTTTTATCTCCAAGTAATTTAGCTGTTTAAATAAAAATAAAAATAAAAATAAAAAACCCTAGCTTTCGTTTGATAGCCAAAAAAAAGTTAAGGAAATAAAAAGATAAAATCTCGTATCTTTCTTTTAGGTGTAGGTTTTCTTAGGGGTATTGCTTTGAATCTTTTCTTAACGGAAGTATGTAAAGAAATGTGGGTAATTAATTTCTTTTCAGGTTAATTCATTGTATTTTTTTAGTAAATGAATGAGGTATTTTTCTTCACTGTGTTGGTTTACATGGACTTTTTAATTGACTATTTCTGTGGGCTTTAAAAATATAAGTATCCGTTTGGTGTATCTATTTATGGGATTTGGAATATTTTATGACTGTTATGTGTGATTCCATCATATTCTCATTAGGGTCCTTGATTCATCCTTCTGAAAATGGGCAAGTGTGGATACTATCACTTGAAAGAAAATATCATCTATTGTTGAGGTTTCTGCATAAACTGGTTTTCCTTTTTTTTTTTTTTTTTTTGAACAGCTTGAGCAGCTTCTTGTTGAAAACATATTTGCTTTCAATGAGAGTTTTTGGATACGATTTGTAGCAAGAACTGGTACCTACAAATCAGAGGATGGTAATGCATGGCTTTTTACTTGGCTATTCTAATTTTTATTTAGATGCTGTAGTTGACTTCTTGCAGTCCTCCCACTTTGTAAAAAGTTTCAATTTTGTGCATATTTGATACACTGGCCTTGGTCAGAAATATTAATGCAAAGGGAAAAAAAATCGTTTTCTCAAGATTTTTTTTTGTTTTATTAAAATTTCTCTTTTATTTCGGGCATATTTGATACACTTTTCTGTTCACTATCCAATTTTTTTTCTTTTTTCCTTGCAGTTCTTTGTTGTTGGAAGTTTAAAGTAAGTTTTGGCCTCTAAATAATGTTATGATTCTTTCTATCTCTCTTTATTCAATATCTTTTTTATATTCGACTAATGTGTAATAATAATTCATTTAATTAGATTAAAATGAAAAAAAATGAGGCCCTATTGGAATTTTTTCTTCTTTTTAAGGTGGGCTGTTGTATTAAAATATATTGTAATGAAATACTCCGCCAACATATGAGCTCTTGTAAATTAGACTATGACAGGTCATCGCATGGTCATTGATGGAGAAACTTTGAAGCTGTGTTATAGATTTGAAATGTAAATGCTTGATGACATTTTCTTTTCCTTGACCGTTAAATATTTTCTTAAGTAACTATCCCACGGTTTTCAACTCTTTTATGGAGAAGAATTACATTTTGCATAGTTTTAACAATTGCTTTGAGAATTTAGAATTTATAGGTTTAAATTAAATATATTGCTTGTAATGTAGGACATCTAAAAGCTAATTGCCTTTTTAAACCCACCAAGATATATTTACCAGTTGATAAGTTACTTGAGCAGTCCCATTATGTAGAAAGCATTCTTATGATAAATCTTTGCTATGCTTTGGAAGTAGAATGGTGATACTGCTTATTTGCGTGTTCTTGCTTGCTGTAAAATGTTGAGGTATTTGCTAAGTTCTAATAAGTTTATTTTCTGATTTATTATTTATTATTTATTGATAACACTAAGTTATTGAATTTTTTAAATTGAAAAGAGACAGTTCAAGGGCGATATATTGCTGAATTTTTAGAGAAAGCTTTGGTTATAAAAGGTAAGTTTATGGGTACCTCGATGGAAGAAAAAAAAATTTATGAAGCGGAATAATAATGATCACATGCAATGACGTCATACAAATCCAGCACTAATTAACCCAAATTCACTTTGTTAATTAGTGCTGGATTTATTTTTTTCTTATGTATTTAGGATATTTAGTAACAAGAGCTGGATGAGATTGTTTTATTATGGCATTTGGGATGTGTGATGTGTGATGTGTAATGTATAACAGTTGCCTTTAATTTAGGATATTCAGAGCATAAGAATAGTTGTTTATTTTATACTACTAATGCTACAAGTAAAGAGCAAAGCATAGAATTGAAGCATAACTTAAGCATATAAAATTAAGATTGAAGCATACAAATCCAGATGAAGTCTTACAGTATCAAAATTAAAGCCTAAACATCTGAAGCCAGAAATTTGAGAGATTTCAAAACCCTTAAAGATATTAAATTTAATGAAGTTAAAATTTGAAGCCCTTGATATTTTCGAGGAAAACTATTTGTCATGTATGGTTAACGCAGATATTCAGTTTGATGCTGTGGGCTTCAGCAGCACAATCAAGTCTGGCAATAATGCATTTACTCAAGAGTACGCCACGCAAATCAATGCAAATGTGAGCAACATAGTGGAGCCAATTGATTGGTCACCTTCTAATTTAAATGAATTGTAAATTACTATAAATGTAACATGACCCGATGATCGTTCCATGTATTTTTTTTTTAATATGATGGCAATTGTGATATAAAATAATCTACTGAATAATTTTGCCATAGATAAAAAGTGCATGGAAGTTTTGCCAGTTTATAAGGTCATATGGAGAAACAAATTCAGAAATTAATTTTATAATAAGCAAAAACATATCTACATCATTTTTATTTTACCATATGTACATTTAATTATCACAAAAATTTAACATGTTCTTTACACTACCTTTATTATTAAATTTGTATTAATCAACCACTTTAACATTAAAAATAATCATTTATTCTTGAATGATTTAAAAAATTATTTTATTTTATAAAGTTTTAAAAAATAAAAAATTATAATTATAAAAACATCCTAAATTTAAAAAAAAAATTCAAAATATAAGGTGATAATTTTTAAATGAAATTATAGTTCTAAAAATTAACTTCTTGTAATTATAATTATTTTATAATCAGAATTTCATTTAATTTTTATAATTAAGTTAAGTGTGTAGAGAAATTTACAAAAATTAACATAAAGAGAAAAACTCCCTATTATTATTGTAAACTTTCACATAATTAATATCAAGAAACTTATTTACAAAAACTAAATAAAATGATAAGGATAAAAATTATCATGATAATTTTTAAATGAAATTATAATTATAAAAAATAATATATTAAATTTGAGATTTATCAACTAATCTACAATTAAAGCAATTTTATCTGGTTGCTTACTTCACTGCAGAGCGACAGAACCGTTCCCCAGGCTTAAAAAATCCCAGGTGGTTTTCACTCCAAAACTCCGGACTTATTTGAATTTTAGTAAGAGAAACCGCTAGCTCAGCTACCAGAATTGTTCTGTCCCGAAGTGCCTAAATCCCCATTTCGTCCCCACTTAATTAGCGCTTTTGTAAGGACATTAAAGTAATTGTATTCTTCTGCCATAATAATTGCCGCTAGCCCGAGCCAGTGGTTTTGTTTATTTTATCTTTATCCATCTGTGTGCTCAATCAACAAAACCATTAACCAAGTCTATATAAATAAGAAACCCCGGCATATCGGTTATTCCATCAAAGCAAAAGCAGATCTTTAACAAGAGTATACAAAGGGCAAAAGAGAGAAGGGCATCTGAAGAATATATAGAAAATTAAAAATGAGTTCAACAAGCAGAGCATGGATGGTAGCAGCAAGTGTTGCAGCAGTTGAGGCCATGAAAGATCAAGGGTTCTGTAGATGGAACTACACACTCAGATCGTTACACCAACATGCCAAGAACAGTATAAGATCATCAGTTTCTCAATCATCAAAGAAGCTTTCCTCTTCTTCTTCTTCATCTTCTGCTGCTGTGGTTTCAAGCAAATTGATGAGAGACCCCAAGGCCAAGCAATCAGAGGAGTCTTTAAGGACAGTCATGTACTTGAGCTGCTGGGGTCCCAATTAAGGAGTCCCCAACTTAGTTTGGTGCGAAGAGATCAGTGTCACTTGTGTATTGTAATATTAGAGGAGCAATATTCCTCTATGTAGCACATACTAATTCGAAAAATCTTTTGAACAATTTTTGTCCTTTTTGCCGTATGATGCTTGTTTAAGATTTCATCAATCTCTGCCCCCGTATAATCTGACACTGGGGTAGTAAAGCAGACAACAAGATTAAGCTAAAGACTTCAATTATAGTTTTTTACCTTTTAATTTTTTTATCATTTTTATTTATTAATACTTTTATTCGGTTTTTTATTTTTTTTCTCTTTAGGGATCTCTGAAGGATTTCTTACTTACGATCTATTGAACACAAACAATCTATTGGCTATTGATTACATTTCTAAATCAGCTAGACCCAGTTGTTTAAAGAGTCAAATCAAAGCTAAAGAACCTTTCTATGTTCATCCGTTAAGTCTTATAAAGAGTGGAAATTCACAGAGAAAATACGAAGAACCATCAACATATATTACAAATATAAACTATATTTGCAGCAGAGCAAACCAGGACAATTCGATCTTATAATTACTATAATAATAATAATGCATGAGCATGGTTGGTGTCGTAGAAAATATAAAAAATCATAATAGAGAGCATATTGAGAGAGTATGCTCCCAATAATGAGGAGCAAGATGGAAGAGCAAGAGCCATGCTCTTTTAAGGAGTAGGAACCATGCTCCTCATGGTTTTTAATAGTACGGGATCGTAAAATAAGTTATAGACCTGAAGTTCTTGACCCAATTTTAAATTATGGACCATATAAAAAAGGTTAATTTTAAATAAAATGGATTATAGTTGAATAAACTCAGCCAAATAAAAATCAACAATGAAGAATGTTGTTTGGTTCGGAAGCAAGTTAGTTAAAGTTGGACACAAATAGGATCAATTGATAAGACATATCTTATAATTCAAACCCTAAAAAATAAAGAAGAGTTAAGGTGAATTTGAGTGGGAAAGGAATTTTATTTGCAGTACTATAAAAACAAATGCCTCTCTTGGGATGAGGGAATGTACTGAAAAAGTAGCGAAGAGATGAAGAGTTGGATTGTAATTATAATTTTAATAAAAAATTTATTTGATCTGTCTGTAGGTTAAAGTCTGAACTATGTTAATTCTATGTCTTTTTATTATATTTATAGTTGTACCAGACGACTCCTAAAAAAAAAAAAGCATATGGTCCTTGTATAGCTATAACAGAGCAAACTGTAAACAACTCCTCAAATATGAGCAGACGGACTTTGCTCGTAAATGCTTGGTCATAACACTTTACACCCTAAACAGTTTGTAATGTAGGACATCACAAAGCTAATTTTCTTTTTTATACCGACCAAGATATATTTACCATTCAATCAATTATTTCCACAATCCCATTTTATTTATTTATCATATGTCATTTATGTAGAAGGCTTCTTATAATAAATCTTTCCTATGCTTTTCAAGTAGAATGGTGATACTATTTATTTGTGTGTTCTTGCTTGTTGTATAAAATGCTGAGAGATTTGCTAAGTTATAATAAGTTTATTTTTTGGATTTATTATTTATTATTTATTGATTATATTAAGTTTAGATTGTGTGTGTGTGTGTGTATTGAATTTTTTAAATTGGAAGGAGAGAGTTCAAGGGGATCATATTGCTGAATTTCTAGAGAAAGCTTTAGTTACAAAAGGTGAGTTTATGGGTACCTTGATGGAAGAAGAAAATTTTATGTAACAGAACAATAATGATCACATGCAATGATGTCATACAAATCCAACACTAATTAACTCAAATTCATTTTGATTAATTAGTGCTGGATTTTTTTCTTCTATATTTAGGATATTTAGTAATATGAGTAGGATGAGATAGTTTTATTAAGGCATTTGGGATGTGTGATGTGTAATGTGTAATGTGTAATAGTTGCCTTTAATTTAGGACATTAGATGATAAGAATAGTTGTTTATTTTATACTACTAATGCTACAAGTAAAGACCAAAGCGTAGAATTGAAGCATAACTGAAGCATATAAAATTAAGATTGAACCATAAATCAAGATTGAAGCATATAAATTCAAATTAAAGTTTTACAGTATCAAAATTAAAGTCTAAACATCTAAAGCCAAAATTTTGAGAGATTTCGAAGCCTTAAAAGATGTTAAATTTAACAAAGTTAAAATTTGAAGCCCTTGATATGTTTGGGGAAAACTATTTGTCATGTATCCTTAATGCAGATATTCACTTTGATGTTATGGGCTTTGCAGCACAATCAAGTCCGGCCATAATGCATCTACTCAAGAGTATGCCAGACAAATCATTGCAAATGTGAATACTATAGTGGAGCCATTTGATGGGTCACCTTCTTTTTTTTTTTATAAGAAAGATTTAAATTTCATTAAAGAAACTTAGAAATGTCAGACATAATGTGATAGGGCATTGTACCCTTCCATACACAACTTTCCCGATTAGTTAAGTCTGTTTTAGCTAGAGTATGAGCAATAACATTACACGTTCTTTGAATTTTTTGGAGTTCCACCATGCTGTTGAAACTCTGCATTTTTTTGCTGGATTTCAGAAATGGTCCAGCAAATTTCGATGCTGCTGCTCTTGTTATGTAGCACAAAATCCACCACATCTTGGCAATTGGTCTCTAAGATTAGAGGACTCAACTTTGCTTCCATAACAACTTGCAACCCAAAATTGACAACTGCTGCCTCTGCTTGAGCTACATCTCCATGATACTTTGTGTGGTTTACTGCTGCAATTATGATTGCTCCACTATCATCTCTAATCACCACCCCAAGCCTTACTTGATTTTTCGCTTTATTGACTGCAGCATCCACATTTGCTTTGAAATGACCATGTTGAGGAGGAATCCATTTTGCCCCTTTGCTGGAATTGCTTTTGCTGCTACTTGGACCTTTTTCATTCTGACTCTTGCATAGGACTCAACCACTGATTCAGCTTTGTCTACTGAGATTTGGGGGTCTTGCCTTTTGTTTTCAAACAAAAAAAATATTTCTTGTGTGTCACGCTGTCCAGAAGAGAGCAATTATCAATCTCAGTTCATCTTTGCTTCTTCTCTTCACTAGCTCTTGTAGCATGCTTAGCAAATCTTGGTTATCAAGTAGCTGCATTTCTTCTACAAAGGAGGTTAACTTCTACATTTTCTTTACTACTTTACAAACCATAATTGCATGATTGGTATCTTCCTTCTTCATTTTGCATCTTGGACATGTTGGCTCCTATAGCATTTTCCTTCTCCAAAGGTTTTCTACTGTTGGGAGGAAATTTCTTGTAGCTTTCCATATGAAGATTTTTATTTTTAGGTAATTCCAGCGACCATATCACATTCCATTAACCAAGGTTACTGCTGGAGCTACTTGGCTAGTTAGGGTGCTTAATCCTCATTGCAATCTGGTATCCACTCTTTACCGAGCAATTCCCTTTCTTATCGTAATGCCGCAATATCTGATCTGGTTTTGGACTACTTGGGAGCTGAATTCTTGAAATTAACTCAACATCTTTAAAGTTGAAATGATGTTGGATAAAAAATTCTTTCCATTTTTGATTTTCATCAATAAGTTCTGCTACTGTGCAATCCATGTCAAGGGTTAGGGCTGACATAGGTGTAAAGGTTTGTGGTCTTGGAATCCAGTGGCTTTTGTAAATCTTTACTTTGTCCCCTGTTCCAATTCTCCATCTCATCCCCTTTACAATGACTTGTCTCCCCTAAATTATGCTTCTCTAGACAAAAGATGGCTTTGACCCCAACTTAGCTTGTAAGAAATTAGTACCCTTAAAATATTTTGCTTGTAAAATCTTTGCCATCAGAGATTCTGGTTATTTAATGATTCTCCGGCTTTGTTTTGCCACCAAAGCCTGATTGAAACTGGTAATATCTCTGAAGCCAAGGCCTCCTCTTCCTTTTGCTTGACACAACTTCTCCTAATTAGCCCAATGGGTGCTTTTTCGGTCTTTTTTGGCACCCACCAAAAACCAGCAATTACTCTTCAAATATCCTCACATAGTGTCGTGGAAAGTCTGAACACACTAATCACATCAGCTGGTATAGCTTGAGCCATTGCTTTAATTAATGTCTCCTTTCCTCTACTTGAGAACAATTTACTTTGCCAGCTGGAGATTTTGCTTAGAATTGTCAGCTTTATGTCCTTAAAGAAGCTGCCTTTTTTCCTTCCGATCATTGACAGTAACCCCAAGTATTTTTCAAGCTTGGAAACAATTTTCAGTTGGAAAATATCTCTCACTTTGGTCATTTGCTCTGTTGAGATGCTTCCACTGAAAAAAATAGAGGATTTCTCACAGTTGAAAATCTGGCTGGATGTAGCTGCATAGCACTCAAAATTTTACTTCAAGGACATGCATTCTTCAAATGTTGCTCTGCTAAAGATTACGGTGCTTTTTCTTTGCTTTCGTTAAGCAAATTTGAAAGAGCTTCTGCACAGATAATAAAGAGGTATAGGGATAACGGGCAGTCTTGTCTCAAGCCTATTTCGGGCTGATTAAGCCTTTAGAAACCCCATTTATCAGTACCGAGAAAGATGAAGTGGAGATACAGTTCATAATCAGCTCTATCCATGACCTATCAAAGCCTAATTAATACATTGCATGCTCTACAAAACTCAATTCTGCTCTATTATAGGATTTGCTAATATCTAGCTTAAGAGCAATTGATCCATTGTTCTTCCCTTTACTCATTCTAATCTTATGCAAACATTCATAACCTATGATAATATTTTCTGTAATGGTCGATTTGGGATGAAAACACTTTGATTTGGGGATATTACATCATGAAGAAACCGCTTCAACCTATTAGCTATAGATTTGGCTATGATTCTATAAATTACATTACATAAGCTAATAGGCCTAAACTTTGTTACATCTCTTGGTTTATTTATTTTTGGAATGAGAGCAATATAAGTGTGATTTAAAGGGGCTAGAATACCTTTCTCGTTTAGGGCATGTAGACATGTTGTTGTAACACTTTCTTTAACAGCTTCCCAATGTTTTTAAAAAAAAAACCGCAGGGAGGCCATCTGGTCCTGGTGCTTTAGTTGGACACATCTGAAATAAGGCTTCTTTGATCTTCTCTTCTGTAAATGGTCTTCTAAGCTCTTCATTCATCTCCGCAATGATTTTTTTCAGCATATCTTTTAAGGCTAACTTTCTTTGCTGTCTTGATGGGTTAGTTGTGGTGCAGAGCTCTGCAAAATGTTCACAAAACCTTCTTTCGATCTCCTTACCTTCGATTGACCAATTTCCATTTTCATCTAGCACTCCCTCGATCCTGTTCTTTCACTTCCTTGCAGTGGCTTTGAAATGAAAAAACTTTGTGTTGCGGTCTCCTTCTAGCATCCAATCAGCTCTAGACCTTTGCTTCCAATACACTTTTTAATCAAGCAACATGTTATCAATCTGCTTCTCCAGCCTTTTGATTTTTCCTCCACTCATATAATGCTCAAAGTTGTGCTTGATACTTTTTAGCTCGTTGATTAGCTCTTTCACTTTTTTTTTTCTACCGCCAAATTCGGTTCTAATCCATAGCTTAAGTTCTGCCAAAGATCTCTTTGCCATCTTTTTGAATTGCTCTGAGGTAATTGTTCAATCCCACTTGCTTTGTTCTAGCCACTCTCGCCTCATTATCTCCTGGCACTTTTCATATGGGCTCCACATATTTTTATAGTATATTCTCAGGAAAGTCCACAATTGATGGGTCGTCTTCTAATTTGACCGAATTGAAATTACTATAAATGTATCATGACCCGATGATCGCTCCATGTATCATTATTATTATTATTATTAATAATATTAATATGATGGCAATTGTGATATAAAATAATCTACTAAATAATTTTGTCATTGATAAAAAGTGCATGGAAGTTTCGCCAGTTTATTAGGTCATACACAACATGTTCAATGAATCATGTAGAAACAAATTTAGAAATTAATTTTATAATAAGCGAAATTATATCTGCGCCATTTTTATTTTTTCATTTATGCATTTAACTATCACAAAATTTTGGCATATTCTTTACAATATTTTTGTTTCTAAACTTGTATTGATCAACCACTTTAATAATAAAAATAATCATTTTATCCCTGAATGAATTAAAAGGCTAGTTTATTCTATAAAATTTTAAAAAAAAAAATTATAATTATAAAAATACTCTAAATTCAATAAAATAAAAATATCTCAAAATCTAAGATGATAATTTTTAAATGAAATTACAATTATAAAAAATGTAATTATAATTATTATAATTATAATTTCATTTAATTTTTGTAATTAAGTTAAGTATAGGGAAATTTACAAAATTAACATAAAGAGAAAAGCTCCCTATAATTATTCTAAACTTTCCCATAATTAATATCAATAAACTTTCCTACACAAATTAAATGAAATTATAATGATAAAAATTAACATGATAAATTTTAAATGAAATTATATTTATAAACAAAATAATAGATTAAAGTTGAGATTTATCAACTAATCTATAATTAAATCAATTTTATCTAGTTGTTTACTTTGCTACCGAGCGACAGCTACGCTCCCCACGCTTCCAAAAAACACAGGTGGTTTTCACTCCAAAACTCCGGGCTCATTTGAATTTTAGTAAGAGAAACCGCTAGCTCAGCTACCAGAATTGCTCTGTCCCGAAGTGCCTAAATCCCAATTTCGTCCCCACTTAATTAGCGCTTTTGTAAGGACATTAAAGTAATTGTATTCTTCTGCCATAATAATTGCCGCTAGCCCGAGCCAGTGGTTTTGTTTATTTTATCTTTATCCATCTGTGTGGTCAATCAACCAAACCATTAACCAAGTCTATATAAATAAGAAACCCCGGCATATCGGTTATTCCATCAAAGCAAAAGCAGATCTTTAACAAGAGTATACAAAGGGCAAAAGAGAGAAGGGCATCTGAAGAATTTATAGAAAATTAAAAATGAGTTCAACAAGCAGAGCATGGATGGTAGCAGCAAGTGTTGCAGCAGTTGAGGCCATGAAAGATCAAGGGTTCTGTAGATGGAACTACACACTCAGATCGTTACACCAACATGCCAAGAACAGTACAAGATCATCAGTTTCTCAATCATCAAAGAAGCTTTCCTCTTCTTCTTCTTCATCTTCTGCTGCTGTGGTTTCAAGCAAATTGATGAGAGACCCCAAGGCCAAGCAATCAGAGGAGTCTTTAAGGACAGTCATGTACTTGAGCTGCTGGGGTCCTAATTGACTGGTCCCCATTCCCCAACTTGATTTGGTGCGATGAGATCAGTTTCATTTGTATATTGTAATATTAGAAGAGCAATATCGCATACTAATTCGAAAAATCCTTTGAACAATTTTTGTCCTTTTTGCTGTGTATGATGCTTGTTTAAGATTTCATCAATCTCTTTCCCCGCATAATCTTACACTGGGGTACTAAAGCAAACAACAAGATTAAGCTAAAGACTTCAATTATAATTTTTTTACCTTTTAATGTTTTTATCATTTTTATTTGTTAATACTTTTATTGGGTTTTTTTATTTTTTTTCCCTTTTGGGAGGTCTGAAGGATTTCTTACTGACGATCTATTGAACACAAACAATCTATTGGCTATTGATTACATTTCTAAATCAGCTAGTCCTATAAAAAGTGGAGATTCACAGAGAAAATACGAAGAACCATCAACATATTTTATAAATATAAACTATATTTGCAGAAGAGCAAACCAGGACAATTCGATCTTATAATTACTATAATAATAATAATGCATGAGCATGGTTGGTGTCGTAGAAAATATAAAAAATCATAATAGAGAGCATATTTAGAGCGCGTGCTCCCAAGAATGAGGAGCATGAATGAAGGGCAAGACTGCAAGAGTCATGCTCTCTCTAAGGAGTAGGAGGAACCATACTCCCTAAGAATAGGGAGTAGAAATCAAGGTTTTTAATAGTATGGATAGTAAAATAAGTCATGGACCCTAACTTATAGAAGGTTCTTGACCCAATTTTAAATCACCGACTGCATCGAAAAACCAAATTTAAATAAAAGCGGTTATAGTTGAATAAATTCAGCCAAATAAAAGTGAAGAATATTGTTTGGTCTAAAAGCAAATTAGTTAAAATTCGACACAGATAGGATCAATGAAAAGATAAAGGATATCTTACAATTCAAATCCTATAAAGGAGAGTTAAAGGTGAATTTGAGTGGGAAAGGGAGTTTATTTTCTTAGTACTATAAAAACAAATGTCTCTCTCTTAGTAGGAGGGGAGGCATTGAAAAAGTAGCGAACAGAGGCAAAGTTGAATTGTAATTACGATTTAAATAAAAGATTTATTTGTTCTGCCTAAGTAAAAATCAAATCATGTTAATTCTCTATGTCTTTTTATTATATTTTTATCTGTGCCAGATTGTTAATTCTCTATATCGTTTTATTATATTTATAATTGTACCAGTCAACTCCTAAAAAATGAGCATACAGTCCCCGTATAGTTATATTATAGTAAACAGTAGACGGCTCCTCGAATATAAGCAAGTGGACTTTAAGTCCGCTCGTAGATGCTTGGTCATAACACTTTATACCCCAAACAGCTTGTAATGTAGGACATCAAAAAGCTAATTTTCTTTTTATGACGACCAAGATATATTTACCATTTGATAAGTTATTAGTCCTATTTGATTTATTTATCAAATATCATTTATAGGGGTGTTCAGAATCCAATATAATCCACTCAATCTGTCTGATCTGTAAAAATTTGATTCGTGGATTGGTGGATTGGTGGATTGGATTGGATTGAAAATTTGATAATCCGCAATCGATGGATTGGATATGGATCTACTTCTGTAAATCCGCAAAAAAATAAAGCGTATTTATTTAATTAAAAAAAACTTGTAAATATGACATTAGTACTTATTAGTAAATAAATAACTTAAAATATATTTACATTAACAATATATCATATCTTATCCGATAATAATATAAAATAAAAATAACTAAATAAACAAAATATAACTTCCTAAATAGTTAATTTCCGTATATTGTTCTACACGAGTGAGATTTTTTTTTATTTCCTTGTGTTATATTGTGAAACTTTAAATGTTTTTATAGTTTTATTTAAACAATTAATTTATTTAAATATTATTTAATTTTAAATTTGATTGGTAGTAAAATTATTTTTATATTAATTTTTTTATTTAGTTGGTTCGTGGATTAGACAGAATTAAAAATTTTCAATCCGCAAAATAGTGGATTGGATATGGATTTAGTCAAATCTGCATTAGATCCCCAGATGTATTGATTGGATTTGAATTGAATTTCATCAATCTGTAGATTGGATTATATTAAAAATTTATAATTCACAAAATCACGGATTGGATATGGATTGATGTCCAATCCATAAAATCCAATTCGCAAACACTCCTAATCATTTATATAGAAGACTTTCTTCCAGTAAATCTTTCCTATGCTTTCCAAGTAAAATGGTGATACTGTTTATTTGTGTGTTCTTGCCTGCTGTATAAAATGCTGAGAGATTTGCCAAGTTCTAATAAGTTTATTTTTTTATTTATTGATAATACTAAGTGTTAGAATAACAATACGTGAGATGACAAGTTATATAAACAAAAACAAACCGTGAGAAGGGAGATGAAATAAGAACATAAAAAAAAACGAAATAGAAACCGAGGCCTGCACAAAAACAGTTTCCTTAAAACAGATTTACCACCTCTACTTGAGTGCTTAAGGTCTACTGGTATCTGTCTCCCAGGATACAACGGTTATGAATTTCCGACCAAGCACAGGCTGGAAATTCCGGCGAACCACAACAGCGTACTCAATGAGAGAAAGGACGATGAAGAAGGAAGGAAAAACAAGTGTGGTTTGTGCTCGTTTTTTTTTGCAAGTGGAAAACAGAAGTGAAGGTGAAGGTGCCATTTTATACTCAAGGGAGGGTGTAACAGTTGCATTTGAATTGAATTCCGAATTCAATTTCTGTCATTATTTTTCATGTAACAGCCAATGTATTAAATCGCGCCAAGCTTGCATGGATAATTTTGGGCCGACATTCGTGTACGCAGGACGCGCGGGCGCACATGGATTCAAGCAAATCGGTCTTGGATTTGCACCCCCCCTGCGCACGCGCGTGTAGAGAGAGCTTTTATCCTTATAATTCTTAGCCATGCATAGTTAAGTGTTTATATATAAACATTAATCCCAAGGCTTCTTTTTCCCATGTGGGATAAGCCTCTTTCCTTTCAAATTTCCAACTCTAAGGGCGACTATTGAGAGACAATTTCTCATTCACCCAAGCACTATTTTGAGAAAATAGAATTATAGTTTTGAAGTATGAATGGAGTAGATTCCGAACCTCAAAATATTTTTCACTTTCGTTAAGTGAAACTCACTCAAAATGTGCCCTTAAAATAGCATGTTATGCTATTTTTTCAACACTAAGTTTAGATTGTGTGTGTGTATTGAATTTTTTAAAGTGGAAAGAGAGAGTTCAAGGGGATCATATTGCTTAATTTCAAGAGAAAGCTTTAGTTACAGAAGGTGAGTTTATGGGTACCTCCATGGAAGAAGAAAAATTTATGTAGCAGAATAATAATGATCACATGCAATGACGTCAAACCAATCCAGCACTAATCAATCAAAATTCATTTTGATATATTAGTGCTGGATTTATTTATTTTTTCTTATGTATTTAGGATATTTAGTAATAAGAGCTGGATGAGATAGTTTTACTAAGGCATTTGTGATGTGTGATGTCTAATGTGTAACAGTTACCTTTAATTTAGGATATTCTGACGATAAGAATAGTTGTTTATTTTATACTACTAATGCTACAAGTAAAGACCAAAGCGAAGAATTGAAGTGTAACTGAAGCATATAAAATTAAGACTGAAGATTACATCCAGATTGAAGCCTTACATTATCAAAATTAAAGTTTAAACATTTGAAGCCAGATATTTGACAGATTTCGAAGCCCTTAAAGATGTTAAATTTAACGAAGTTAAAATCTGAAGCCCTCGATATTTCGGGGCAAAACTATTTGTCATGTATCCTTAATGTAAATATTCACTTTGATGCTATGGGCTTCTGCAGCAAAATCAACTCTGGCAATAATGCATCTACTCAAGAGTACGCCAGACAAATCAATGCAAATGCGAGTACCAGTTGATGGGTCACCTTCTAATTTTACTTAATTATAAATTACTATAAATGAAACATGACCCGATGATCGTTCCATGTATTATTATTATTATTATTATTATTATTATTATTATTTTTAATATGATGGCATTTGCGATATAAAATAATATACTGAATAATTTTTGTCATTGATAAAAAGTGTATGGAAGTTTCGGCAGTTTATAAGGTCATAGGTGAGAAACAAATTCATAAATTAATTTTATAATAAACGAAAATATCTTTGCATCACTTTTATTTTATCATATGTATATTTAACTATCACAAAATTTTAACATATTTTTTTACACTATCTTTGTTCCTAAACTTGCATCAGTCAACTACTTTAACATTAAAAGTAATCATTTTATTCCTGAATGATTTAAAAAACTATTTTATTCTATAAAATTTTAAAAAAATATAAAAAATAAAATTAATAATTATAAAAATACCCTAAATTCAAAAAAGATAAATTTCAAAATATAAGATGATAATTTTTTATGAAATTACAATTATAAAAATTAACATCTTGTAATTATATTTTTTTATAATTATAATTTCGTTTAGTTTTTATAATTAAGTTAAGTATAGAGAAATTTACAAAAATTAACATAAAGAAAAAAACTCGCTGTAATTATTGTAAATTTTCCCATAATTAATATCAAGAAACTTTTCCTACACAAAATAAATAAAATAATAATGATAAAAATTAACATGATAAATTTCAAATAAAATTATAATTATAAAAAAATAATATATTAAATTTGAGATTTATCAACTAATCTACAATTAAAAGAAATTTTATCTAGTTGTTTACTTCACTGGAGTGCAGAGCGACAGTTACGTTCCCCACGCTTCCAAAAACCACATTTGGTTTTCACTCCAAAACTCCGGGCATATTTGAATTTTAGTAAGAGAAACCGCTAGCTCAGCCACCAGAATTGTTCTGTCACGAAGTGCCTAAATCCCCATTTCGTCCCCATTTAGTTAGTGCTTTTGTGAGGACATAAAAGTAATTGTGCTCTACCTAATAATCGGCGCTAGCCCGAGCCAGTGGTTTTGTTTGTTTTATCTTTATCCATCTGTGTGCTCAATCAACCAAACCATTAACCAAGTCTATATAAATAAGAAACCCCGGCATATCGGTTACTCCATCAAAGCAAAAGCAGATCATTAACAAGAGTTTACAAAGCGCAAAAGAGAAGGGTATCTGAAGAATATAATAGAAAATTAAAGATGAGTTCAACAAGCAGAGCATGGATGGTAGCAGCAAGTGTTGCAGCGGTTGAGGCCATGAAAGATCAAGGGTTCTGTAGATGGAACTACACGCTTAGATCATTACACCAACATGCCAAGAACAGCATAAGATCATCAGTTTCTCGATCATCAACGAAGCTTTCCCCTTCTTCTTCTTCTTCTTCTTCATCTTCTGCTGCGGTGGTTTCAAGCAAACTGGTGAGAGGCCCCAAGGCCAAGCAATCCGAGGAGTCTTTAAGAACAGTCATGTACTTGAGCTGCTGGGGTCCTAATTGACTGGTCCCCATTCCCCAACTTGGTTTGGTGCGAAGAGATCAGTTTCATTTGTATATTGTAGCATTAGAAGAGCAAATATTGCCCTATATATCACATACTAATTCGAAAAATCTTTTGAACAATTTTTGTCCTTTTTGCTGTGGATGATGCTTGTTTAAGATTTCATCAATCTCTGCTTCCGTATAATCTTACACCGGAGTACTAAAGCAAGCATCAAGATTAAGCTAGAGACTTCAATTATAATTCTTTTACCTTTTAATTTTTTTATCATTTTTATTTATTAATATTTATAGTAGGTTTTCTTTTCTTTTATTCTCTTTTGGCGGAGAACGTCTGAAGGATTTCTTACTTCTAATGTATTGAACAAAAACAATCTGTTGGCTATTGATTGACATTTCTAAACCAGTTAGAACCTGTTGTTTAATGAGTCAAATCATAACTTTATTAACTCATAATGGTCTTCACTCAAATGCGATGAGCTGTACTTTAAGAATTAAGTTAAGTTATTTGCGAATCCCCACGCTTTTGATGAAAACTTAAAATACCCACTGCTTATTTAGAGCATATCCAGAGGCTTTATTAATTTTATTTTTTAAATAATTATTTACTTATGAAAAAAATAAATGTTATTTTTAAAAAAAATTAAATAAAAATAAATTAATATTATTTTAATTAAATAAATATATTTTTAAAAGAACAGTAAATGGTAATTAAAATACTTTTTTAAATAAAAAATAATAAAATATAAATTAAAAGAGAGTCATTTTATAAAATAAAAATAAAAAGTGAATTATTTTTTCTTTGAAAAATCTTAATCGAAATATATTTTAGAGTCTTTAAATAATGATGTGATTGTTAAAATAAATAATAAAATATTATTAAAGAGTCTTTTAAAGATTATATATGTACCTTAAATCACTCTAGTACCTTTTTTTAAATTTTATAAAAGGATGAATATTAATTTTGTCTATATATTTTAATTTAAATGTTCGTTTATTTTCCTTATGTTAAAAAAAATCTCAAAATATCTTACAGTTAAATGCATTGCATTTTTATCCTTATTTTTCTCATCTTTTACAATAATATCTTGCAACAATATTCTTGATATTAATTTATTTATTTTTAAAAATTAATTTTAACAAATTAACCAATAATTAGTAGTATGAAAGAATTAGTTTTTTTTATATCTATACAACAATCTTGTTAATAATTAATTATAGACAAATCGACATCAGCCAACTTAAAGTAATATTTAATATCCTTGTAACAATGTTACTAATAATCATTTTATAATTTTTTTTTACAAAATTAATCCTAAAAGTAAGATAGTAATACAAAAATTTGGCTAATTTGATAAATTATCATTTTTTTCTTTGCATTAACATCTCCAATAATATTTTTACAAGGGTATTATTATAAAAGGAAAGAAAAAGTAAGGGTAAAATTGTAAAAATTCAACATATTTAACACCGGATTTCTTGAGATACATTTTTAAACATAAGAACTGAACGAACACTTTAATCAAAATAGAGCAATTAAAGGAGCATTGATCTTTATAAAAAATTAAAAAGAAATGTTATAAGATTTTTTTTTATTGTTTACGATCAACAAAAATTTACGATAACATTTATATTGAGAGGCTAAATTTGTACAATTTATCATTTAATACTTTAATCCAAAGATCTATCAAATATAGCAATTAAAGGAGCATTGATCTTTATAAAATTTAAGAAAGAAATGTTATAAGATTTTTTTTATTGTTTACGATCAATAAAGCCTAAATTTGTACAATTTATCATTTAATACTTTAATCCAAAGATCTATCAAATACAGTTAAAATTTTTTTGCCTACCAATAGACCAGATCTACCCAAATATATGAAAATATATTTATCTTTATCTATAATTAATTATTTTTAGTATAGAAAATTTGCTTAAGTTCTGAAAATGCTCTTACCTTGATGGGAGCATTGAATACCAATCGCCCAAAGGCTTGAGTGGCATTGGATTACGTAATTTTGATAATGACGAATTCCACAAATATCCCAAAATATTAGGCACGAGAACTATAACGATTAAGAAATAACTTAAGTCATGTTCGGTTGATAGAAATTGGCAAGAGAGAGAGGTTTTTGGTTTCCTCTTTATTTTCTTTTGTTTAGTTGATAAAAATTAACCCCAATTTCTATTATTCGAGGAATTTTGTTTTATTGTTGATAAGTAAGAAAACTTAGGGTGCATTTATTAATATTTTTGAGCCAGTGTTTTTGGCTCTTATTTTAGAAAAAAAGAATGATGTTTTTATGTGATTTTTTAAAAATGAAAATTTGTTTGATAATTTAGTTTGAAAACAGCATATTAAAATGATAAAATTGTGTTTGGTTATTTGTTTGAAAATATAGATTTTTTTATGAATAATTTTCTTCAATTTACTACAACATTTTTTTATTATTATACTTTTAATCAAAATGAGATCAAAGTTCATATAACAATAATAAGTTTCATAAAATCCTCTCATAATTTATTAAGTTTAAGAAATTAAAGTAAAATAAAAATAAAATAATAAATGTAGAATTAGTTAACATATAAAAAATAAAAAGTCGTACTACAATTATATTTATTCATTCTTACTATGTAAAAATTAAATAAAAAAAGAGGGATCTTCATCCTATATTTGAGATAATAGAAAATCATTCAAAATTTTAATGAACAATAAATAAAATTAAAAAATTAAAAAAAAACCTAGATCTTGTTACAAAGATATAAGAAGAGTAGTTACAATAAAGAAGAAAAAGATAAGATATAGAAGAACTAAAAAATTGAAGGGATAATGTGAAAGTAATTAAATAAAGAATTAATAAAGTAATAATTGAAACAATAATGGTGGTGAGCTAGCACCTCTTTTTGTCTTATTTTTTTTAATCGTTCTTGAAAGATTCAAGAACGCAATTTGGCTTTCTTGAGTTTTCTTTGAAAAAATTTAAAAACAGAAATATCTTGTTCTCTAACTTTTGTACTAATTATTAAAAAATAGTTTAACTAAACATGTTTTGTATTTTTCATTTTTTGAAAATAAAAAAAACCAGCAAAAAAGTTACCAAAAGCATGTTAGATTCCACAAAGTTAAAAAGTCATATTTTCTTATTTTACCCTCATTTAATTTTGATTTTCTAGTTTTATCCCAAAATGAGAAAAAAAAGACATAAGGTCATGTTCGGTTGCTAGAAATTAAGGCAAGAGAAGAGAGGCTGTCTATTTCCACTTTATTTTCCTTTGTTCGGTGGGTAAAAATTCCTGAAAATCAAATTTGCTTCCGATCCCAATTTATATTATTTGAGGATTTTAGTTTCTTTATTGAAGAGTAAGGAAATTTGGAATCCACATAATTAAAAAGTCATATTTCCCTATTTTACCTCAATTAAATTTGATTTTTTAATTTTATCCGTAAATGGAAAAAAGACCTAAATACCGAGGACTTTTCCCGACGACCCACATTTCAACAAAGAAACGTGCTGTTTTAATTTTCCACACGCTTCACTTTTACAAATATGTAAAATTTAACCGTATGCCTCAAGTTCAATGGATTTCTTAATAAAATAAAGGAAAACCAGGTGCGCGCATTGGCTGAATTTATCTTTTCTTGATGCACCCGATACCCATTTTGTCCCCCTTTCTAATTGATCGCACCAAAGTGGTCCTGGAAGGGTGTTACTGTCATTATTCAGTTCCAACTACCAGCCAAAATAGAAACCACTGGCTTTGGCTGCTTTGCTCCAAAACCAGCAGGAAATTGAGAATCTAAGGCCTACGGCCACTTGTTTTACATATTTCCATCACTCTAGTCCTTTACTCCATCCCCTCACCCCTGGCCCACTTTGTATAAATAAGAATCCCGCCGTGCCATTTTCTGCATCAAAACATCAAATTTTCTGAAGCAAAGCAAAGTGAAAGAGTATCTGAGAGACATTCACATAGATCCAAGATGAGTTCAACAAGCAGAGCATGGATGGTAGCAGCAAGTGTTGCAGCAGTTGAGGCCATGAAAGATCAAGGGTTCTGTAGATGGAACTACACCCTAAGATCATTACACCAACATGCCAAGAACAATATAAGATCATCAGTTTCTCAATCATCAAAGAAGCTTTCTTCTTCTTCTTCATCATCTTCTGCGGTGGTTTCGAGCAAATTGATGAGTGACCCCAAGGCTAAGCAATCAGAGGAATCTTTAAGGACAGTCATGTACCTGAGCTGCTGGGGTCCTAATTAACCACTCCCCAACTTGGACAGTGCCAAGTGATCATTTTGATTTGTATATTGTAATACAGGAAGAGCAATATTACTCTATATATCACATACTAATTCGAAAAATCTTTTGAACAATTTGTCCTTTTATGCTGTGAATGATGCTTGTTAAAGATTTCATCAATCTGCGCCCCCATATCTTCTTACACTGAAGTACTAAAGCAAACAACAAGATTAAGCTCAATGCAGGGCTACTGTGGAACAGAAATGGTGACTTTCAGGCCTCAGCCCACGGACAAAGGAAATTAAAAACAATTACTGCACCCAATTCCAAATCCATGTCAGGATGCAAGTCTAACAGCAACTCAAAATGGGCTTCACTCTTAATGCTTTTTGCCAGTTTGAGAAGCCACTCTTAGCTAATAACAAGCTAGTTCCCAAGTATGTGAAAATTTTGAAATATTATGAATTTAGGTCCTTATTTAATTTACAATAATTCATTGTTTTATTTTATCTGGCGTTGTATAAGTTTAAACCCCCAAGAAAACATTAATTGAAAAATCATTTTATTATCCCCAAAAATTTAAATAAAAGGGAATGTAAATAGTAATTTTATTTTGATAATGCGGGATGCCAATGATCAAATAAAATGAATTTGGCACCATAACGTCGGCTTCATCAATTTGCACTACTAACTTTTAAACCATATTCTGGGTTTTGTATAGAAAATGTGGTGCACGTTGGCCATTGCCGGAGTTTGTTTATCAACATAGAGTGAATTACCAATTTGGTCCCCTTTTAGATAATCACATTCACATCTAAGTCATGGTTGACATATGTCATTTTGAGATTCCGATGTTTTATCTAAGTCCTTCTCAATTTTTAAAAATTTTCTATTTAACTTTTTAAATTTTTATTTATTAACAACCATCATTTCTTTCATTTTTGCTCAATAGGAGATTTAGTGGTAAGAGAATTTTGATCCATCATTCTCATCCCCATTCCTAATCCTAATTGGCAAGTAAGAAGGCAAGTAAGAAATCCATGGGTTGAATCATACTTCTCTTAAAAATTTGGGTACTAGTCTTATATAAAACTTAAAAATTATTAATTATTAATTTATCAAATGGTCAAAGGCGATTTTAAGTATAAATGAACAAAATTGTCATTTAGTGTCCTATATTTTAAGTATTTCTCTAATCGTACTCTAATTAATAAAGAATTTTTTAAGTTACCTATTGTAGTAAAGCCTATTTTTGACAATTCCCTAATTAATAATTATCATAAATTAATATTCATATTTTATACAAATTCTATATTTGATCATCTTAATAAAGACAAGGTTGAAATAAAGTCATTTAGTAAGCATCACATCGATACTTTGGTTCATAATGACAATGAAAAAGTGTGGAAGTGCACGGGGGTATATGGCCACCCTGAAACGTCTTAGAGACACCACACCTGGACACTTTTAAAGAGGCTGGTATGCATCTTCTCTCTTCCTTAGTGTTGTATTGGAGATTTTAATGAAGTCTTGTATTTGCATAAAAAATCCAGGGCGGTGGAAACGCAAACTTGTAGCAAGCTTTAGAGAAGCAGTTGAGGCATGTAATTTGATGGATATTGGCTATATTAGATACAAGTATACATGGTCAAATAGGAGATACGATTCCCAATTCATTGAGGAAAGGCTTGATCAAGTCTTTTGCAGTAAAAATTGGACTGACACTTTTCAAGACTCAACAGTGACAAACTTAGTGAATTGGGTTTCAGATCATTGCCCAATTCTAATAGAGGTGAAAGAAAGAGACAAGGCTATGAAGTACGAAAAGAAATCTTTTAGCCGAAATTACTACGAAGACATGTAGAGTTCATACGAAGATTGCAAAAACATTGTCAACAAAGAATGTATTGTGTTTGGAGGGAGATCGATGTGATGAAATCCAATGCAGTAATTCCAAAAGATAGCTGAAAGCTCTCTAGCCAACCTCAAAATTTGGAGTAACTCAGAATTCAAAGGCCGAGAAAAGCAGCAAAATAAGCTAATCGAGAAGCTTAAGGTGGTTAAACAAAGCTTGGGCCACGCAATGGATGAGATACAAATTAGGAACATGAAGAATCAAATTAGCAACATGCTAATGGATGAGGAGATATACTGGAAACAAATATCAAGGGCAGAATGGCTAAAAGAGGCTGACAAAAACACTGAATATTTTCATGCGAAGGCTTCAGCTCGTAGAAGGAAAAATAAAACTTAGGGAGTTGAAGACAATAATGGTCAGTGCCTGAAGGACCAAGAAGATATTGACAGGGAGTTTAGTGAATTTTTTCAAGACCTTTTCACAACTTCCAATCCAAGTTATGTTCAGATTCAAGAAGTTGTATCATGGTTGCAGCCAAGGTAACTTCATAGATGAACCACCAACTAGATGAGCTATTCGCAACAGATGAAATAGTGGAAGCACTTACTCAGATGGGTCCAACAAAAGCCCCAAGTTCAGATGGCTTGCCGACTGCTTTTTTCCAAAAACATTGGCTATCAACCAAAGAGGGAGTTATAGCTACTTGTTTGTATATTCTCAATGACAAAGGTAACTTAGATTCTCTTAATCATACTCACATTGCCCTAGTGCCTAAGGTTGCTAAGCCCCGAAAAGTTACTGAATTTCGGCCAATAAGCTTATGTAACGTTGTGTACAGAATTATAGCCAAGGCAATAGCTAATAGATTGAAACCAATCTTATCCCAAATCATCTCCCCGACTTAGAGTGTATTTATTCCTAATAGACTGATTACGAACAATGTAATTATTGGTTATGAATGCCTTCACAAGATTAGGCATAGCAAATGCAAAAGAAATGGTTTGGTGACTCTTAAGCTAGACATAAGCAAGGTCTACAACAGAGTAGAATGGTATTTCCTAGAGAAAACTATGAGGAAGCTGGGGTTTTCTAATCAGTGGATAAGCTTAATAATGAGGTGTATTACCACTATTTCTTACTCAGTTATCATCAATGAAGTACTAAGAGGCTTGATTTTTCCTAAAATAGGGCTTAGACAAGAGTGTCCACTCTCCCCATACATGTTCCTTTTATGTGCTGAGGTTGTTTCCAGCTTGCTGTCCCAAGCAAAAAGAAATCAGCAAATCAAGGGCTTGACATTCACTAAAGATGTTACTATCTCCCGTCTCCTATTTGCGGATGATAGTCTAATTTTTACAAGAACTGCAGTGGCTGATTGCAAGCATCTAAAAGGTCTCTTTTATACTTATGCAAAGGCATCGAGCAGATCTTCAACTTTGAAAAATCATCAATGTTTTTCAGTGGTAAAATTTTTTAGGGGCAGATTTCAGCGATCAAGCGTATTTTCAAGCTCAAGGTGGTTTCTAAATATGAAAGATACTTAAGCCTCCTATCCATGATAGGCCGGAAGAAGATGAGTTTTTTCAAGGATGTCAAATTAAAGGTCTTAAGCAAAATTTCCAACTGGCACCATAAAATGTTCTCGAATAGAGGAAATGAAGTTCTTATTAAAGTAGTCGCTCAAGCCATCCCAGCATATGCCATGAGCATTTTCAAGCTCCCGAAGGGGCTATATAAAGACATCCAAAGAGTTATTGCCAAATTTTGGTGGAGTTCGAATCAAGATAAGCAAGTAATCCACTGGTCGAGATGGGAAAAATTAAGTTGTGTAAAGAGTAGAAGGGGGCTGGGATTCAGAGACTTCACAAGCTTCGATCAAGCAATGGTGGCTAAACAAGGTTGGAGACTACTTTAGTTTTTAGATTCCCTGGTATCCAAGGTATTGCAGGCCAAACATTATAGGAACTCCTCATTTTTAAATGCAAATGAAGGTTTTAATCCTTCTTTTATCTAGAAAAGCATCCTTTGGGGTAGGCAAGTCATAAAAAAGGGGCAAGATGGCAAATTGGGAATGGGAGCAATATTCGGGTGTACAAAGACAGCTAGCTTCCTATTAGACACTTTCAAGCCGATATCCCCTTCAATATTGCCCATGGAAACAACAGTGGCCGAGTTGATAATTGAGGACAACAATTGGAATGAAGCTAAGTTAAAGCACCACTTTTTCGAGGAGGACACAGAAGTAATACTCAAAATTTCCCTCCCCCAAGCCATAAAGAGGATTCCTTACTATGGCATTTTGACAAAAGAGGGGATTACACTGTAAAAAGTGGCTACCAGGTGGCCCTCAAGCTTAAATTTCTAAATCCGACTAGCAGCTCAACCAAACCCCCCAAGCTAAATAGTCTATGGTCTCTCAATTTGCCTGAAAAAATCAAAATCTTCATGTGAAGAGCATCTAAAAACCTTCTTCCAACAGCTAAAAACTTGTGGAAAAGAAAATGTCTCCAAGATCCAATTTGCAAAAGATGTTGTAAGAGTGTAAAAACCATTTACCATGCTCTAATGTAGTGTAAAACAACAAAGAAGATTTAGACTCATGCTTCTCTCCAACCCAATTTTCAGAATACTGCAAACCAGAGCATCCTCAATATCATCCAAGATACACCCTCCAATATGCGGAAATCTGATTTCGAGCTTTTAAACTCACAATGTTGGGTGGCTTGGTATGCTCGAAACAAGTTTATTTTCGAAGGTAAGAAGATAGACCCAAGGCTCTCTGCAGCTAAAGCTGAAGCAGTGATTAATGCCTTTCAAAGAGCTAGGAAGCCTAGAGCCGCTCATATCCATAACAGCAGCAAAGTTCCTCAGCATAAGTGGAAACAGTTGTGCAAATTTTATTGAACTCGCAAGTGTACGAATCTATTATAGTGTAGATCAATGGTGACGAGTGTTGATCCCATAAAGAGGTGAATTTTAATTGTGTGTAGAATTAATTTTCTAAATGGGTGGTTGGATTTGTAATGAAAATTATTTGGATTATCCTAAAATTTGAATTAAGATAGCAAGAAGAAATCGAAGTAAAAATCTATTAAATTGACGTACTTGGGTATCTGGATCCGTATCAATATGCACCATGGGTTAAATATTCCTTATTAATACCAATTAAATCATGAGAGGGGAATCCACACCTCATGAACCACACTCTAATCAATATGGTGCTAAGGGCTTATCGTGCCAAATAATAATAACCTTGTACTAGCGAGCCGGTAAAACCAAGGCGGTATCTAGATAAGATTATTATTATTTGTCGACGAGAAGTCAAAACATCCACAAAAATTAGAGGGAAAGAGAAAATAAATTTACCAAATAAAGCTCATGACACATGTTGAGACTTCACATTCAACCCAAGCTTGAAAGAAAATTAGTTACTCATAACTACACTAGGGGTAAAAAGTGAATTTATTAAAATATGTAAAAATAAAAGATAGAGAAGGAATTACAGAAAATGGAGTTTAAATGGATTCAGAGATATCCAATTAGGGGGAAAGAGTCCCCTTTTTATAGATACATTGAGTAAATCATAGTCATCAGATCGAAAACATTTCGAAGGCTCATGATTGCGCCACATCATTAGTCAACAGTACGCGGTTTGCACAATAACACGATTTGACCCGGCTTGAATAGTGACGCGGTTTGGTTGAAAATAATCATGTGTAATACATGTACCGTACGCGAGATTTTTAGTCTATTGATATGCTGCCGCGTCATCAATCAATAATGCATAAGAATTTTAGTCCAACAGGATCGTGACACCTCATCAGTCAATGCCAGATCATCGGTCAATGCCACGTCATCGATCCGTCTATGTGAACAGTGCCTTGAATAGTAACATAGACAGTACCGTACATGTGAATAGTACCATACATGTGAACAATGATATTTTTCCTTTTATACTCCTCCTAAGGTTTTCGGCCATCCTAAGTTCAAAAGTGATGTCCGTTTTGCCGTCTGATCTCTCGTTCATTGTAAAATGACTATGATGCCCCTAAAATTCATAAAATACTTAATTATAATACAACACACATAATTAAATGACAAGAAGTTTAAATACATAAAAGTAAGGGTGTTAGTAAACTTGAAGTGTAAAATGATGATTTTCCCTTTTATAAATATACATTTTCCAACACTCAACACACCTCCAAACCAGCTTGTTGCTAGTCCCTAGCAAATAAAACGAAAACAAAATTCAAATCTAAAATTTTTTTTTTAACACTCGTGTTTATTCAAATAGACTAATGATAGTTATCAAATAAAAGTATAAGCATTATTTCCAGTCTAAAGAAACATTACACCCACATCAACCATCCATATGAATTAGTCTAGTAGACTTTGTCATAGCTACTTTTAAGAATGACATGTCAAACCCCAAAATCTCACTGGAAGTAGTGATACTCTCACAAAAAAATTAAACCTAATAAAAATAAATACTCCAATGAATGGTAATTGAGAGAAAATAATAAAGAAGTGATACCACATGCTCTCATCAAGATGAAAAAAATATGTCATCAGCTTAGAAATAATATGATCTCAAGTTAAATAAAAATGCTAGTCAACCCAATTTATTTTTTTATGCACCACTACATTTTTTTAGCCCATATAACGAGCTTTTATTTCAGGCTATAATTCCCTAAAATCAAAAAGGACTTTTATTAGAACGTAACATAGGCTAGTGACATGGGTAACAAAAGAGTGAAATAAGGAAAATAAAGTGTATATTTGAAAAAATACAGAGATTTTTGTTTTTTTAAAAGTTGCAATGTCGATTTCACCTATTATTGTTATTTTTTCTTTTTCTAACAACAATTTGTTTTTTGTTTAGCACAACATCACTGAACAAAATAATTATTTACATTTTTTTCAAACATAAATAGGTGATGGAACTTATAAGATATCGAGTAATACTCCAAATCGGAGTGGGTCAAGATGATAAGTTGACAAAAAAAAGTTTTTTTTAAGACTCAAAAGGGTTAACTATGGATATTTCACAAAAGGAATGGCTAGAAAGGCTCAAACAAATCAAAGATGGCATTTCTATTATTTTTTAGGGCTCTAAAAAATCTTCCATATCTACTAGTTAGATGGGCCTCCAGATGTAGCAACACACATTTTTTCTTTTTTTTTAATAATTTTACAACAACTTTTTTTTAAGGGTTAACTTAAAAGAATTCTAGAGATCATGTATAAAATAATAAACTACTAAACTGTATAAATATGGGCAAAAGGGTTACTCTCCAAGAAAAAATGATATGCTCAAAAACTCACTTGATACTTATATGACATGTTCATTTCTTCAAGCAACTCATATTTGTCTCCGACATCAACATGTAGAGTAGCAAACATAGCATAACATCACTTATGACCAAAGATAATATAAATACTAAAATTTGAAATTCATCATGTCATCCAATGTTAAAATAAATCACGCAATTTTTTTTTTTTGCAAACAACATTCTAACCCCCCAACCTATTCTAAATATGAAAGGAAAATATGCATGCAGAAATGTGAAAATGATGCAGAAAAACTAATTAGAAAAATTACACTAAAAATGTTAGAAAAAGAAATTTTTTTTAACTAAGAAGATGCATTTCTAGAGGTACTACACTCCATATTCAGTCATTTTCGACTCAAAAAAATTAAAAAGTGCATATTTATAAAGGAGAAATTAGAAAGAGGAAGAAAAATGATTGTAAAAAAATAATAAAGAAAAATAAAATATTTGAATTTTTTTTTATTTTTTTTAACGAAGAAGATGCGTTTCTAAAGTAATTACACTTCATATTCAGCTGTCTTTAACACAAAAATTTAGCAACGGTTAGTTTCTATAATAAAATATTAGTAAAAACTTAACTAAGATTCCACATTATTGACTATTCCCTCCCCGTAACCAGAACGAAACATTATCCTCAATGTTATAAAGGAAAGAAGTAGAGTTTAGAAGACATCACTTGGGTTGTGCAACACAGAAGAAAATATTTATAGGCAAAGAGTTAAATATAATTTGTACTTCTTACTGCGCTACTGTTACCGTCATTATTTGGATGCTCTAACACAAAGGTCCAGGGATCTGGCTTCGGTTTATAAGCTTGTCACATATCAAGTAGCTCATTAGCAGAGTGAGCATAAATAAAAAACTTTTTCTCATTGGAAAGAATGAAATAGTTTTTTATTGCATGGTTAAGAAATGCGATAAAGTCATTACAAAAATTATTGACATTTAACAAACCAATAGGTTTCTGATGAATGTGCAGATGGGCCCAAAATGCTAGTGTGATAAATGCCTCTAGTGTTGAAAGATTTTCTAGAAGGAAAATAAAAGCATCAGCATGATTAAGTATTTCAATTATTCTTTCTTGCATACCTGAGACGACTAACTCTTCTCCAGTTGGTAGGTCAGACAAACTGCCCAAAGTTTTAGGGCTCTTGGGATGATGCCTAACACTTGGCTTCCTCTGACAAAAGCAGCTTCTGAGACCAATTTTGATAACCCTCGATTACCTCCTCCATACATCAAGTGTAGTTTTCTCTCTGCTATGCTTCGACCAAAATCTATGGTTGGCTAAACAAATTCTTTATGTTTGTCATAGTTAAATCTAAAAAGTACATAAATGTTATTGAATTGTCTATTGGGAGTAGCTGCCATTGGGATGCTTTTCAAAAAAATTTATGAGTGCTTAATAAAAAGTCATATTTAAGAATTTTGGTGACAGTGGGTCACAACTGTGGATGAGGTGGCATGTTAGTGTCAAATAACGCGTAAAGAACATGGCTCGTGAGTAAAAAAAGAAACAATAAAAAGAAAAAGAAACAATGATAAAATTATTAAAGACAATAATGGAAAAGATAAAACAACAATGACAAAAAATAACAGCGAAGTAAAAGGATATTTACAGGTAGTTACGACTGTGGCTCACATCTTCCACTGGTTTTACGTTCAAAAATGGCTTGAACGCCCTCTATGGCTCGAGGATAGGATTCTCATTTAGTTTTCTTATAAATTGGCAAACAAGGTCGTTTATAGTCAAATTCCGGATACCATATAGTGCATGCTCTTTCTGGAATAATGGTCATAACTGGAGAATCGCTCTTTGCACATATCCACTGAGATGCATTTCAAGAGATAAAAGGATATCATCCAATGACTCCCTACTCAAGCCATCCCTAATAAATTGAATCTTATCTTCCCTATTATCAGACATCATTCCTCAAGAACATGGGTTTTTATTGCATTTCATTTTACACATTACACATTTATGACAAGCAAGAAAAATTCTTCGAGCTCTTCATTTTCTTGCATAATTTCCTTTATCACAACTAGGCATATATGCAATAAATTTTAGAGGTAACTCACCTGCCAATTGTACTTTAGCCTCGATTAACCAACAAATGTCAGTAGGTATGTTATTCCTTATGAGCAATTGCATACGTTCGGACCGAACTTTATAAATTGTAAGGAGGGCATTCTGAGGAAGTGAAGGGAATCAATTGTGAAGATTTGCTAGAATCTCATTTTTGTCCATACCTTCGCCTCAGAATATCAGTTATCATGGGAAACTGAAGTAACCGACTTGATTATTATGGAGTACCATTATGCGCCACTTTACCAGGGTAACAAACTAAAGCACACAAACAAAAAAAAAATTAAAGTACACAAAGAAAATTAAAATTGTCCTCTTATTGAATTTACCTCAAGCTCTAACTGAATGTTGTAGACACTTCTTTCAATGTCTCTGAGTTGGCTTTCTAAATCCTCAACATAGGATACTAACTCTGGTGGTTATAGAGCCCAAATACGATGTGTTTTATAAAATCGAATCTACCTTTTGAGATGAGATTTTACACGTTGAAGTGCTTTAAGAATGTTCAAGAGGAACTGTTTAGCTATGATACTCATGATTAATAATGATAAGAGAAAATTTAATAGTTAAACAAACATACTTATGTAAAAAAATAATTTTAATTAGAAAAGAATAATAAAAAGAAAAAAAAATCAAATCACCGAAACGAAAGAAAGAAAAATTAATTCAAATATGGTGGGTCACTCAAATTTATTTCGGTATCTTCTCTATGTGCTTAACGTGCATCGTTAAAATGTGGCATGTGCATTACATAATCCAAATGGCATCCTCCTATATGGAAAAGTACCAAAAGGGTAAGTAAAAGTAGTTTTCTCTTGATCTTTTGGTGCTATGAGAATCTGATTATATCCTAAGTAGCCATCTAGAAAGTAATAAAATTCATGGCCTACTAATCTATCAAGCATTTAATCGATAAATGGTAAAGGAAAATGGTCTTTACGTGTGACAGAATTTAACTTTCTGTAATCAATGCATACACGTCATCCTGTAGTCACTTCAGTGGGTATCAATTCATTATCAGCATTGGTAACTACTGTGACTCCTGACTTTTTGGGGACAACTTGTATAGGACTGATCCATGAACTATCAGAAATTGGGTAAATGATACTTGCGTCTCATAGCTTAAGGACTTCAGTTCTAACAACTTCTTTCATGTTAGGATTTAACCGACATTGCATTTCTCTAGTAGGTTTAGCATTTTCATCGAGGTGAATGTAATACACGCAGTCTACTGGGTTTATACCTTTGATGTCTGCTATGGTCCATCCTAATACTCCTTTGTGCTCTTTTAAAACATCCAACAACTTACTTTTTTGTTCGTTATTAAGGGATGATGAGATGATTACCGGTAAAGTACTTTCTTCTCCCAAAAATGTATATTCTAATGTGTTGGGTAATGGTTTGAGCTCGAGTTTTGGTGGTGATTCGGATGATGGGATGGGTTTCTTCTCTGATGGATCTAGTTGTTCAGCTCTTGACTTCCATTTATTAGTGTCCATGGATGGTGCTGAGTTAAGTAGAGCGTTGACCTTATCGACCGAAATGTCAATATTAAAATCAAAACCAAAGTGAGTTAAACATATTTGTAAAAGATCATCACTAGGGTTTGAAACAAAAGTGCTATCAACTAATGTTTTTATTAAATCCACATCAAAAATTCCATCATCTGCATTGTGAGGTTGTTTGGCAATGTTGAAAATATTTAACTCCATAGTCATGTTGCCAAAGGACAACTGCATATTTCAAGTTCTGCATTGAATGTGAGCATCTGTAGTTGTCAAGAAAGGTCGGCCTAGAATAATGGGGATGTGCTTCCTTAAATCTTGTATTGGTTGAGTGTCAATTATAATGAAATCAATAGGAAAATAAAACTTGTCTACCTGGATAAGCACGTCCTCTACAATACCACGAGGTATTTTCATAGACCAATCTGGAAACTGTAACACCATTGGAGTTAGGTGTAATTCTCCCATTACAAGTTTCATAAATACAGAGTAAGGTAACAAATTTACACTAGCTCCTAAATCCAACAAAGCATTCTCAATTCTGTGGTTCCCTATACTACATGAGATAGTGGGGGAGCTTGAGTCTTTGCATTTTAGAGGAATTTTGTATTAGAGTATATAACTAACGTTTTCTATTAAAAATGCCTTCTTTTGAACATGAATGTTTCTCTTTTTAGTACAAAGATCTTTAAGAAACTTGGCATAAGATGGAACTTGCTTTATAGCATCAAGTAAAAAGGGATGTTAACACTTACCTGTTTGAAGATTTCAAGAATCTCACCCGTGGATTTTTCCATCTTTCCTTTAGCAAACTTTTGAGGAAATGGAGATTTGGGAACATATTCTCGTGGGTTGGTTTCTTATTTCTCTTTCGATAGTGAGTCTTCAACATTCACAGGTACAATTTGATTTTCTTTTATCGCCGGCATCTCCACTTTGTTATCGACTTCTTTTCCTTTTCGCAAGGTCATGATTGCTTTGACCTCTCCATGCTGCTGTAGTGAATTGGTACTTGCTTTATGTACTCCTTTAGGATTAAACACTGGTTGACTTGGAAACTTGCATTTCTCAATAGTCATTGCCAAGGTTTGAAATAAAGAAGCAAGTTGTCCCACCATCTTTTCGAGGCTTGAAACTGATTGAGCTTGTGAGTTGAACCCTGCTCTCAATTTATTTCGTAGTCCATCAATGGTGCGGTTTTGTTGCTCAATCGTAGAGTGAGTAACATTTTTTAAATTCTGGAATGCATCCTCCCATGGTCTGGATTAAGAGTAGTTCTGATTCTAATTGTATGGTCTAAATGGTGGCTGAGAGGCTTGAGAAACTTGAGGAATTTGTTGCATTGGTGGAGTTGGACCTGCTGGTCCATTCTGTTGGAATCCTTAAGACCTTGAAAAATTAGAGTGGTCGCTCCATCCAGGGTTATATGTGTTGGAGTATGGGTTGTAATTTGATGGCTTTCTCATTACACTTATAACATTGGCTTGATCTGAGTATAAGTCATGGTCATGTGGTTCTGTTGATTTAGCACTCGATAATGATGCTATTTGTCAAGAGAGACCTTCAATTATCGCTTTGACTTTTTTAATTTCTAAACTTGACTCGCTAATGTGAACCTCATTTACTCCCTTAATTCTTCTAATATTCCTAAGTGATCAACTCCATTGTTGGGAATTATCTGCGTGTCGCTGGAAGAATTCCCAAATCTCTTATGCACTTTTTGACATTAACTCTCCTCCATTTGTTGCCATGAGTCATTCTTTCACATTCGATAATAATCTCTCCAAAATGTATTGGCATTGGTGCCATTTCTCGTACCCATGATGTGGATACTTCAAGAGTAGCCCATTGAATCGCTCTCATTTTCAAAAAATTGCTCGTCATCTCTCTGAGTAAAATCTGAAATTTCCCTGCGAATAGCATTAGTTTTATGCACTAGGAAATATTCAAAATTTTAGTTACCATTTGATCCCATGATATGATGCTATTGGCATGTTATGTATTGAGTCATGAACAAGCTCTATCTTTTAAAGAAAATGGGAATAGTCTATGTTTAACATCATCATCTGAAAAATTCTCATATCTAAATATTTGACAAACAGCATGAAAATCATTTAAATGATTATATGAGTCCTTATTTTCTAAGCCATAGAATGTTGGGAGACAATTTAGCATACTAAGTTTTAGTTCAAAACTCCTAGCAGCTACATTTGGGTATCTTATACATGATGTGCTCAAATTAGCTAAAGGACTAAAATAGTCCTTAAATGGCGTCTCTTGCGGTGCTTGTTGTTGTTGCAAATCCATTTTATTTTTAACGTGTTTGTATGTGTACAATGTTTTTTCTAGTTCAAGGTCTATAGGTTGAAGATTAGGTAATAATAACCTACAACCATGCATGCAAAGAACACAAAAGAATGAGAATGAAATTAATAAAAATAAACAAGAAGGAGAAATTACAGTACTAACCTTATTACGCTGTTACAACTTTTCTATAAACAAAACACACTTAAAACAAATACGTAAAATAAATTAACTAAAAATAAATTAATAAGCTAAACACAAAAAATTAAAAAGAAAATTAAATTACAGAATTTTAAGGAAAAAATAAAAGAAATTCTTACCTCTAAATGTAGATTTATTTTTTTTCTTTTTTTATAATAAAAAAATACAAGAAAACAATTAAAAGAAATTATTCACAAAAATTAATTCTATGAATTAAAATACGTTACCTCCCCGACGACGGCGCCAAAAACTTGTTGTACAAATTTTATTGAACTCGTAAGTGCACAAATCTATTGTAGTGTAGCTCAATAGTGACGAGTGTCGATCCCACGACGAGCTAAATTTTAATTGTGTGTAGAATTAATTTTCTAAATAGGTAGTTGAATTTGTAATGAAAATTATTTAGATTATCCTAAAATTCGAATTAAGATGACAAGAATAAATCAAAGTGAAAATCTATTAAATTGACGTACTTGGGTATCTGGATCCGTATCAACATGCATTATGGGCTAAATATTCCTTATTAATATTAATTAAATCATGAGGGGGGAATCCACACCCCATGGACCATATTTTAATCAATATGGTGCTAAGAGCTTATCGTGTCAAATAATAATAACCTTGTACTAGAGAGTCGGTGAAACCAAGGTAGTATCTAGACAAGATTATTATTATTATTTGTCGACAAGAAGTCAAAACATCCACAAAAATTAGAGGGGAAGAGAAAATAAATTTATCAAATAAAGCCCATTACACATGTTAAGACTTCACCTTCAACCTAAGCTTGAAAGAAAATTAACTATTCATAATTGCACTAGGGGTAAAAAAAGAATTTATTAAAATACGTAAAAACTAAAATATGGAGAAGGAATTATAAAAAATGGAGTTCAAAAATGGATTCAGAGATATCTAATTAGGGGGGAAAGCCCCTTTTTTCTAGATACATTGAGTAAATCATGGTCATCGAATCGAAAACATTTCGGAGGCTCAGGATTGCGCCACATCATCAGTCAACAGTACGCAGTTTGACCACGTGATTTGAACAGTAACACCATTTGACCTGGCTTGAACAGTGACGCTATTTGGTTGAAAATAATCCTATGTAATGCATGTACCATACGCGAGATTTTTGAACCACTGATATGCTACCACGTTATCGATCAACAGTGCATAAGAATTTTAGTCTAACAGGATCGTGATACCTTATCAGTCAATGTCACATCATTGGTCAATGCCATGTCATCGATCCGTCTATATGAACAGTGTCGTGAATAGTAACATAGACAGTACCGTACATGTGAACTGTGTCATTTTTCTTTTTATACTCCTCCTAAGGTTTTCAACCGTCATGAGTTCAAAAGTGATGTAAGTTTTGCCGTCTGATCCCTCTTTTATTGTGAAATGACTATGATGCCCCTAAAATACATAAAATATTTAATTATAAGACAACACACATAATTAAATGACAAGAAGTTTAAATACATAAAAGTAAGGGTGCTAGTAAACTTGGAGTGTAAAATGGTGATTTTCTTCTTTATAAATATAGATTTTTTAACACTCAACAGAAGCCCCCTCCGAAGAATGTTTTCAAAGTTAACGTGGATGCAGCCATAAATAGCAAGAGTCAAATGGCAGGCCTAAGAGTTGTAATAAGAGACTCAGAGAACAATTTTGTAGTTGCAGGCATCATGCAAACTAATATGAAGGAGCATGTCAGCTATGCAGAAGCTGAAGCCATTGAATGGGGATTAAAGCTAGCTAAAAGGGCAGCACTTTCCACTTTGATCATAGAGTCAGATTGTCTAGAAGTGGTTGAGTTAGTAAACAACACAAAAAGCAACAAAACAGGACTATGGGTGATAATAGAAGAGATCTAGAACCAAAAAAGAGAATTTTGTAATGTCATTGTCAATCATATCCCTAGAACCTGTAATGTTTGTGCTCATTCCTTACCAAAATTTGCTGTGGGAGCAAATACGCCTGCTGTCTGGTTAGACCATAATCCAGCAAAGGCGATGAATGTTCTAGTTTAGTGTCCTTTTAAATGGAAAGGTTTACTTTCTTCTCAAAAAAAAAATACGAACATGTCTGGTCTAATGGAGCAGAAATGGTGAAGTTTAACACAAAGCCTAGAGAAAACCATCCCTTGGTTGGATGGTTAGTTCTCACCCATCTTATCGTGCTTTGAGGGAAATGTGATTAATCTATTAGTGTAAATTTTTCCTGCACTTGGGATAGCTTCTTTCAGTTTCAAGTTGATCTTTGGTTTTTGTGCTCATCGCTAATGTTATTGATTTTTCTAAACCCATACAAGAGTAATAAAAATTGAAATAGTTTAATGGATACCCTTAACTTTTGAGATAATGATAAAATTACTTTAAAAATTTTGTCCTAGTAGGGTTGAGGTGGATTTTATCAGTGGGGTATATATCATTTGTCCTATTTAGAAGAAGAAAAAAAACTCCGTAGTGTATAAAAGGATATAATCTCAAGTATATTTGGTGTATTAGTGCAATCAATTACTAAAATGTGACAAGTGTACAATAAAATTTTAAGGCGGGCGACTGATAATTTTCTTTTATTTATTTATATTTATATTTTTTTCTTTTTTTTTTTGCCTTTGTAGTGAGGTTTAATTAAGGTTATCCTTGACTTGAGAGTCATAAATCATTGCTCTATAAATTTATATATCTTAAATAGCTCCTACAGGAGTAGCCGATTGATTTTTAAATAACCTTATTTAATTGGCCAGTTAAATTTAAATTTTAAAGGAAGCAAAGAAGCTAAACATTTAATTAGGGTTTTACTTGCCATCTAATTTTTTAGAAAACAAGAAATATAAATAAATATAGATAAGAGATTCCTTATATAATATTATAAGTTATATCGACGACATAGTTATACCAAACACACACATAGTTGTATCAAGTGAACTACACATAACTTGTTTAGTGTAACCTTTTAATTGATATTACTTACATCATTATGTAAGGGGTCAAGGTCCATAAACGAATAAAAATATAAATTAGAATAAAATTGTCCCATAAATTAATCCTTACCTTAATGAGAAATATATTTGGCATTGTCACCGAGTGTCCGTACAGGCTTGGATGATTTTCTCCAAATTTTAATTATGTCGTCTGCCCAGATTGTTTCGACATACTAGATGTAACTTAATCCTGAGGCAACCTTAATAAAGAAACTAGTGGTTTTCACTCCCAATCTCCGGGTTCAACTGGATTTTGATAACCGAAACCGGGTGCGCGTTGCCAGAATTGTCAGTGTCGTGACTTGTGATGTAATCTAAACCCCACCTTCACCTTATCCTCTTCACTTCGTTAGTCTCATTACACAAGTGTAGAAGTGGTCCTACAATGACATTAACATTAATGTCATCATCTGTTATCTTATCCCATTTTGAATGAACGAAATAATTTTAGCCTTTGTTTCTCCTAAAACCTCCAGCGAAGTAAAAGGCAGTAGTAGCTGCTGGTTTAAAGGTTTTATCTCCTTTACTTTTGTCCTTTACTTGGGCCATTCTTTATATAAAATAAGAATCCCTCCGCGCCATTTTTCTCCATCAAAACATCAAATTTTCTAAAGCAAATCAAAGTGAAAGAGTTATCTGAAAGACATTCATATAGATCAAAGATGAGTTCAACAAGCAGAGCGTGGATTGTTGGAGCAGTTGAAGCCTTGAAAGATCAAGGGTTCTGCAGATGGAACTACACACTCAAATATTTACATCAACATGCCAAGAACAATCTAAGTTCGGTTTCTCGGTCAACAAGGAAGCTTTCTTCATCATCTTCTGCTGTGGTTGCAAGTCAAGTGAACAAAGCTAAGCAATCGGAAGAGTCTTTAAGGACAGTCATGTACTTGAGTTGTTGGGGTCCCAATTAAACCCCAATGGCCACTAAGCTCATCAAGAAGATCATAATAGTTCAAGATTTTGGTTGGTGGGCAGTAGAGTAGGAAGTAGTTATTAATTGATTGAGATGGCAGTGGTAAATATTTGTGTTTGCTACCTGAAGGGTTCTAAATACTGATTGAGTTGTAAATTATAAATTGTAAGCTGTCATATAATAATAATCTTACTAGGATTTCTAACATCCAAATTTGCTTTATTGCCCCAATCGTATTATTTGGTAGCATAACCAAGAATCTTCAATTTCTCATCAGAAAGCTTTTACAACTTACAATCAATTCATTTGTTAACTTTATTTTAGTATGAAGAGTTTTGTATGCGACATCTGATAACCAAGCTTTTAGATTATAGATTCAATCGACATGGATACAATCAGTGGCGAATCTAGAAAGATAATTTATCGGGGGATAAATTAAATAATAGTAAAATATTAAAAATTAAAATTTTGAATATATAAAACATTTGCTAATTATAAATTTCATATTTTAAAAATGTTATGGATTGACTCATCATCAATATTATTAAATTTATTATGTCCTATATAAACAACCAAACTATCATTTATCCCATCAAATTTTAAAGATGATTCTTCATGAGTTTCATTACTGAAAAAATTCTCTTTACTATTATTATAGAAATTGGAATAATTAATCCTATTTTTTAGAACAAAAAATATTTTAGGTGATGGGCTATCATTATTTTTAATTAAATTATAGGTTTTCATAATTCTTAAAAGTTAAAGTTTAAATTTTATGGGGTTATAATTTACTATGACTATTTTAAAAAATTTAATAAGGGTTAATTAGAAAACTAAAATATTTTTCTCTTTTATTTTTAGAATTTTTTTGGCCAATGGGGGCTCAAGCCCCCACTGGTCACATACTGCATCCGCCCCTAGATACAATGTTTTAGCGACAAAAAGAAAATTTGGGTCTAGCTGGCATTCGTAAAAATTCACAAGATTTAGATTTGAATTTTTTCTGAATTCGTATTATTAGAAATGCAAATCTAGATGTTAAAAACTAAGATCCGTGGTGATTTGAATGCGGATCTGAGTGCTAGTGCATATGAAAAGCCATATATCTGGATCTATGTTATTTCCATAAATAAAAATAAAAAACTTATATAACTAAAATGATTAAAATTATTCACAAAAAAATAAAAGAGTGGGACTATTACATCCTCCATAACACTTTTAAAATCCCTTTTCTTTATTTATCCCTTAATATATTTATAAAAAAATGTTAATTTCTTATAATGCCATTTAGGAGTGGGTAAATAACTTGAACTGATCCGACCTGAAAAATTCAGGTTAATGAAAATTCCAACTCGAACAAACCTGATGACCTTATTTGTTACTAAAATAATTATCGACTTTTGTGAAATATAACCCAAGAGAATAATTAATAGATGCATTGCTAATCCAAAATGAATTAGAGGAAAGGACATAGTAAAACAAAGGGTTAATTTCAAATTGTTCTTATCGTGAATTGACTATTTTCAAATTATCTCTCTTACTTTTAAAAACTTCAAATTATTCCTATATTTGGAATCAAAATAACTTGTTTACTAATTTTTATTTATTCACTTGTGTTTATTTGAGTTTTTATAATTATAATTTAATTTAATGGCGTGCTGACTAATTGGTAATTAGAATGGATTAAAATTGAAATGAGCTAAAATGAGAATGGACTGGAATAATAATCAGAATAAATTATTTATTTGAACCTTAAGAATCAAAATCAGAACGAGTTGTATTCTCATTAATATATTTATTTTATTTCACAATTAAAATAAATTGTGATAAGTCACTAAAATACCCTTAATTAATCATTACCATAGTTTTTTATAATAATTGTGATTATCTATATATATATATAAAGCTAGGACCCGAGGAGGTGATGTGGCATCACCATTTTGCTTCTTTGTATATTCTCTATTATCTAATAAATAGAGATTTTTTTTTAAAGATTTGGCTTTTCATCTTCTCATCATTAATTTGATTGTATTTAACTCATTTAATAAATAGTAACTTTATTAATATATATCATTCCTCATCTTTTTATATTTTCTATTATCTAAAATATTGGTGGATATTCTTTGTAATTTTTTTCTCTTTCTATTTAAATTTAACAATATGTAATCATTAATAATATTAATTATAAGTCTTTTGAAACATTTATTTATTTTATTATGTTAGCAATTAAACTTTAGTGGCATAAAATACATGAATTAATCTATCTATCTATAGATATATATAAAGTTGGGACTACAAGAGGTGATGTGGCATCATCATTTCTCATCATTTCATATTCTCTATTATCTAATAAATTGGTTGGAATTAAAAAAATAATTACATTACAAAATATTAAAATAGAAAATAATTATTAGATTATAAATGATTACTTGTCTTTCCTCTTTCTATTTAAATTCAACAATATGTAACCATCAATAATAATTAATTATAAGTCTTCAAACATTAGTTTATTTTATTATGTCAACAATTAAACTTTAGTGGCTTAAAATACATCAATTAATTAATATTAATATATGAAGGAAGGTTCCTTCATCTCCCTTCAACAATACCATTAGAGCCTAATTTTCATGTCATAATCTCATATTTAATTATTCAATCTTTTGTTTAGTGCATTTTAGCTTCTTCAAACTCCATAAACATTAAATATTTAATATTTATGGCATCATTATTTCTTATCTTTTTATATTCTCTATTATCTAATATATTGGTTGAGATTAAAAAATAATTACATTGTAAAATATTATATATATATATATATATATATATATATATATATATATATATATATATATATATATATATATATATATATATATATAAAGTTGGGACTAGAGAAGGTGATGTGGCATCACTATTTCTCATCTTCTTGTATTATCTATTATCTAATAAATTGGTTGATATTAAAAAAATAATTACATTACAAAATATTAACAATAAAAAATAATTATTAGATTATAAAATATTATATGTCTCTTCCTCTTTCTATTTAAATTCAATAATATGTAACCATTAATAATAATTAATTATAAGTCTTCAAACATTAATTTATTTTATTATGTCAACAATTAAACTTTAGTGGCTTAAATATATCAATTAATTAATATAGGAAGGAATGTTTTTTCATCTTCCCTCAATAATGCCATTAGGGTCTAATTTTAATGTTAATCTCATATTTAATTATGTAACCTTTTATTTAGTGCCTTTTGACTTCTCCAAACTCTATAAATATTAAGTAGTTAAGATTTGTGACAATATTATTTCTCATCTTTTTATATTCTCTATAATCTAATATATTGGTTGAGATTAAAAAATAATTACATTAAAAAATATTAAAAATAGAAAGTAATTAGTAGATTATAAATAATTACATGTCTCTTCTTCTTTCTATTTAAATTCAACAATATGTAACCATTAATAATAAATTAATTATAGTTTTGAAAACATTCATTTATTTTATTAAGCTAACAACTAAACTTTAGTTGTTTAAAATACATCAACTAATTAATATAAGAAGGAAGGTTCTTTCATATTCCTCACCAATACCAATAGGACCTAATTTCAATGTCATAATTTCATTTTTAATTATACAACCTTTTATTTAGTGTCTTTTGTCTTCTTCAAACTATATAAATATTAAGTATTTAAGATTTGTTATGTTTGGATTTTTTTATTATTTAACCAACATCCTCTTTAGAAATGTTCTTGTGTTTTTATTTTTTGACTTATTTAAATTTTTTGTATTGTGTGCTTCATAGAGTATTATTTTTTTCATAAGTTAAACAATAATAAAAATAGTTGGATGATAAGGGTTAGACTTTGTAAAATGTAAGAGTCTGTTAATACCAAGAAGAATGAAGAGTTGATTAGTGTGAATATAATTTTTATTGGTGAAAAGTTGTTTACACTTAACTATACTCATTAATATATATTTTTAAAGTTAACAAAAAAAATTAACTTTCATAAACAACATTAATTTTATAAGGCTGTGTCATCTTTTAAAAAAAATCAATTCATATTTTTTATCAGTTTTATCAAGTGTAAAGTAATAAAAAATAATACTAATTTTTTTTAAAGCCGCACGAAGTGCGGTTCTATTTCCTAGTTATTATAAAAAATTATTGTTGACATTAATAACAACAACAACAACAACAACAACAACAATCATAATAATTACAATATTAACAACAATATTATTATTTACTCTCTCTCTTTTTTTTTTGTTTCTCCTCTTCTTCTTCGTATGTTCTTTTGTTTTTTCTTTTTTTTGTTACCCTTCACTTCATCACTTCTTTACTCTTTTTTTATTTTATTTTTATTTTTCTCCTCTTTATTTTCTTTTTTTTTCTTCGTCTGCTCTACATCTTCAAATCAACAAGTGAAAAACATTGTCGGTGCTATACGACGACCAACAAAGTGATTCCGACCAGGGATGGCAAAATAACCCTGACGAACCCGGATAATCCAGGCCAGGTTGAACCCATACCAAAATGTAAAAAAAACCAGGTTCGGAATAGATTTTAATAACTCGAATATATTCGGGTCCAGGTCCGGTTTAGGTTAACCCGTACATCCGGAACCCATACTCAGATATCTAATTTTAATATTATTTTTAATTAATTTTATTGATTAATCTAGATGTGTTATTACTTGGAAATATATTAATTTTTTATTTTTAGAATTTTAGAAATTGATATTGATTTATTGATCCGGGTTCAAAATATGGAATCCGGAACCCGGATTTTTCCGGGTTGAACCTGGACCTGGACCCGGGTGAAACAATCTAGGTTAAAATCCGGGTCCGGGAAAAGAAAATGGTATCCTGGTCCGAATTAGGAAAAGCTAAACCCGAACTGGATTTTGCCATCCCTAATTTCGATGCTACTGCTTGAAGGGAACGGTGACTGTAAATCCAATTTGTGCTACAGAAAATTTGATTGCTGGATGAAATAGCTTTTTATTTTTGGATTGCTGTGATTTCTAATCATTCTTTTGTTGGGGAAAAATTAGGTTTTTAATTTTTTTATAAAATGTTTTGAAAATCACTCTCATATAATATATAAGAATTTGTAATCTCGAAATCGTACCTTGAAAATCCGATTTGGCTTTTTCCGTTGAAATGATTTAGACTCCTAGATCACGATCCGCCACCACCACTCATGTTAGATCACGATCCGTCACCACCACGCTTGTTAGGTCATGAACTGCCACCAATGATCTTTCAGATTATGACTCAAGTTCGATCTGCACTTGACATGTGGGGGCCTTTATCACTACCAAAGCAACTAGCACGAGAAAATTTTTCTCTCAACAATAGAGAGAAAAATCTTTTTCTCCGATATTTATAAAGTAGCTGGTCTTTTTTTCTTAAGAGAAAATAAGCCTTTTATATCATCCTTTAGTGAAAACCCTAGGCTCCAAATAATTAAAAAATAAAACCCATGTTATTTTCTTTTTCAATAGGGGACCATCTTGTAAAATAACATAAGGTCCCTTACATAAAAGTTAATTAAATGGAGCATTCCACTAAATGATTTATTTAGGCTTTTGACCCAAATAGCTAGTTATCTTACTTATTAGTCTAGTAGTGGTGCCGTCAATTAAATGAGCTAACTCGGGGATCATTTGGGAACACACAATAGTGGCTACAATAATTAGGCCTGCAATTAAACTAGCCCAGTTATTTAATTCAAAATCTACTCTACTAAAAGATTGGAATTGACTTCCATAATTGTATGCTCGAATAATAATTTGTCCCAAACCACATTGATTTCTTTACTGCACAATCCTTTGTACCACATCGTTAATTAAATTAATATCTCAACTGTCCAATCAATTTAATAACATCTTATTCCTTGATCCTTACTAGTTTTCTCTAATGATCATTTTCAACATACTAAATATGTTCACACACTCTGGCCAGAGAATTCTATGATTAAGTCCCGAAAACATATCAAGAGATGTGTTGTACAAATTCTATATTGTTAATTCATAACTCCAATACTCATAATTGCTCCCACCAAGATACCGAGTAATCTTGACCACAAGGGTGTGTCGTGCCATTGGTAACTCAAATGGAATAATAATTACAATAATGAAATTATAATTAATTCAAGATTAAGATTATAGTAAAATCAACGCCTATGAGATTTAATAAGTCTGACAATTATTACAAAGTTAATTAAATCTCATATGTGATCCTGTTCAATGTAGTCGTACTATATCAATATATTCATATATGATTAACACAAATCATCCAATGAATTTATTACAGTTTATACCTAAATAAAGTGCCCAACTTTATTTATCAATTACGAACTAAATTTATTTAATCATAAGATAACTTGTATTTATGTTTTCTGTGAATCCACATGGTGATCACATAAATACATATTATATGATTAAATGAACTTTAATACAAATATTAATGCAATTAAGATATTTGAATAAAATACCTCATTAATTTTATTAATCTGAAAAAATATTTATTACAATTAAATAAGCACTTATACTTTTAAAGAGCATATTTTCCCAACAATCTCCCACTAGCTCTCAAAGGATATCTAGCATATTACTCATGCTCTAGGGCTCTAAGTGCAGGTTATAAAGGTTTCCCACTAATGGCCATTGAGATAAGATCTGTCATTTAGCATCTAATGCCATTTGGAGTACTGTCATATAAGTTTTCAACACTATTCCCTTATAAGAAGATACTTCTTGTCAATATGTTTTGTTTCTTGTGGTTCCTTGGCTCCTTAGATTGAGCTACTGCATCACCATTATCACAAAATAGTTTAAGGTGTGCAGTTATAACAGGTACCACCTCAAGATTTCGTCGGAACTTGCGGAGCCATATAGCTTCTTTTGCAACTTCAGATGTAGCCACATATTCAGCTTTAGTTGTTAAGCCTGTGATACAAGATTGTTTCGCACTCATCCAACTAATAACTCCACTTCCCAATTTAAACACATAGCCGGAAGTTAATTTTTTAAAATCCTTATCTGACAAAAAATCAAAATTAGTATAACCCACTAGAATAAGTTTATCACCGAAATACACAATCATATATTTAGTTCTTTTCAGATACTTCATTATATGCTTGACTGCAGTCCAGTATTGAGGTCCAGGATTAAATTGATATCTCCTAACCATCCCTACCGTAAAACAGATGTTAGGCCCAGTGTAAAGCATGGCATACATGAAACTTCCCACAGCTTCTGCATAGAGAACTCATCTCATTCTCGCTATCTCTTCAGATGTTTTAGGTGATTGATAATTAAAGAATGCAATTCCATGTCTAAATGGTAATAAACCAGTCTTGAAATTTTTCATGTTAAATCTAGCTAATATCTTATCGATATAGACTGCTTGAGACCAGGATGAAGTTTTATTCTTCCGGTTTCGTAGTAACTTGATACCAAGAATATAACTTATCTCTCTTAGGTCTTTCATATCAAATTATTTTGATAAACAAATCTTTATTATATTCAATACTCCTATATCGCTTCCAATTAGGAGAATATTGTCTACACAAATAACTAGGAAGGCTACAAATTTTTCTTGAATTTTCTTGTACACACATGGTTCATCAATGTTCTGAATGAATCCAAGTGATTTAATCTCTTGATCAAATATGATGTTCCATGACCGGGATGCTTGCTTCAATCCATAAATGGATCTCTACAACTTACATACCATGCGTTCTTGGCCTTTTTGTATAAATATATATGGTTGCTGCATGTAGATGTTTTCTTCAAGATGCCCGTTAAGAAATGCAGTCTTAACATCCATTTGCCAAATTTTATAATCTAGCACTGCAACAATGGAGAGCAAAATCCTGATGGATTTAAGCATAGCAACTGAAGAAAAGATTTCCTCATAATCGATTTATTCTTTCTGAGTAAACCATTCGGCTACTAATCTTGCTTTAAATGTTTCCACCCTTCCGTCTACTCCTCTTTTTCTCTTGTAAATCCACTTGCACCCTATAAGTTTTACCCCATTTAATGCCTCTAAAGTTCTCATACTTTATTGGAATATATAGATTCCATTTCTTGATTCATGACCTTTTTCAAAATTCAACATCTCTATCTATTAGAGCTTCGTTGTAACTAGTGGGATCTTGTACATGTTCATCTGAGATAGGCAAAAGCATGTATCTCGCAGATAACCTAGTTATCCTCCCACTACGACGAGGTTCTAAAAATGTAGTTGTTCAAGGATAATCTTGTACTGATCAGCTGGTTGTTGCTGTTCTTCATGTTCTATAACAGGTGTTGAAAGCTGAGCAACAACCTGATCTTTTTTATTTCTCTAGTTTTATCTTACTCTTAAGTTATAAGTCATTATATAGTCTTCCTTGAAGAAAATAAAGAATATTTCTATAAATATATTTCTATCTTGAGGACTATAATTCAGACTTTCCCTTATTCCCTTAAGATACCTAAAACATGCAAGCTTCTTAACACAAATCCATCTTTTCTATCTCTGATTCTAGTAGAAATACTAGTAAACTCCAAATACGAATGTGTCTCAAATTATGTTTGTAACGTTTTCATCACTTCGTGACGTAGTAGACACCAAGATAGATGAAACTAAGTTCAATAAACTTTATAGTTTTAAATATTAGTATCTAGAATCAAAAAGGTAAATGATAAACCACTTAGTATATATATTGTCTTATCCAAAAGAATCTTGTTTCTCCATTTAATTACAATATTATATCGTAGTGTTTATTGATGACCAAATAGTGCTAGAATTCTCCATGGAGATATTATTTGTTTTGATCATATCGAAGTTCTTTTATGTTCCTGTCTAATTGCTTCTGTCTTATCCACGTACTCTTTTGAATTTCAAAAGCAATGGAATCATGACGCATTTAGACAAACATAAATTAAAATGAATATTCATCAACAAGAATGATAGAATATTCTTAACCTCTTATAACATATAAACTGATTAGTATGTATACATTTGTATCATCAAATACAATGTTATACTTTTAGCTCTAAACGAGCATCTTCGTCATATTACTTTTCTAAATAAGATTTATATAGTTATAATTATCAATCTTAATAAGCCAACAAGTCTATCATTAATCATTCACTTAAAATCTTATTATAATTTATATGACTTAAGCATAAATATCATAAGTGATTTTGGTTTGAAGAAACATTTCTTTTCTTAGATAAATGCATATATTCTTTATCATTATATCTTGCTTTCAATAGATCAATGGACTTAAATGATATAAATTGCCTTTATAAATAACCAAAATAAATAATAAACAGAGGATAAAAAAAATAACAGTGTACTTCTGTTTATTGAAACAAGTCACCAAAATTAAATTCCTCTAATATTTGGAAAAAGAAAGACAAATATCAAAACTTTAAGTCTTGTAAAATTGATCTAGTCTTTCAATTGATATAAACTAACATGTCCTTAACTGCTGTTTGAAGCTTTCCTCACTTAATCTCTTGGTTTCCTAAAAACCAAATAAATGAATTACAAATAAGATTAGTTATCTCAAAATTCTTTATTGTATGAATCAATAGAAATCTAAACTAATTAGGAAGCTTAAAGATTTCCTATACCTGATTTTAATAATCTTAGGACAATCTTTCTTTTAGTGACCCTTCTGTCCACATTTATAACACTTGCCTTTTGGCTTGCCACTTCTTTTAGTGGACAGTTTGTTGATCCTAACTCTTGTTGCTCATTCTTGCCTTTCGACTTAAGTCTTGAAGAGAATCCCTTTTCAGGAAATTTTCTGCTATGATAAAATTCTTCTATAGCATGTAGTTCGTGCATTAATTCAATTAAGGTCATATCTTTACTGTTTAAGATATAGCTGACCTTAAACTCTTTGAGTATATCAGGTAAATAATCAATCACCATGTTAATCTTTGATTTATCATTGATTTGAACACCATAAATCTCTACCTCATTCAAATGGTCCATGATTTTGAGGACATGATCACGAACTTTTGTGCCCTCTTTCATCTTAGTATCCGTAATACGTTTTAATGCTGCTTCTTTGGCAAAATGGGTATTTTGCCAAAACATCTGATGAAGACTAGCCATTATTTCAATGGCTGTTTCCATGCTCCGATGTTTCTTATGCAGTTCCACAGAAATCGAAGCTAATATATAGCGCTTAGCCATTTTGTTAGCTCCGCACCATTTCTCATAAGGCTCCATCTGATTTCTATAATCGTATAACGATGGTTCAGGAGGGCAAGGCTGAGTCAACACATATTTGCTTCCCTTAGCAGTGAGAATATTAAATAGATTGCGTTTCCAATTTAAATAATTTTCACCAGTGAGTTCATTTTTAACAAGGATAATTAATAATGGGTTGATAGAAGACATTTTCTAGAAAAAACAATTACACATGCATAAATACTTTGAAACAATATTCACAATAAATGACAAAATGAAAAAAATCATAAATGCATTTTAATTTATTGTAACGATAATCTAGTACCACTTTGACAAGCTATCCATTGGGGAAGTCATGTCTACACTTACTAGACCCAATTATGCATTAAATTATTTACTTTCATGTAGAGACATGATAAATAATTATCGTTATCCTTTTAAGCCTTAATTTATTAACAGAGCTTCGTTGGGAAGGTTAATAACAAATTTTAATTGAGTGTATAACCATTGTTTCAATCTATGTATTTTTCATATCAATAGTCATCGTTGCGGTGAACAATTGATTGAAAAATATTTCAATTTTATCTTTGAAGAAGTTTATCAAATAAAATATCTAATATATATACCCTCCGTAGGGAGTATCACCGTATCATGAAGTCAATGTATATATATAATTTTATTATTGAACTAACAATGGAGCCCGTGAGAAAAATTATCTTGAATTTTCCCTCTCCCACTCAATATTTTAAAATTGATTTTTCCTTTTTAAAACATACATATTGTTAATTGCATGCTTCCTATAATATTATCTAGATGATATCCAATATTATTAAGCATAGACAAATTTCAAACAATATAATGAAATTCATAATTAATAAAGACATGTATCATTATGCATAGAGTGGCACTACCTATTCTATATGACATGTTATTTGGCATGTTATCATCCAAAACATAACATATAGAAAAATAATTAAATAATCTTAATTCATGACTTTCCTAATAAAGAAAAATACATTAACTCTAAGCCTAATCTTTATTGGGCTTCTTGTCAATGTCCATCTTTCATAAGCTTGTCTTTGTTGATGGACTAGGAGAAATTGAGCTTTTAAATTTATAATTGGTCCAATTTTAATTTGGAAAAGAAATAAATAAATAATTAAAATAAAATTTTGGACCAAAAATAAATTTAATGTGTTCAATTTTATCTATGTATTTTAATCCATTAAGCCCAATTGAAACTGGACCTAAAACTAGGATTCATTAAGCTCAAAACTATGTTTGAACTTAAATGCAAAAAATTAAAAATTTTCTGCTCAAATGAAAATTTATGAAACCATAGGAACCTCCATGATAAAAACTATGAAACCCTAAGTCTATATTTTTATTTCTTTCTTCCCCAGCCGCCATCTCCAAAAACCTCCAACCATTATTCACTGTTGCCACCGATCTCCAACACCGACACCAAACCAACCGCTGCCGCCTGGCCAGAAAACGTGCCCAACACCTCCCTCGCGCTGCACGGTAAGCTCATGCTCGTGCTGCCTGGTGCGTGTGCTGGTTGTTGCACGCGATCGTGCGCTAGCTGCTGCACGCACAGCATACGTTGCTGGCTACGAGCAGCACGCGCTAGCTGCTGGCAGCATGTGCTGCTGGCCGCGCACTACTTGCTGTTGTTGCCGTTGTCAAAATTTTTAGCCTTCGTCGCTTTGATCTTGAAAATCCGAGATTAATTTATAAATTTCCTAGGCCAATTTTTAACTTACAAAAATTCTATAAGAGTAAAATAAATCAAGAGAGAAACATGATAATAAAAAATCACCCTTCTTATTACAGATCCAAAAAAAAATACAAAGGAAAATATAACCATGAATTAAGACAAATCAAAAATATACTTTATTCATATATTAAACAAATAATATATATCTGAATAAATTGTATCACTCTAATACATAAATTTTTAGAATGATTTCATAAGAAATTCTTATATATTAATATGAGATGGCTTTGATACCAATTTTTGGGGAAAAATTAAGTTTTTAATTTTTTTATAAAATCTTTTAAAGATCGCTCTTATATAATATATAAAAATTTGTAATCTCAAAATTGTACCTTGAAAATCCGATTTGGCTTTTTCCGTTGAAGTGATTTAGGCTCCTAGATCACGATCCGCCACCACCACTCATATTAGATCATGATTCGTCACCCCCACGCTTGTTAGGTCACGAATTGTCATCAATAATCTTCCAGATTATGACTCAAGTTCGATCTCCACTTGACATTTGGGCACCTTTATCACTGCCAAAGCAACTAGCACAAGAAAAATCCTTTTCTCCGATGTGTATAAAGTAGCTGCTCTTTTTTTAGAGAAAATAAGCCTTTTATATCATCCTTTAGTGAAAACCCTAGGCTTCAAATAATTAAAAACAAAACCTACGGTATTTTCTTTTTCAATAGGGGACCCATCTTGTAAAATAACATAAGGCCCCTTACACAAAAGTTAATTAAATGGAGCATTCCACTAAATGATATATTTAGGCTTTTGACCCAAATAGCTAGTTATCTTATTTGTTAGTCCAGTAGTGGTGCAGTCAATTAAATGAGCTAACCCGGTAATCATTTGGGATCATACAATAGTGGCTACAATAATTAAGTATGTAACTAAACTAGCCTAATTATTTAATTCCAAATCTACTCCACTAAAAGATTGGAACTGACTTCCATAATTGTTTGCTCGAATAATAATTCATCCCAAGCCACATTGATTTATTTACTGCACAATCCTTTGTACCACATCGTTAATTAAATTGATATCTCAACTGTCCAATCAATTTAATAACATCTTATTCCTTGATCCTTACTGATTTTATCTAATGATTATTTTCATCATACGAAATATGTTGACACACTCTGACCAGAGAATTCTATGATCAAGTCTCGAAAACCTATCAAGAGATGTATTGTATAAATTCTATATTGTTAATTTATAACTTCAATACTCATAATTGCTCCCACCAAGATACCGGGTAATCTTGACCAGCGTATGCCGTGCCCATTGGTAACTCAAATAGAATAACAATTACAATCATGAAATCATAATTAACTCAAGATTAAGATTATAGTAAAATCAACGCCTATAAGATTTAATAAGTCTGACAGTTATTACAAAGTTAATTAAATCTCATATGTGATCATGTTCAATGTAGTCGTACTACATCAATAAATTCATACATGATTAAGACAAATCATTCAATAAATTTATTACAGTTTATACCTAAATAAAGTGCCCAACTTTATTTATCAACCGCGAACTAAATTTATTTAATCATAAGATAACTTGTATTTATGTCTTCTGTGAATCCACATAGTGATCACATAAATACATATAATATGATTAAATGAACTTTAATACAAATATGAATGCAACTAAGATATTTGAATAAAATACCACATTAATTTTATTAATCAGAAAAAATATTTATTATAATTAGATAAACACATATGCTTTTAAAGAGCATATTTTCCCAACATCTTTGTATCTTATATTTTTTTAATATTTAAATAAAGGATAAAGTTGTAATAATGAAATTTAAATGGGGTATTTTAGTAACTTTAGGAATTGGAGTCTGATTCCAACCCACCCAATCATCCCAAAATCAGACTCTCATTCATGATTTCAATTTGGTGTGGGGTCCATCCAAACCTACTCCTCTCTTTTTTTAATGCTGTTATATAGGACTGTTACTGATATTACTGATATTACGTAAGATAATACAATTATATTTACAAATAAATTATACAACTGAGACCTTATTTGTGACATATACTCCTCTAAAACATTGTCCATATTCTTTAAATTTTCTCTAATATTTGACAGAATAGTGAAAAATACACTATCTTCACTTAATTATTTAATAACCGAGGGAGGGCTGAAATTAACCCTCATAATATTTTTATAGAGGTTTGAACTCTTGCACTCAATATTATAAGTGTAAAGATTCTCTTACTGGACCAAAGTCTTATTGGTAACCTATTCCTCTCTTTATTTCAACAACTAAATTTGAATTTAATTTTTGTTCTCCCATCTAGAGAGTAAGTGCACTATAATTTCAATTTGTTACATCCTATATTTGATTATTTTTGGGGACCTGAGTTTTATCAGATGTTAAGTAGTTTGAGATCCAAGTTATTTTTTTTGTGAAATATTTGATAATAATAGAAAATATTTAGTAGATATATTTTGTCCTTAAACATAATTATCATGAAGGTTAAAGTTGCAAAATATGCAAAGGGTTTTTAGAGTGTTCTAAAGGGGTGCCAACAGTCCAATTCAAAACTGTTTCCTTAGATTCTGGGCTGAAAAGCCACCAAAAGAGGCCGCTGGTTAGACTGAACCATCGGCAGCTGCAGAAACCACAAGCTAGAACTGTAACCGCCTACGCTCCCATCACCTTATAATATAAGGCAAAGCTCAATTCTTAGTCACAGAGAGATGAAGAGTGAGTACACTCAATCAAAATTCAGAACAAAACATGAGTTGGAAGAGCAAAGCATGGGCTTTTGCCGGCACTGCTGCAGCCTTAGAGAAAATGAGAACCGATAAACTTTGCGAAAGCAACTCCAGCTTAGAATCTTTGCACCACCACCACCAAGCCATTAAGAACATGTGGCCTGCTGTGTCTACTCAAGTGGAGAGCTCTTCTTCTTCAAAATCGATATCCAAAAAGAGAAGCATTTGCAAGCAAGATAAAATAGATCAATCAGAGGAGTCACTCAGAAAAATTACGCTCTTGAGTTGCTGGGGTCCCTATAACTAGATTGACCCTGTGTGTGAACACTAAACAGTGAATAAGATTTACAGTAGTGAATGAAATTGACGTGCTACCCAAAAATTAATGGGCATCATTTGTCCTTATATCATAATTGGCCTCTATGACGTGACAAAGGACGTTCTAATAGATTGTTGCTCATAAATTAAATCCGATTTATTGTTCATTGTTCAAACGCAACAAAGAGAATTACATAATCCATATTCTATTGAGATTTGATAACTATATGGTTATCGTTTTCCTTTACATGTTTGGGATTAGTTTACGAGGTTTAAAAGTAATTTTGAAATATTAAAACTTAATTTTAATATTTGGTAAGTTCTTTAAAAATTATTTGTCACAAAATCATTCAATTCTACAACAGGTTTTGAAAAGTGAGGAATGAGTAGTTTTCAAATTTTGATTTTAAAAATTATTGTATACTTAATATATCCTCATATATATTTAAAAATCTAAAATTATCCTTATTAATTAAAAATAAAATCATTAACATTAAAGAAATTATTATTATTACCAATTATATTGAGATAACAAAATCAAAATAAAATTAATAGTGAAAAATACTTATTTTAGTCATCAATTATTATATATACATAATAAAAAAATATTTTATACACATATTTATAAAGAATAATGATATAGCCACAAACTCTTGTACAAACTTATTTTGTACAAACTAATGTAGCATGATAAGATTGGTTGAATTAAATATCACTTGGCCCACATGATTTATTTTTATTATTTTATATTTTCATCCAACCAATGAATTAATGCCCACTTCAGTTTGTACAAAATAAATTTGTACAAGAGTTTGTGGCTGCAATCATTACTCATTTATAAATATGTAAATAAATTTTATTCAACATTAATTTCAATTTAGTATCATATTCTTAGATCAACTTAACGGTAAAACTTATCTACTAAATATGAATGTTTTTAACACTCATAGTACTTGCCGTTTGGCCTTTGACCGAGTAGTGGACCGCCTTCTCCCACACACGTGAGAGCAGCAATTGGTGTCCTTAGAGACTCACTATCCCTCAATTAAATATGATTGAGTGCAATCAGTTGTAGTCTTTTTATTGTGAAATGCAAGCGGAATGTACCACTCTTAAATATTTGTAAAGATAGACAACCTAGGGTGTGTTTGGAGAATGAGATTATAGTGTATTAAGATATTGTTTACATTAACTTAATATCAAGGCCATGTTTTGAAAGAAATTGTATTGGGTTAAAGGGGGTGTGCTAATGTAGCAATTGCCACCTTAATGTTTTGCTTTTGCGTCTCTTTTTATTTTGTGGCTTTTGCTTTTTTTAATAATAATAAATAAATATGACTTTTTGATTTAATTTATTATTATATAAGATTAATATTATTTTTATTTTTATTTTTACATCATAATTATTAATATAAATTAATAATTTTATAACTTATTATTCATACTTTAATTTTAATTATATTAAAAATATAACTAAATAATGTATTATTTAATTATATAATAATTAATATATAAAATTGATTATTATTTAAAAATTTAATATAACTAACAATAAATATTTATATATGAATAAATTTAAATAATATTAATTTAAAATTAATACCAATAAAAATAATAACATAAAAATATCATTACATTATGACATTATTTGATTAAATTATTCACTTCGATCTTTATTTAATATGTTATATATTTAGAAAATATTGAAAAATAAATGTTATGCTGCTGAAAATATAAGACTATAAGCTTTGATCTTTATAAAAAATTGTGTTATTTTTAACATTTTTACTAAAAAATAATGTTAAATTTTTAAAATTTAAGATTTCTATATTTAGTATTTTTCTAGGTACTAATAAATATTATTTTCTAAATATATAATTTAAGTTAATCATAAAAAATTAATACAGTACAATGTAACACCAAATGTTGTACAACATTATTATAATACAGTACTAATACAATACAATACAATATAATACAATACACCCGCATTAAAATAATACAATACATTTGCATTAAAATAATGCAATACAATGTGCCAAACGGATCTCTAGACATGTGTTTTATAGAATTTAATCTATGAAAAATTATAATCCCAGTATGTAATTGTCTGCTGAAATAGTAGTTGTATTCTAATATTTAATTGTCTGCTGAAATAGTGGTTGTAAATATTTAGGTTCTGTTTAGTACGGTTTTTCAAGTAGAACTTATTTAAGTAGAGATTTTGTTAGTAGAGCTTTTGTAACTACAGCTTCTATTAAAAAAAATTAGTTATTTGGTTGTCAATAATAGTTTTTATTAAAAATTTATTAAATTACTTTAAGGTAATTTTTTAATGTTATATTATGAAAACAATAAATAAGATTATTAAATAAATAAATGATATTTTAGATATTTTGACATTTATAAAAAAAATTTCAATCTCTACTTTTAAAAACTCAAAATTTGAGCTTTTACTAATCGAGGTAAAATAACTTATTAAATCTTTAAAAGCTCTATTAAAATCATGATAAAAATTTATGAGATTAAATAAGCATTTATAGTCATTAAATAAGTCATACCAAATAGACACTTAATATAATATTATTTATCTGTATATATTATCAATATAAAAAATACTCATAATATTTTTAAAAATAAATTTTAGTAAAAAATTAATTAATTCTCCTATCTATGCATATATTATTTTGAAAAATAGGACATTACCAAATTTACCCTAATTATAAAGCTAATTAGTGGTAACATTCAAATTTTGAAGTATGATAATTAATGGGAGTGGGTCCAATTCCAAAGTTGATTGACTTGTGTCAAAGAAATGAGAAATGGGAAAGTGACTTTACGCGGAGGCTGTAGGTTTGTAGCCAACCAATTGCAATTTTTACTTATTGGCCAATGTGTGTAATGTGTGTGTTGCTTGGGCCTGAGGGTTAAAAATAAACACTATTTTGTGTGTGTGTGTGCGCGCGCGCGCGCGTGCGTGTGTGTGTGTGTGTTTTGGCGAAAAAATTATTGTGTGACGATTGCAAAAGAAGAGATGCTTTCTGCAAGAGGGCCACATGGGAGAATCGGTGGCCATTCTTCTTTTCCCTTTACCTTGTTTTCTTATTTGAATGTCACCCTTTAAGTGCATCTTCTCATTCGCACATCATGCCACATTATGTGTTCCCATCCCATGGCTTGCTCTCTTAAGAATTAAGATAATGCTAATCAAAATCTTTTATATATTCCTTTTCAGAAAATTTAATTGCACGAGCCATCAACTAAACTTTAAGCATGGGTGTAATTTTTTTTTTACTAAAATATTATAAAATTTGTAGTTTGAGTCAATTTCAATTCTTTTGAACTACAGTACATGAGATTTACGCTTTTATTAAAATTCACACAAAAATTAAAAGAGGTTTTTAATGACCAGTTCAAAGAGTGCTTTTAATAAATTTCGAAAGAGGAGTTTAATATTTCTTCAAGTTTCTTTTTCTTTTCATAAAATAAGAATGCACTTCATTTATTTGCATACAAAATTACATCTTGTGATACGAACACTATGTAATTAGGGATGGCATTGGGGAGGGGAGGGGAGTATTGGGGACCAATCTCTCCGTACCCATCTTCGATATTTTGCGTATATCTTTGTTCTCTTCTCGTACTCGTCATAATTACTTAAGAGAATCTTTATCCCCTCCCCAAATAATAACAGGAGATCCCAGAGGGTCCCTGATCCCCGAATAACTAATACATTTTTTTGTTTTCAATTTTGAGTTAATCATACTAAAATAAAAAATTCAAATAAAAGTAAAGTTTGAAATATAGGATAGTAATAAACCTAAATATGTATTAATCATTTAGTGTTTACTAAAATACCAAATTTAAAAATAAATTTAAATTAAAAATACATTGGACATTAATAAACAAAAATAAATTTTAATTTGATCATTACATTATAATTTATATTATATTATATTATTATTATGTTTATATTCTTACAATATAATATTAATTATACTATATTATTTAAATATATATAAATAAATTATATAATACTATAATATTTTAGTATTTTGTCATTAATAATAGTATATTATTAAATTATTTTTATATTATAAAAATTAATATATAAAAATAATTATTCAATATGTAATTTTTAAAATTAATAATAATACCCTAAAATATTAATAAATTTAAAATATTTTAATTTAATTTCAATATTATTACAAATAATATAATTTTATATAGTATAGTCCTTACTACACTTACTAGAGTATTAAATTACAACTTAATGTAATGCACTAGTCTAATACAAGCAATACAATTAATATTATATTCCAAACGTACCTTTAATGCATAATAATTTTTTAATAATATCATTAGATTAGTTGTGCATAAATTATGTGTCCCAACCTAATTCATTGTGAGAATGACATTATTATTATAAAGGTGAGCTATTTGAACCCATAATTTTACTAATTAAACTTATTTTGAAAACTTTTTTTTGTATTTAAATTTTAATCAGATGCAAAAATGCAGGAACCTGAAAAAAAGGCAATCAAGTAATAAATCTGTATGCAAAAGAGAAAGAGTAGATATGGTTTAGCAAAAAATGGGTGCAATTAAATTATAATTTTTATTTGTTTAATTTATTCAAACTCTATTGTTCTTATAAGTAATTTTATTTAAGAATAAATTAATAATTAAAATTTGTTGAATGATAGGTTCAAACTTCAAATAGTTTTTTTTTCTTTAAAGAGATTTATATTAATTCAGAGAAGATAACAGATACATAACTTGTAGAGGGTAGGAACTCTTCCATACATCAGCTTCGCATTTCTCTAATGTTAATTTAACTAGAGAATGGGCAATGGTATTACAAGATCTATGTATATACACACAACTAACATGATCGAAACTTTCCTTCAATTTCTGAATTTCTAATACTAACCAGTAGATCTCAGATTTGCTGCCCGTTCTGTTGTTTACTAAGCTAACTACTTCTTGCGAATCCGACTTCACAATTAAATCTTTTACATGCGCTTCTTTTGCCACCTGCAAGCCCCATTCCATAGCTTCTGCCTCAGCATAAGATACATTTCCATGGAATTTTGAGACCTTGATTGTAGTTGTTGTAACTTGCCCCGTTTTATCTCTAATCATAGCCCCCAACCCAGCAAGATTCTTTTCTGAGTTAGTAGTGGCATCAGTGTTGATCTTAACAAAACCTTCTTGGGGGGGATTCCACCCCTGTTGAGCCACTTTCTACTGATTTCCATAGCTTACATCAGTTGAAGGTTGCACTCTCTTATAGGCCTCCATCATAGCTTCAGCTTTAGCCACAACAGACTGTGAGTTCTCTTGCTTGCCTTTGAACAACCATTGGTTCCTTGCATTCCACTTCGCCCAAAGAATCGCAGCAAACAAATCTACATTAGCTTTGCTTCTCATTCTTTTCATGCCATGCAATAAGTTCAAAATATCCTACCTAGGGGCTGCCTGAATATCATTATAAAAACAAGATAGCCTCCAAACCTTCTTGGCTACTTTACAATCAACTAAGACATGAACCACATTCTCTATTCCCATTTTACACAGCTGGCAGGTAGGCTCTTGGACAATCTTCCTCTTCCACAAATTCTCAGCTGAAGGAAGTAAGTTTTTGGCTGCCCTCCAAACAAATATTCTGATCTTCTTCGGCAAGCAAGAGACCAAATGATATTCCACTCATTTTTTGAAGACTCCGAGCTTGAAGGCATGGCTGGAAATCTAATTTTCAGTGCTGTCTAGTAACCGCTTTTGACAGTATATTGGCCACTCTTCCCATAATGCCAAATGAGTTTATCCTTCCTTGATCTTTTCGGCAGCGAAATTTGAGTTATTACATCAGCATTCATCTTATCAAAGTGCTTGTAAATCAGATTCTCATCCCAACAGTTCTCACCATTGATTAACTCTGAAACTAGAGCCTCACTAGGCATTGTTGGCTTAATCATAGGCTTGAAAGTAAAAGGTTTTGGAATCCAATTAGCCTTATATATATGAACATCTTGACCATTTCCAATTCTCCATCTAGAGCCCACACAAATGATTTATCTTCCCCACAAAATACTCCTCCAAATATAGGAAGGATTAGAGCCGAGCTTCGCATTCAAAAAATTGGATGAGTGGAATACTGCGCTTATAGGACCCTGGCCACCAAAGAATCAGGGCATTGCTGAATTCTCTAGCCTCGCTTCACTAATAGAGCTTGGTTGAAACTTGCAAAATCCCGAAATCCCATAGCCCTCTTACACTTGGCCTAACTCATTTTTGAAATACAAGTGTGCAACCCAAGAGGGGGGGTGAATTGGAATTTTAAAACTTATCCTAGCAAATCCACACAACAATTTAATCTAATGCCTTAATCAAATCAAAACAATAAATTCAATCAAGCACAATATTAAAAGAGTAAGGGGAAGAGAAAAACGAACACAATGATTTTTACGTGGTTCGGCTATCCCCGCCTACGTCCACGCCTCCAAGCTCACCCGCTTGAGGATTTCACTATCCAAGCCTTTCCAAGGCTTCAAGCTTTTACAATTGACTTCAAGGTGTCAATGAACCTTCACAACAAGAGATTATAACCCCAATCTTTTTACCCCAAGTGTTTCCCACACTTGTAATCTCACAATTCGATAAATGAAAAATACAACACTTAATCTCTCTTTAAGAGTGGATATACAAATTGAAGAACAATGATGATACAATAAATGATTTACGAAATGGAAGCTCAATATATGTTGTGTGATCTTGTTTTTCCTTACTTGGATTCCCAAAAATGAATTGGCTTTGAGTTTATATAGTTTGAGCTCAAAAACTAGCTGTTATGCACTTGTCAGCCCGAAAACGGTTAGAGGTTAACTGTAAACGGTTAACCGTTTCGCTGGTCAAAAGTTACCGTTGGACCAAATTTCAAGTTACCCTTTCACCGTTTAGGCTTACCCTTTCACCGTTTACGCTTACCCTTTCGCCGTTTACGCTTACCCTTTCACCGTTAACCTCCAGAGACTTGCAAGATGAACATTGGGCTAAATTTCAAATAAACGGTTAACCGTTTTCAGTAAACGGTTCACCGTTAGTGTCCAGTAACCTGCAAAACAAATTTAGCTTAACCTTTCTCACTAAACGGTTCAAGGTTAAAATAAACTGTTAACCGTTTTCAGTAAACGGTTCACCGTTTTGTTTCAGAATCATCATTTTAACAAAACTGGACAAAACAAGCTTTCTGGACGTTATCGATTAGCTGTTTTAAAATAAACGGTTAGCCGTTTGCTACAGTGATTGCTACAGTGAAATTATTTTCCAAATTCGTAGTTTAACCCCAAAACTTCATAAAATTATATTATGACCCAAAAAGTTATAAAACTTTACAAATAGGTCCAATTCCAGAATTTCTAAATATTACTTTGTTAAGTGGCGCGCTCACCAACTCGAGACTTGAAGCCACGCAGAGCATGCAACCACCTACCACCGCAGTCAGGAGGATACACGCAACCACCCACCATCGCAGTCATGGAGATACACACAACCACCTACCACCGCCCACCGTAGTAATGAAGATACACGCAATCACCTACTACCGCAGTAATCGAGGTACACGCGACCACCTGCCACAGCAGTTATGAAAACACACGCAACCGCCTGTCACGGAGAAAGAGAAAGGATCCTCGGGAGGCCTATAAAAAGGCAGCCCGCAAAGGTAAAAGGGTTGGACTTTTTATCACTCTAAGGGACTAAAAAGGTAAATAATTCGTAACCGATAAAAAACCTAAGGTCAAGAGATTTACGGCCGATCTTTTCCCAAAAAACCTTTTTATCTGACTTGAGCGTCGGAGGGTTTACGCCGGGAAAACACCCGGTGCACTCTGACTTGTTCTGTGAATCCAGGAAACCAATAAAAGCAACTGGGCGAGGAGAAGTTCTGGTCGAGATAAAGTTGAATGACCAGAAAACTTGGTCTCAGAAGAGCACGACCAGAATTCCGCATCAACACATACTATACAATTGATCAATGGGTCTCCAGAATCAGCGCCAGGAAACAGTTCCCATGCTTCTTTACCTTTAAAAACACCTCTTGAAAGTGAGCGTAAGCGAGTAGTTGCATGGTTCTTTTTGCATGACAAGCAAGCAACGGCCCCCATTCTCATTTAAACCTTTCCGAAGCGAAAGCAACATATATTAAATTCAGAAAGAGAATAGAGAGGGGAGGAGAGAGAGAGAGAGAGACCCATTTCCTTTTTTCATTTCTGAGAAAGAAAGAAAGAGATATTGACCATGGGTGGATCTCATCATAACAAGGCAAATAACAATGGCAGCAGATCATCATCATCATCATCATCAGGGAAGCCATATGGGTTGATGTTGCTTTTGGCATTTGGGGCTGCCTTGCTTGGTGTTATGGTGCTTCACAAGCTCAGGGAGAGACGCATTTTCACCCTCCTTGTCAAAGAGAAGGATTCTCAGCTCATTTCCCTTCAACTTCTCTTCCAGGTTCTCTCTCTCTCTCTCGCGCATGCAGGCATGTTCATTTTGACGTGTCACTCTCTTTGTATGCCACCTATGGTACTTCATGCAAGACTTTCAACATTTGTCTTAATTCTTATTGATGTAGCAGGAAAATTTTGTCCTTCTATTGACAATTATATTGATTCTGACAAAACTTTAATAGAATCCAAGTTGAGAATTCAAGTTTGATTTCATGTGATTGAGCCCAACCATTGCCATTTTATTAAATTTGTATCAACTTGCCCTGACTAGGTTTTCTGTGTAGGTTTGACCTAGAAATATTGCTCAATTTTCAATCTTGATGAGAAGAATAACCCATTTAATTTACTCAGTAGAACGCAAAGGGTGGATCGGGTTTCTCAGAATCATCTCATCAAGTAAACGGCAACCAAGTGAATTTTCAAAAAAAAAACCTGAAACAAAAAAAGAAACAAAAAAATCACCTTCAATTTCTTTGCCTTAAAATGTAAAAAACGCAACAGAAGAATTGCTAGATCAAGACATCAAGCCATGAGCAATAGGAGTTCTGTCCATGTATTATACCATATAGCAATTTATGCTCTTGAGCCAATATTTATTTTAATTCTTTGAGTTGTAGCTATAATGATTTGGTTGTAAAGTGCTGGTTAAGTTTTTCGTTCACGCAGAAGGAAAGGGAACATGGCAAAGAAATGAAAAGGAAGAATGAAGAGATGAAAGTGAAGTTATACTCCCTCAGAACCCAGAAAATGGAGCTTGACAGAAGGCTTCTCGAGATGCAATCTACGATTGACTCCCTAAAAGATGAACAGAAGGCTTTAGAGTCTGCACTGGAGGAGAAACAGAATGAGATCAAAATGCAGAGAGAGCAGATAGATGCAAGCAAAGAAAATTCCCAACTGATTGTTCTAAAAGAAAGCTTGAAGCAAAGGGTGGCTGAGATTAAGGATTTGAGGCACCAACTTGAATATCGTGTTAATGTCTGGTCAGTAAGTGCCGATGACCCATCAAATCCACGTGTAAGTTTGACTGATACCTCAAATGTGCTAGAAAAGGATAAATCAGAATCTAGTTCAAGTAAAGAAGCAGGTGGACGGTTACACGACTCTGCCAACTTCAATAACAGTGAGAATTCAACAAGAATTGATGATAGAAGTGAAAAAATCGTGGGAGATACTATTAGCAGGGAAATAACAGTTGAACCTTTGGAGAAACAAGGCATTTCCCAAGACGAAGGCTTTAAAAATGGAGGTGGTATACAGGGAAAAGGCAGTAATGAGGGCGAAGGCAAGAGAAAGAATATTGGAAATTCAACTGAGCAAATTGTTGATGATCAAGCAACAGTTTTGAAACCAAGAGATGACAGCAGTGAAGTAAAAGGTGATCTTCAACATACAATTACAGGAGAATGGGAATCAGAGAAACCAGAAAATTCACAAGATGAGAAGCAGGAAGTTCAAGGAACTTCCAAAGGTGGGATGAAGTTGGAAGTGCTGGACTCTAGAACAAGATGGAAAGGGAAGCATGGTCATGTGAGTAGAACAAAGGGAAGGAGATGGAGAGCAATGGCAAAAAATAGAGTTTCTGAAAACAATGGAGTGTCAAGCATGAGTAGCAGAAGGTTTTATAGACTTGATCAAGATGAACTAAGGAGCAGAAGTGAGGGACAAGTTTCTACTGAGGGACTAGAAAAAAGAGAGGGGAAGGAAACAGGTGAAAATCCACAGGAACTAAGCAAGGTGATGGATGCCAAATTGCTAAAGGTGAACCCTGAAGATGCTGAACTCATGGAAAAGAGAGATGAGAATGCTGATCCAAATCAACAACTGCAGCAACAAAATGCTCCAGACAGAGAAGTGCTTACAGATAGAAATGTTAATGATACAGCATCTAACATTTCAACTTATGCAGAAAAACGGTTCTCCAATGAAGATAAACAACCAGAAGAAGAAGCCATCGGCATCCATCCAAAGTTGAACAGGGATGACAATGAACAAGAAAACAGAGCAACACAAGGGAAAGACGGGGACAAACATCAACTGACAGATAATACTGAGGCTGCAGATTATGCAGGAATCTGAGACTAGATCAACTAATGGTGGTTCTATGGAGGAATCCACTTCCAAGTCCAACCTGGAAGAAGAAAAATGAGAGTACAAGGAAGAAATAGACGAGTCTGAGTTTTAGTCTTTTAGCTGATTTGCGGACTTACAGTATTTTTCGTTCTTCTTCTTCTTTGCTCTTGAAATAGAGATGCTAATATAAGGCAATTATTAGTTGTTGTATGCTTAACCAGTTGACGGGCAATGCTATTAGGCAAGCACCATCTTACCAAGTCAAGCACCATCTTACCAAGTAGTCATTGACGCCTACTTCTCCATGGAGAGAAGTACATTGGCAACATTAAATATTAACCAGTCAATTATAGCATAAACAATATCACTCTTGGATCTAGTACATCTTCCAGAAATCTTTTAAAAGAAATGCACTTATATGGTAACAGCATATTGTTTGTCAGTCTTCGATTACAAGTTTGGATGACAGAAGCTATTGTGGAGGTAGGCCAGTTACTGATTTATTGAATGACACATATATTCTCATAATTTTGTTAAAATCTCATAACCATTAGTTTCTTATGCAAACATTATCTTATAGAATAATACAGATATGTTACTTTGCCCTTCCTTATCCTTTCCGTCCTAAAACTGGGGAATCGCCTATTGTCAAGTTCAATCAAGCAATAATAACAAAACTAGCTAGTTGCTGTAGACAGACAGACCAGTTCACATTGTTATCACTCTGGTGTTAACCGTAGCTGCATCAACACATGCCAAAGTTTGAATTCACTTGAATGTTTTACACAATGGTATTTATGCAATACTTCCATAACATGATTTTACCAGAGAACCATCAAGATAATTATCAAAAACAACTAGTAAAGCAATTGTCATTTGCCAATCAGGGCCGCCAAAATCCTATTAGTTTCCCATGAAACATTATGTTGGTTTTTCTACCAAATACAATCCTTTGACTGTATGAGGAATGTTAAAACATAAAAGAAAGGCGTGTGGCCTAATGATAAAAAGTTGAATTGATCTATGGAACCCGTAAGTTAGCAAGAAGCACGTTGTTGTGATTGAACCGAATAGTTCATTGATTTGTCAAAGATCTGTGCAGGTGACAGTGATCAGTCCACAATATAAAAAATGATAATGTGCTATTTCGGAGAGATTAACAACTAATGATCACTTTAGAGAAAACATTTGCTCCATGTTCTTTCTCCAAACTCACAATCTTCCATAATATTGATGCCTATATAGTCACAGCAGCGGAGGAAACATAAGAGCAAAGGTAAATGGTATGTTTCTTATGATTTCATGTATACTGTGACAATATAGAAGTAGGTTATCAGAAACACTGCACACACTTTCTTGTGTCATCAATAAAATTTGGAAGTCAAAGATCGCATCTTATTATTAGATTAAAAAGTTGGTGCATCAAAAACTCAAAATAACTTCAAAAACACAAGCAGATGAAATAGGCTAATTGTCTTGACCAAATCAATTAACCTCTACTTATAACTGTCCATTTAACCTCCAGTGGAAATCATACACTGCTAGCAGTGCCAACAATAGTGTCCAAAAACTTTAAATGTTCAATTGCCATACATTATTACCGGGAATTCTGGAAACATACAGAGCTCCACACCTCAATGTGCCGCTTCTACCGGTTTCTGTCAATAAACAAGAAAGAATCAGGAAAACTTGTAACCCTTATGTGGCTGACCAATACAAATATTAGCATTTAATCAGAAAGGCAACAAATCCGTGCTAAATAGGAACAAGCCGGTCAGGTAGGTTAATTTTGATAATTTCCCCTTATTTTTACGAACTTAAGTCCATCCAAGCTTATCTCCTAACTAGATAAATAATGCATTTGGATTGTCTAATTCCAATGGCAAACCAAAATAAAGAAGAGAAGCACTGCATTGAGTGTAAGAACAGAACCATAGGTTTTACAATAGCGTGCAGGACCAACTTCTGAAACAAATTGAAAAAAGGCCACGCAGTCCATTGTTTCCTCTAGAGGCCTTGAAACACACTAAATTAGTGATCTGGTTTATTTAACTCCATAATCTTAGGAAGGATATAAAATGGACTTCAACTAAGGTTATAACATTCTCCTTCCACTAGCCATTTCATATCATCATTTTGATGGAATGAATCAGAGGTCAAGCATTCCAGCTCCCATTTGGAATTTAATCACTATAAATAACATACTTTTACTTTGTGATAATGAAACAGTATTCATCAAAATATCCATGTCTCAGATGATTAATTTTCGTACTAAGTAACTACCAAAATAACTCAACATAATTCAATGCCTTAGGTCATATTATGCAAGCAAAATAATGAAAATGGTCACAGTTGCAAATGAAGCACAGGTACCTCTTCCTTCTTGCCTTTGCCTCTAGTAAAGAACTTGTACACTCCAAAGAAGAGTAGACCCCAACCAGATAGAGAGACAATTACGAACTGCAAAATACAAATATATCCAGTCAATACTTTGTTTCCCAAGCACATAACCCCTCTATAAACCATCAGCTGACAGTGCTTTTCAGTGTACTTTTGGAGTTGTTAAACTTTTAAATAGCTATAAGTTTCTGCTTTGCTATAAATAATTTGAAGACCTTGGTTAAAATTGATGAAAGTGAGTTTTGAAATCAAAAGAATTTGATAGGTGCTTTGAAAAAAACTGCTTGAGGATAGAAGCACTTGAGGTACATTTTTGAAAAAGAGTTGACGGAGCTCCTTCTTAAGAAAAACTTTCACGCGCTTCGGTAGTTTTACTCAAAAACAGCTTTCTACGGAAGCACTTCTAAATGCGCACACATAGATAATTAGCCCAAAGAACAAAATTTTAATAAAACATCAATGACAATGAAAATTAAAAGAAAACGGACTCACATGCTCTTCCTTCCATTTAGAAGGGCTCATTGGATCTTGCCATAAATTAACCTTTGGTGGTCCATGGTGATCTGCAGTAAATCAATTCGACAAAGAAAAAAAAAAGAATCGAAACATTGTAAATTAGATCGGGATTCAACAATGTAAGATGAAGACATAACGAACATGTATAAGGTAAATAAATGTAAAAGAATAGATTACCAGCAGCGCCGGCAAGACCCCGCCTATGAATGAGTGAACCGGCTTGAGCCGATGGTCTTGAGGAGGAAATTCGAGCTAGAGCCAAAGCGGCTTGACGAGCTGCGATGGTAGCCATGCCTTCTAGCTTTCAGGCGAATGCGGATGGTGGACTGTTGAGTCGATGATTCAAGGGCAATGACAAATAAGAAAAATATTTAGCTAATGCGATGACTGATGAGTTTGAAGTAAACGACGACGTGTTGGTGGGGTTTGATTTGCTGGATTAGCAAACTTACGGATTTCGTAATTCATTTGAATCATTTCCCAATTAGGATAATTACTACAAGTGACACTTGTTTTGACATATTTAAAAATTGTGACAAGTGTTTTAAAAATATTTGAATAGGTGATAAATTGCCGTTAAAATTAACAGTTCGATTCTTTACATGTAAATTGACAAATTTACCCCTATTATTTTTTTTATTAAGGGTAATTATTAGAAACTTTCCCTGAGATTTAACGTATTCTCAGTTTGAGAGATTGTATTCGCGTATTATCAATCATCTCCCCTAACGTTAGTCACCTGTTTGTTTGATCATTTATTGATTGATAAAATGATGAAAATACCCCTATCATGCGAAAAAAAAATCTTTGTACACAAATTAAAGATTGTGCGTCAATAATAGCATGTATGTTTTGACGCCAAAATGGTCAATAAAAATAACAAATCACCCTTTTGACTTCTTGAAAGATGAACCAAAATGGTCATTCTTGCTTACTGGAACACAAATAAAGAGGTTTGGGTGCAATTTAAAGATTAAGTAATATTTTTGGTTTAAAGATTGCCTTCTCGAAAGATGGCACTCTTTGATTTATAGTTAAGCATAATTTTATTTGTAATTGATATTGATCTTCAATTTTAAAATTCTTAAATTATTACATTGATATAACATCAATATAAATAATATATTTTCTATATGAGAAAGTTTTGTGTTATTATCTAAAAGTAATATTGTACTTCTCTAGCATTTGTTCAAGGCTATTTAGCGATTTATTTATAATTATCAGCATCTTCAAAATGCTACAAATCATTCAAAACCATAGCATTTTTACTATGCTATGATAGACAATTTGGTAGCATTTTTTAAGTGTTATAAGACTTTAATATGTAACTTTTCCTGTGCTACAAGGGACAATTTGGTGACATTATTTGTGTTCTACAAAATATAAAAGGAAGCAACAACTCATGAAAATTTTATCAACCCATTCCACTTTAATATCATCATGGAAATAAAAAAATAAAATCCAGTAACCTCAACAAATTAATATACTCTTGAAGTTATCTCCAACATTCAATCTCATCTTCAATTTCACAGAAACTACCATGCATCCCTATTCAACAATTAGTAGTAGACCCATTTTCAATCATTCACAAGGCAGTAGTATGTAGGTGAAGCCACTTTGAATCAAAATCAATTGAACACACATTCACAACAATCATTAACCTACAACTAACGCCAATAGATAGGAAAAAAAAATGGAAGCATTACTAAGATATTCTCAAAAAGTTATCGACATCAATTATACAAATTTTACCAAATTGATTAGTTCCAGTTGATAAATTTGACATGCACAGTAATAAGTCATTTTCATACCTTTTCGTGGCTCAGACGAATTGGGGTTGTTTGTGGATCGACGGCGAAACTCACTGGTTAGTCTTCTTCCACCTGGCGGTCGTGATTTAGTCGTCCCTGGTGTTGGCATCTTCAGGTTTGTCGTCATTATTTCTTGCTAGTGGCACTCTTTCTCTATTAAAACATAACAGAGATGGAGAAAATGGGTGGAATGTTGTTCTCGGTAGCTTTGGTTTAAACTGAGCAAGGACATGCCCATTTCTCTTTCTTTTTTGGTGGCACTTTTTCTCTATTAAAACATAACAGAGATGGAGAAAATGGATGGAATGTTGTTCTCGGTAGCTTTGGTTTAAACTGAGCAAGGACATGCCCATTTCTCTTTCTCTTTTTTGGAATGTTGTTCTCGTCGTCATTATTTCTTGCTTGTGGCACTCTTTCTCTATTAAAACATAACAGAGATGGAGAAAATGTATGGAATGTTGTTCTCGGTAGCTTTGGTTTAAACCGAGCAAGGACATGCCCATTTCTCTTTCTTTTTTGGTGGAGTGATAATATCTTTTTCTGTTTTTTACCTAACGGATGTGAACGAACTTCAAACCATTCTTTCTTTTTTGGTGAGTGATAATATCTTTTAGTTAAATGCTTACTTTTGTTTTTTAGCCAATGGATATGAACAAACTTCAAACTATTCTTGGAATCTAATGTGATAATTTAAAGTTTGTTAAATTTTTTTATGATTAATGAGTTCTATTATCATTTTACCCTTACTAACTCAAATTATACTAAACAGTATACTAACGTCAGGGGAGGTGGTTGATAATACGAGAATACAATCGCTCAAACTGAGAATACGCCAAACCTTTGGGGAAGTTTATGATAATTAATTTTTTTAGAGGATATAAAATTAAATTTAAATGATCTAATTCATGCATTTTTTTTATCTGTGTTTAATTCTACTTACGCACCCTTAGTTTAACAAACAAAGAATTAGAGATGCCAAGAGAGAAGTATAATCGTGCTCTTATTGTTATGGTTCTCCAACCAATGATCACAAACTCAACAATTAGCATAAGATTGATTTAGTAGTGTATAATAGTATAAGCGCTTCAATGGACTAATTCATTAATAGGAAATAATATAATTCTAAGTCTAATTATGTTTTGCAACTTCATATCCAAATTAACAATAAAGTCACCAAACTAAACAAACCTAATAAAATCCTACAACAAAATTTTCAAACCTTAAAGTTTCTAAACTTAATATGACAGTGGTGAACTAACAATGAAAGAGGGCTTCCCGAATGGTGGTGGGGTTGCTTCACAGTGGTGTCATTGGGCATGAGCAACTATTGCAATCTAGAGCAGTAGCACTATTGCACTATCTAGATCTCAACCTCAAGTTGCTATTGCTTCTGCTTTGGCTCTATGGTGCCATGGATGTGGAGAAGACAAAGGTTAAAGAAGACGAAGGCTAGAGAAAAATGAAGAAAGGAGAAAAAGAGGAAAAAGGATATATAAAAAAAAACACGGAGAAAACAAAGAAAAATGAGAAAAAGAGGAAAAAAAGAAAAAAATTATGTTTTTTCGATTTTATCCTTGAGCAATTATAGTAAACGGCCAAAGTTAACGAATTTCACCCATATGAATATTTTTAAAACGTGTTACAATTTTTAAATATGTTAGAACAAATGTCATTTGGAGGTAATTAACCCTTTCCCAATCTTATACATTGATATAGGCTTAAAAAAAAGTTAGTAAAATTGCACTAAAATGTAAAAAATGTTGAATAACATTATAGGGCTACATTTGGAAGTGGAAATTAACGAAAATGACCACAAAGTTTAGCTAATTATAAAAATAACCACATGTTTTTTAATCAAAATTAGCCAAACATCAAAATTTTAGACCAAACTACCCTTGTCATTCTCACTCAAGGTCACCGAAATCTCTCACCTACCACCGGCACCTTAAAGGAACATTAAAGTCCATCATCAGTGACTAATTTCATTGAAATCACATCCAACAACAACAATCCCACCGAAATCACGTCCAATAGCATTCAAGATCTTCAAGATCAATTGTTGAAGTTCAAAAACCTTAGGTTAGCAATTTTAAATATATGTTTGATTTTATTATTGTGTTATGTTATGGTTGCATGTTGTTGTTGTATGTTACTGTTGTATGCCATTATGGTGGCGGTGGTGGTGGTGGTGGTGGAGGTTGTTGGTGTTGTTGGTGCATTGCCAGGGTGCATTGCTAGGAATTTCATGCGACATCACACAAATCTTCTTGACTCTACTGGTTATGCATAAGTCATTACCAATGATTCTTTGGTGTAAAATTAAGAACAAAGGCTTATGTAATCCACTCGTATGGTTAGGCAAGCAACAATTGCATGTGCACAAATAAGCTGATCAAGTTGAAATAATGTACAAGAGTAAGTTTTGTTACGTATGTCAACTATCCACTCCTTAATACCACCACCCAAAACATGAAATTACTACTGAGACACAAGACAAACGGTCATTCTTTCGACCAAAATTCTCCTATCAAAGATTTTTTCATCTACCCATGTTGTTAGACGAGTACTTATTGATTTAGCCATAATTTTACTATTATAAAACCATTGCTGCAATATTTTGCTAAAATGATCAACAAGATGAGTTATAAGAAATTTGTGCGGTTCCCTCATGAAAGAATTCATGCTCTCCTCAATATTGGTGGTAAGAATATTGTGCCTCCTACCTTCGAACTTAGAGGTTACCTAATTACATGCCCACATTATTCTTTAAATACTCAGCCGCACTTGCGTGGAGCTACTAGAACACCTTAAGTTATTTTTTAATTTTTCATGTCCATATACTTTTTCTGCGTTTATAAAGGGAGACTCAAATTCGTCCTAAAGCATTTTGGACAACTTGAATTTTGACTTTATGTTATCTTTGACATGGTAAAAATAATGTCATGGGTAGCAATGCGAAATACTTTCAAAATGGCTCTTTTGATATTTACTAATTTTGTGCATCGATTAAAGATATTTACTAATTTTGGCCTATTGCTAATCACTCTATATAACTTCATCATAAATCATTTCCAAGCATCATTGTTTTCGAATCCATAATCCCGATGGCTGATAGATATAATTAATTATTTCCATATAGGCATGTTGTAACAAACATACTTCTATGATATAGCCTATTTAGATGAGTACTATCTACAACAATCACTGTATGAAACCCTTGATAGAAGATCTAAGACCTACAAAGTAGTATAAGAAATTATCATTTCTATCTCACTAGAGGTGAGTAACCATACCTTCACTTGCTTTGTCAAAATATGAGAGTATTTAAGAAGTAAGTTGTATGACTCTATAGGGTTCTCTCATACTATTTTAAGATTAACTTCTTTAGCCTAATATATTTGTTGATATGTTAACTAGACATCGTATTCCTGCTGCATTTATGCTCTGATGTCATTCATAGTGTATATCTATTTTTCTTAAATTAAATTTATCCGCAATAATATGATCAACAACCTTAGCTCCTTACTTAACGAACACCGCCAAACAACCTCATTTGAACAATTGTGTACATTGTCAATTCTCCTCACTACCTAAGGAATTGTTTGCTCATTCGAAACTCATGTTGCTCGAATACGTCATTTACATGAGTTCGAAGAACAGTGAGCCTCGAAATGTGTTGTTATGGATCGTGCAATCTTGAAACCAAATTTATCCCTCAAGACAACTTTGCATAGTTCCAGTATTAACTCATTTTTCTCAGCAAATAATTTACCTACTCTAACATCATCAGAATTACAACTTCTAATTAAGTTTAGAGCAACCAAGCTCATTATTATTTATTTGCAAAATCTCATAAACTCTTGCCAGAAACTAATCAAACACACAATCTTTCTAAACCAAAAAAATTGTATTATTATCATTTATGTATACCATATACCTATTCGCCAACATCTCCCACCAACCGTCGTAACACAATTAAAGTATAATTAAATCTACTAAGCCTGAAAGATATTAAAAAAAAACACACTACAAAATATGATAAGGTGAATATTTTACATATTTTACATGGATGTCGCACAAACGAAGAATATGTCCGATATGCAAATTTATGTGCAACAAGTGCCTGTTGCATTTAAATTAAGGCAAATTTTTGGTTTGACCATGGGGGAGATAGGAAAAAAGGTTGTGGTTTTGATTCATCTCATCGCAAGCTTCGAAATGGTAAATAATACACTAAAAGTAGACACATATATCATAAGTTATGACCTCCAAAAAATATGCATCACACATATTGTAATTTTGTGTGACATGCTCAGTTATGTGTGACAGGCTAGGCGACAGGTACTATAGCACAAGAATATAGTGGTATTTGTGTGCGACAAGTGTTTGTTGCCCAACCTGTTGCACATAACCTGAGTTTCATTTCCAACTCGAGTTTCTATTGTTTTTAATTTTTTTATCTCAACTCAAATCTAAGTACTTTAACAAATTACATTACTTTATGAATGCAAAATAACAATATTTACAACAAAATCTACATCAATTTTGAACTTAAACCCTAGGCTTAATACATTAAAAATTCGTATTGTGGAAGAACATACACTAACCATTAAGATGATCTCCAATTGATGATTTTATATTTCAGTTATACTGAGAATGTTGAGATTTATTGATAGTGTTGCAAGTGTTGAGGTTTGTAGAGAGTGTTGAGTATTATAAGAGTGACATTATTTGAAAATTTGTTGAAAGTGATGAGGGCAATTTGGTCCAAAATACTGGCATTTAATAGTTATGATAAGAAAAAGTTTGAGGGGTTAAAATTCAAAAATGTAAAAATATTGTGGCCATTTTCACAAATTTGCCCATTTGGATAGTAAGATTGGATTGAATTAACTTTTAAAATTAAATTGGATCCGATTAGATTAAATTAGATTAGATCATATATAATACTATCTTTTGTTTGGTACATTATTAAACAATACTATGTTAATTTAATTTAATAAAGCCGAATAGCTATTGAAATAGTATAACATTTTTAAAATTATATTGATAATTATTGACTTTAATATTTAACATTCAATATTATTATAAAGAAATAGTTGATTATTTGTACATTTCATATTCAATAGTAGTTTAAATAAATTAATGAATAAAATTTTGATATTCTATATAATATAAAATTACAGGTTAAAAAATTATGAAATTAGATTCTATGTTCAATTTTTATTGAAATATTAGGTTAAATGAAATAAAAGAGTGATAAAGAGGACACAAGTCTTTATCTAATTTTATCCTACCTAAGCCATATAAAAATAAGGACTAATAATTCTATTAGTTTTGAACTAAATTTTAGATTCTATTAGTCAATGACATCCAAATATACCTTAGATTAGATTATTTTGTTAGTTCCAAAATCTAATCTAATCTCACAATTTATCCAGCTCCCAAATATGGCCTAACAGTACAACACTATGTTGGGCTTAATATAATTTGGATAATACCCTGTGAATTTCTTACAATTGGAAGAATAAAAAGAATAAAGCGGCTTCACACAATAAGTTCTGATTATAAAAGAATATAATTTTATAAATTTGGCTTGGGACTTGTTCATTAAACATTCTTAAATTTATTAATTTTAATTTTATAAATTTATTCATATTTTGTAACTTATGTATGATTTTCCGCTATTTACATCTTAATATTTAAAAAATAATTTTTGTGACTATTATTTAAATGATAAAATATCTTAATGGAAAGTAAGTGTCATATTCTAAAAAGATCTCTATTAAATATATTTATTTCCTAAACTATAAACATAATTTTTTTATTATTTTGACTTATAATGACATAAATGTCAAATAATCATGTTAAAGTTTTTTTATTTATAAAATAAATTAGATGCCACTTATATTCAAATAGTAAAAAAATCATTCAAATATTTGTATTAATACTCATCCAAACGTCAATTAAATTCAAATCTATTCAGATTTTAGATAAAAAAAAAAATTATCTTAGTCTACCCAAGCCCAACAGGTTAACACTAAAAAAACCAAAAAAATAAAAAATAAAATCACAAAAATCCACCCCTTCACAAAATAAAATCACCTCATAACCTCTTGACAAACCCTTACTCTAGGCCATCAAAACCTCGATGCACCACTATCTTTACGTCATAACCTTCCGATTCAAACACGTGAGAGACATCATCTAAGGACCTGGGATAACGCTCCTCCTCATTGGATAGCAAAGGCAAAGCTAATAGACCTATCTCAGAAAAAAAAAAAAAACTAATTTAATTACAAAATTATCCTTATTGGAACCTACAAGAATTTTATATTAATTAGTTGTATGATCGAATTTTATATTAATTAGTTGTATGATCGCTTCAACTATCGTTAAATTCATGCCAAAATTCATTCCACTTTCAACTTCAACCTCTCATCTTTTTATGTCTCTCAGACATTTAAGCCTTTAAAATTCACATCAAGGAACAATTAAAAATTCTAGAGGAAAAGAAGTAAATAACATACACATTTTACAAAGTTATCTTGTATGATAAAAGAACATCAAATTAGAATAAAAAATCAACCTACCCATATATATATAATCAAGTTTGTGTAAAGGTCCCATTTCATTTAGTTGTTACCCAAATATAACAGTCTCTTTAAAGGATAAAAATATTTTGAAAAGCATGATTTTACAAATCAAAACCCATGATTATCACATGATTGAGGGATCTGTTCCAGTAGCCTTAATTTAAAAAATTTCTTACAAAGCCATGAACTCTGCTTTTAATACGCAACATAAATTCCAGTAAAAAGAAGATGAAACTCTTCTCTTACAGACTGACTTGTCTAAAGCCAACACAGTCATTCCTAGACCAATCCAATGGAAGGATGTTAACCTTCCTGAGAAATGGATCTTAGAAAGGAGCCACTGAACTAGTAATTCCAAAACAACTTGAGCCAAATACAGAGTTACAAAATGTGACTCAGTATTCAGATGGTAGAGTCAAATTATCTTTTAGGAGATCTACATCATCTAGATTCTCTGACAAAGACTCGTGCTCAAGCATTCCTTAGTTTTCAAAGATTCCTTCTATTATAAATCAACCCAGATTTTCCACCTTGGATATGCCCAGTTCCTCTATTTACTTCGTTGATTATACCACTAGTGTTCCACACCCAATCTACACTAGTAGTCAGCATGAACGAAGATAGGAAGAGAAGGAACCTTCTCCTCCAACCTCTCTTACGTTTTCTGCTATCATAGAAAATGTAATTAGTGTCATTGAATAGGATTTTGATCTGGATAAAACACTTCTTCACAATGATTTTTATTCTGACACTAATAAAGAAAAAAAATTTTGGTTTTTTAAAAATTTTTTAGATCAAAGAAAAGAAATCCAACAAGTTTATTATGAATTTGTAAATTTACATAAAGTACATATATTGTTTTTTGATTGGTTTGAGATGTATGCTTCGGAAAACAATATTACTTATCCTTTTAAAGAAACAAATCTCATTACTGTTAGAAAGATAATCACTGAATGAAATCGTTTTGACAGTGATATAACCATAGAAACTAAGCATCGTCCTCTCAGAAGCATAACCATTGATCATGATGTGCCTCCTGTAGAGATTAAAGCCTCACCTTATAAAATTCATAAACCTAAGGATCTAGAAACAAATTTAGATAGTATTATCCAACAGAACAATTTCTATAATGCTAATCTAAATACAATAGGAAAACAGTTGACTAGGATAAAAAATCAATTCCAAAAGTCAACCATAGCAGTTTCTCCTAGTACTGTTTCAAAGAACGACTCTGAAAAGAAGCTTAAAGAGCCTATTTTTAAACCTTTCTAGGTATCGAAAACTAGTCAAAAGCTTGTCCAAGAGTCAAAGTCAGATTTTGCTAAAGCTATTAGAGAACAGCTAGATAGAATAGAAGCCTTTTCGTCTTCTTCTAGCAAAGTCCAAATAGCCCCTGATAGTGCCCAATCGAGTAAAATTGGAGTACTAGAACAAGACCTTGTATCCATAGCCTCTTTTGACATAGAAGCTTTTCAAGAAGAACCTGCTCCAAAAGCCAACAAAATTCACTGGGAATTAGCTCTACCTACTGTCAAGTCTCCACCAGATCTTGCCATAGATAATAGACCTAGTGCATTAAACCAATCCCAATTCAAAGCATCCTCTGTCTATGAGTGGAACATTAATGGTATGTCTGAGTATAATATCCTAGGATTATTATAACAAATGACCATGGCAGCTAATGCCTATAAAACACAACAAGGAACATCTGACAGAGCTATAGCAGAAATCCTTATTGCTAGTTTTACAGGTCAATTTAAAGGCTGGTGGGATCATCTTCTCACCAAACAGCAACAATTAGATGAGAATGGAGCCCTTATTTGTGATAAATTCAATAGCCCAATTCAATATGCAGTTGCTACCCTAATCCTAACTATATCCCTTCATTTCATAGGTGATCCTTCACACCTTAGAGACAAGAATGCTGAGTTACTACATAACCTGAGATGTAGGAAGCTTAGTGAATTCCAAAGTTATAAAACCACATTCTTTACCAGACTTTTCTTTAAGGATGATGCAAATCATATAACTTGGAAGGAAAAATTCCTTACAAGTTTACCTAACCTATTAGGAGAAAAGGTTAGAAATTCCATTAAAGCCCTTTATGACAATCGTATTCCCTATAATGAGCTCATATATGGAGAATTAGTCAATTTTGTTAATAAAGAAGGATTAAAGATTTGTCAAGACCTAAAAATACAGAAACGCCTAAAGTGGGAACTCAGAAAATCCAAACAATAATTAGGAAGTTTCTGTAAACAGTTTAATTATGACCCTTTTAAAACTCCCACTTCTAAAGATTGTGATGGCAAATGTTCCTCGAAACCTTACAAAGAACATTACAAGACTAGAGCCCATAAGAAAACTTTCCACGATCTTAGAGAACCTTCCTATAAAAAACCCTCCAAACCTTATAGGAAACCCCATTTATCTAAGAAAAATGTTTCAACCAATTCTAAAGCCTCTTTTAATTACAAGAAGCTACATGTTTCAAATGTGGAAAGAAAGGTCATACCACAAAATTCTGTAGAATGAGTAAAAAACTTCACGCACTTGACCTTGATGAAGATACTTTTTCTAAAGTTGCTCCTTTACCCATAGAGTCCTCTGACTCTGAGTCTTCCATGACAGGAGATGGTGAGCCTCTACAGATTGATGAGTTAGCTGACTCAGATACTTCTGTATCCTGTGATAGTGATTTTGACACAGAATCCTATTTAAAGAAAATAAATGTCTTAACTAAAGACCAAGAAACCTTTCTTGAATTAGTCAAACATGTTTCTGACCCTACTCTTCAAAAGGAATATCTAGACAAACTTCTAAAAACCTTAGAAATAGGAGATAAAGCAGAAACTTCTAAAGCCCCTACCCTTAAAAAGAATGCCTATGATTTAACTGAAATTTTGGGTTAAAAAAAAACGAAGAAAACCATACCCAATGTCCAAGACCTCCAAAGAGAGATTAAGGATATCAAACTTGAAATAAAAGAGTTGAAAGAAAATCAAAGAAATGATTCTGAAACCATTCAACTTCTCTTACAAAGACAACTCCAAGATAATTCTGATAAAGACAATGATTCTGATGGTGATAATGAACAAAATCTTGAAAACATTGAATTTGTACCTAATGATTTCCTGTTTGTTTTAAAACAAATCACCACAAGAAAATATTTAATCAAAATTACCTTGATCCTTTCTAAAGATTTTGAAATCGACACTATTGCCCTTTTTGACACTGGTGCTGATTTAAATTGTATTAAAGAAGACATTGTCCCCAGAAAGTTTAATGAGAAAACAAATGAAAGATTTTCTGCTGCCAATAATTCAAAACTTAATGTAAAATCCAAAGTAGAAGCCTCTATCCACAACAATGGTTTTGAATTTAAAACTTCTTTTGTTCTTACTAATGACATACATCATACTGTCATTTTAGGAACTCCTTTTATTAATCTCATTACTCTTCCATATACTGTCAATTGCGATAGTATATCCTTTAAAGCAAGATCCAAGAAACTTGTTTTCCTTTTTATTGAGAAACCTAAAACAAGAAACTTAAATATAGTTAAAGCATATTTTGTTTATCAGAACCAAATCTATGCACTCCTCAAATCCAAACAAAATGATTTGATTTGTTAGAAAAAAGATTTAAATTTACAAAGAATTGAACATCAACTACCAAATGACTTCATATAAAGAAAAATCTCTGATTTTAAGACCCTTATTGAAAAAAAAATATGTGCTGATCTACCATCTGTCTTTTGGAATAGAAAACAACATTTGGTTGATTTGCCATATGAAAACTCTTTTGATAAAAAAATAAATACCTACTAAAGCCCGTCCAATCCAAATGAACATGGAATTGGAACAACATTGCAAAACCGAAATTAAAGATTTAGAATCCAAAGGTCTCATTGTCAAATCCAGGTCTCCTTGGTCTTGTGCTGCTTTCTATGTCAATAAAAATTCTAAGATAGAAAGAGAAATACCTAGGCTAGTTATAAATTACAAACCCCTTAATAAAGCACTAAAATGGATTAGGTAACTCATACCTAATAAAAAAGATTTGCTCTAAAAACTTCATTCTGCATTCAATTTTTCAAAATTTGATATGAAATCTGGATTTTGAAAAATTCAATCAATCCCAAAGACTGTTACAAAACTGCTTTTGCTGTCCCTTTTGGACAGTATGAATGGACCGTTATGCCATTCGGGTTAAAGAATGCACTCTCAGAATTTCAGAGAATTATGAATGACATTTAGAACCATTTCCCATATTTTTGTATAGTTTATATCGACGATGTGTTAATTTTTTCCCAAACGATTGATCAACATTTCAAACATCTAAAGACTTTTTATCTTGCCACTAGAAAAGTTGGTTTAGCCATTTCTAGTTCTAAAGTCTCTTTGTTTCAAACAAAGATCAGATTCCTTGACCATTATATTTCCAAAGGAACTATAACACCCATTGAAAGATCTCTTGCGTTTACAGACAAATTTCCTGATAAAATCTTAGAAAAAACTCAGTTACAAAGATTCTTAGAAAGTCTAAATTATGTACTGGAATTCTGCCCTAACATCAATATGATTTCAAAGCCATTACATGATAGATTAAAGAAACATCCTGTCGCATGGACAGATGAGCAACTAAAGTTGTTAAATTAATAAAAAATTCTGTAAAGGATATTCCATGTCTATTTCTTGCAAATCCTACATTACCTAAAATAGTTGAAACTGATACCTCTGATTTAGGCTATGGTGAGATACTAAAGCAAGTGGATAATAGTAAAGAATAAATAGTACAATATGTCTCTGCACATTAGAATGAATGTCAAAAAGAATTATTCTACTATCAAAAAAGAAATTTTATCCATAATTTTATGTATATTAAAATTTCAAAGTGATTTATTAAATCAAAAATTCTTACTTAGAATTGATTACAAAGCTGCAAAACATGTTTTAGAAAAAGATGTTCAAAATATTGTATCAAAACAGATTTTTGTATGATGGCAAGCTATTTTAATTGTTTTTTATTTTGATATTGAATTTATTAAAGGAGATACAAATTCTATCTCTGATTTTCTAACCACGGAATTCCTTCAGTACAGATAATGCCGCACAGAAAGAAAGACAAAGGTAAAGCCATTCTTAAAGAACCAGAGATAACCTCTAAAGAATCCCAAACTACCCCATCTAAAGACAAATTACTCTCCTCTGCTATGTCTATTAAATCTTCGATTGACATGATTGAAGACCAAGAAGCACAGTCTAAAGCCATTGCCTCTCAAGAACAGGTAAAAAAATGGATGAACTCTATTTCAAAGTCCCTTGAACTTATATTAGCTTTACAAAACATTTCTCAAAATAAAACCCTTTCTCAAATACCTGAGAAAGAAAAATCTATTTCTAAAGAAATCTCAAAACCTTCTTCTTCTAAAGAAACTATATTCTTGTGAAAGCTTTTCTTCATAAATAGTTGTTTCCCAATCAAAGCTTTCGCAAAAATCTTCGGATTGGATTAATAAAACCTCTCATCAAAATGTTTTATCTACAGAAGATAGGTTTTATCATTCTTATCCATTTTAAGCTATTTCAAATTTTTTCCAAAAGGCTGGTTTTTCAAACCATGGGATTTGTCAAAACCCTAGTCTTTCTATCAAAGTATTCTTGAGTACACTGAGTCTGTAAAATTCAAACATTTCTTTCATAGTGAAGCTCATTCTGAGCTAGCCTATTCTACGACTACCATTCTTAAAGTTTTGAGCCCAAAACAATGGGGTGACTAACTCCACAAAACAAAGACCTTTCCCGCCAATTTCAAAATCGTTTAAATCATTGCTTGTCTTTCTCCTACTGGGATTACCGACAAGCTTGGTTTAATATATTTTTTTATCCAAAACCTAAAAAGACCCATTCTTGGTTATTTTTCTTTAACTAAAAAATAACCGTACAAAGCCTTCCTAACTGGTTCCAACAATGATAGAACTACTTTGGCCCAAGCCCAGACATCCTAACCCCAAATGCCATACGATGTCTAAATCTTTTTAAAGCCCATTATGCTCCTTCTAAGTCCGAAAAACAGTTTCCCCATTTTCTCTGTTTTTGTACCAACTTTTTTCTTCCTTGGGTTTGGATGTGGAACTTCAATTACCACACCTAAGAAGCCCAACTTATTTTATAAAGAACTTTTAAAGTGAAATGGTGGTCTAAATTTGACGAACAGTCAAAATTATTTGAAGCCACGGTTCAAGCTTGACTCTCTTCAAAAGGCCTCCTTGCTCCAAGCATCGAAGAAGTCAAAGCCCAAAGCACATTCCTCACTCAAAGATCTAAGGCCCAATCACTATTGGCCAGTGCAAAAACCGAAGAGAAATATTTTAAAGTAATGCAACAGCTCCTTACTTTAAGATCAGAACCATCCGTTGCCAGTTCTTCAGAAAAAGAAGATGAGCCGTTCATTTCCCTTGGAAACGACAACGAAGATGATTGCTTCGGAATCTTTCCACCTATAAAGCATTTATAATTTTATGTAAGCAAAAAAAAAAGTAATTTTGTTGCAATTTCTAATGTAAATATTATTTGTATTTTGTCATTTTCGAGATTTTGTCTTCTTCTACTCACTACCCTTTATGAGAAAAATTGTGAAGACACTTCTCTGTTGTTTATATTTCTTGAGATTCTGTCTTCCTTTACTCATTACCCCTATCGGAAAAAATTGTGAAGACATTTCTCTCCATAATTTACGGAGCCCATATGAAGCCTTTTCCACAAAAGACTACACATGCTTCTCATGATGATGTTCCCCAAGTTTATTATGGAAATATTCTACTATTCCCCACCTTTTTCAAGACATTCTACTGTTCCCATTTAGATCCTTTTCCAGAAAAGACTGCACATACTTCTGAAGACTTCAAGAAAAATTGTTCCCATGTGAAGCCTTCTCCACAAAAGACTGCACATACTTCTGAAGACTTCAAGAAAAGAAGATGCTTTCCAGATGGTTGTCTCCCACGTTTTCCTCTTAATAGACCCCAGCCTCCACCAGCACATGTGAAGACCAACTGTAGCATCTTTTACTTTTTGTAAAGAAATCATGTAATCCCAATATATAAGGGAGAAGGTAGATCGAGGAATTCAAAATTCTTCTTACAACTTTTCTTTCTCTCTTTCTTTCTCTCTTCTCCGGGAAAACATGAACTGATGACTTAGAGGAAATTTTTATGTCTTCTGATTTTCCCTTCTGATTTCTTATAATAAAACATCTCTTATTAGCTTTCGGATTCAAGCAATTTGTAAGTTTGTTCTTTCTAATTAAATAAAGCAATTTCAATTCAAAGCATGTTTTAATTTCTATAATTTAATTTAAAGCAATTATCAACTGATACATTCCTCTAAGGCATAGAGACCAGATCTCTGGCCTTAGTTGTATTCTCTTTTCCCTCCATTAAATCAGAATACTATTTTTGAGATCCAGATTTAGTATTATCTATGAGCCTTGTGTTGTTTTGATTTATTTAGTTTAAAAAATTTTTAATTTTAAAAGAACTTGGTATATCGGCTGGAAACCAGAACATGCGGGATATTGATTTGTTCTAAGCCAGATCTAGTCCCAAAGGCAGATTAAGTTCTGCATTAATCAGGTAGAACAACGCCACGTACCATTCTTTTTCATTTTTCCCTCATCCTTTCGATCCGTTTCCTTATATATATATATATATACATATGCTATCTCTAGTATTGGATAGCACCGCAAGTAGGGTTGGTAAAAAAAGCCTAGCCCGGCCTGACCCAGGCCCACAGACCTAAAGCCTGACCCGCATAGGTTGTGCCTAGATATGAGCTAAAAAATACAAAGCTTGCATAGTTTTAGCCTAGATAAAGTCTAGAAAAAAGCCCATACTTTTAATTTATAAATAAAAAATAAATTAAATTTAAGTAAAAAAGAAAAAAAACTCAAAATATTAAATTAATACATTTTCTTTTGTTAGTATTTGTGATTTATTATGTCTCGTTACTAATATTTTGTGTATTAAAATATTATTCTATTATGTATTGGATAATTATCTTTAATTTAATTTTTTTACTTTATAAAAAATATTTTATATTTAATAGAAAAGTGTAGGCCCGATCCAATTGGGCTTTTAAAAAGCTTGGACTTATTCTCAATAATATAGGCTTGAGCCTAAGATTGGAAAAGTCCAGCCCAAGTCCATATTTTGCCAACCCTAACAACAAGTTCACAACAAACACACCAACATCAGTTGGTTCAGAAAGAAATAAAAAGAAATAGCAACACAAAAACAAATAAAAAGATAAAAAACAACAACAATAATAAGATAAAAAAAGAAATAAAAAGAAAAGAGAAAATTCAGTTAGTTCAGAAATTAACCAACCAATATTGAGTTTTTATTTTCTAAAGAAACCAAAAAACTTGAAAAAAAAATTGATCATACATTCAAAAATTAATTAGTTGAAATGAATAACAACAAAAATGTTGTTTTCTAGCAACAATTTTCTAAATTACAACATCGTTTCAACAAAAGAACAAGCCTTCGCTAAGGAGCAATCTTGCCAAAAGAATTTGAAATGAAGAAAACAAACAAGATTTAAATGGACATTGGTAATTAAAAAAAAAAATCACTGAGGACTATTAACAATAAGAGTTGATATAAGTGGAAAAAGAAAAACAATAACGAGAATAATGCCAAGCAATATGGCAATACAAGTCCATTTCCTGGAGTCCTTCTGGCTTTCCCTAGCGAACTCCAGCTGCTCAGTTCCTCTCCTCACAAACGAATTAGCATGCGCCACGTGGCTCTCGATATCATTCAGCTGGTGCCCTTGTGCCTCCACCAATGCAAACATGTCCAAGAAGACCTGATGAAGCTCAAGCAAATTCTTCTCAATCTCCTTCACAGCATCATGCCTCTCTTGTATCTCCGATATTGTGTCCATAATCTGCCCTCTCCCCTGTTCTTGAATTGCCTTCTGAAGGAAGTTCTCACTCTCCCCACTGGATATCAAATTCTCAATCATTTGTTCATCTGCTTGCTGCCCCGTTACTGTAAAATACCTTCTCTCAACTGTTTCCTTATACTCAGCTGTCATTTCAGCCCTCAGATGCTGAAAATCATCCATGGTGTCCTTCAGTTTCTTTCCCAAACCAGCAACAACCGAGGTCCTGGTTCTGTCCACAGATGATCCTGGACCGCACCCTGGAACTTTTCTGTTAGCTGCATTGGATTTTTCAAGAGCCTCAAGCTTTCCCTTTATAACTTTGACCCGTTTCAAGACTTGCTCAACGTCGGAATCCATTCTGGCTCGAATCTGCTTCATCGTTTTTGCGTTGTGGGCAACTTTGGTCTCTTCATTTGATTCCTGTAACCATTTGTAAAGCTTCTCGACCACTTTCATATCCTCTTTCACATTCTCCACGTCGTCGAAGAACTTATCGAGATTTTCCGTCTCTTTTCTAATCTCCCCGCCGGCCTCCAGGTCGACATTGGAGTATCTCTTGAATGAGTTCGAAATGAGGTCGTTCATTTCGGCAGATTTTTTTTCTTTTTTTCCCTTTTTTTGGGTTAAATTTATTATTTGACGAACAAACGGGTGTTCAGGGGAATAAAAATCCCCCGAATTGGATGAACTTTCTGTTTTCTTTCAAGTTTTTTTCTTCCTTCTTCTCCAAGATTATATACTAACGGATTGTTTGGTAATCTTCCATTAAAATTTGGAGGAAGAGGTAGAGATGATGGTAGAAGCAAAAACTTCATCAAGAGAAGCAATGGGGTCGCGTTGGGGTTGGGGGTCTCGAGAATAATCGAGGGCTTGGATCAGTCAGAGGCTTGGAGTGATTAATTCTCTGTGACCAGCCAAATCAATAAAAGGACGGTCGTTAAAGTAGGAGATCATTTTGCCACATGGCAGCTTCTGCTTCAGAAAATATTTGGGAACTGGATTTGACCAGGTCTTAAGTCATTCTTAATAAGACCGTTTTATTGTACGATTTGAACCCATTTACTGATTTACACTAATCTAATTTATGCTGGCTGTCATACAAGTTAATGTGTTAAAGAAAAAAAAAATTAAATTCTCCATTAATCTTGGGAGCTTAATGAAGACGTGCCCTTTATCTTATAGCTGCGTCCTCAAACAGCAAAGCATGTCTGAAGATACTTGGAATTGTTCTTAAACAAAGTAATGGCCTGCAGTCAGATACTTGAAGGTTGACTAGACTGCATGATCTTGAAATATTTGAGTGTCGGATACAATCCGTTTACACTATGATCCAAGTGGTGCTCAACAAACTTTCTTTCAAAGACATTTGAGAAACCATAATATTGGGGACTACAAGTTATGATGATCAAAACTAGATTACATCTCCACCAAATCCTAGTATACCGAATGTCAGCTTCCGAGTATTTCTATCTATCGTTCAAAATTCTTTTTCAAAACACATGAAATAAGTTATGAAGAGATTTCTTCGTCTTGTTTTTCTTGAAGCTGCTGCAGTTTTTGCCATGATATCAACTGAATAATGTAACATTTTAAACTCCTCTCTCGAACCTGCGTACAAAAATTTAAGAGGAAATTATCCTAAAAGAATCCAACCAATTTAAGAAGTTGCATACAAACATAGGTTCTTTGCCGAAAGATGAAATTGAAAGATCAAACGTCTATTTTTTTTTTTAAAGTTTGTTATGTGTAGAGAGAATTAATATTTAAAATATAGGGATATTATCATTTTCTCATCAAAGGTGTTCTGACACATTATGTCAGTACTATAGTTTAGTAAAACTATCAATTTACCACCAAACATTTAAACTGTTAGTATTTTTCTACCATTCCGTTAAAACTCAGTTAATACGTAATAGAAAATTTCTAAAAGGTCAATTTTACCCCTAGAGCATAAAAAATCATGTAATTAACCTTTCATGAATTTTGTAATTAAGTCATCATTTGTTGTTCTTCCTTCTTAAAGGACAAAAGTTACCCTTTATAAATTTTGTAAAATTAACCATGTTGTGCTAGGTACTTCATAAATTGATTTAATTTATTTAATTTTTAAAGGGCAAATTTATTTATTTAATTTTTTTGTGTAAAATTATTATCATCATATCAAAGATTAAATTACTTTTTTTGCACATTCTTTTTTCCCTTTCATAAATTGATTTTTATTAGTAGAATAAATTGTCTTTAGCTCGTCAATTTAATAAATAAATTTGCCCTTTAAAAATTAAATAAATTAAATCAATTTATGAAGTACCTAGCACCACACGGTCAATTTTACAAAATTTATAAAGGGTAATTTTTGCCCTTTAAGAAGGAAGAACAACAAATGATGATTTAATTACAAAATTCATGAAAGGTTAATTACATGGTTTTTTATGCTCTAAAGGTAAAATTGACCTTTTAGAAATTTTTCGTTATATATTAACTGATTCTTAACGGAATGGTGGGAAAATGCTAACAGTTTAAATGTTTGGTGGTAAATTAATAGTTTTATCAAACTATGGTACTGACATAATGTGTCAGAATATTTTTAGTGGAAAAATAATAATATCCCTAAAACATAATATTTTAGAAGACAGTCAGCGCTGCGTTTGTTTTACCTCTAACATTGCTACGGTCCTAGAAAGTTCAAGAAATTCCTCCATGAGCAATTTCTCGTGTGCAACAGTCTTTGCTAACTCTGAAAGTAACAACACGGTCTCTTCAGCCTACCGACAAATAACTTGGAAGTTAAGTTCGTATCATACACAAGGCCTAGGCATTGGTTCAGCATGGATACAGATCTGCTTACCGATGGTGAAAAGCTAGCTAGCATTGACTTGATAGAAGCTGCAACATCAGAAGCATGGCGAAGAGCAATGGCAGCTGCTTGTGAATCCAACTACAACCTTGGTTTTATTAGTCAAAACTATTTTTTAGTTAGCAAAAAGAACAATTCAAAAAACACTTTTGCGAGTTTTGAGTTTTAAGTACCTTTGCTCCTTCAACAACAGGCACCCTGCAAACGACAGAGTGCAAACTTTCTTTCGTCATTGAAACGGCTGCTTGGTGTTGCCTTTCCATATCTCCCCAGGATTCTAGTGGTTTAAGCTACACATACATATAATCATATATTGATATTTGAATTTGATCATTCAGAAGAAGAAAAAACTGAAAGAGCACAAGATAGTATTTGTGAAGTTACAACTCACTTGAGACTCAAGTACAGAATACAGCCTCATTTGAAGCTTTTCCTTTTCAAGCTGTAATTTCTTATGTATCACTGAATCTTGCAATTTCTTGAGACTTCCCCCGGCACACAACAAAATGTTCTGCAAAATCATTGCAGAGAGTTACATATAGAAGAAATCGAATAATATTATAGTTTTATAACACTGTAAACTGATTATCTGATTATGAACAATGTAAACTCATTCTAATTCTTTTAGCAGTATGCAAAAACTACTAAATCTGATTCAATTTGTGAGTGTGTGTGTGTTTTAATTTTCATTTTAGAGACTTATTGTGAATTTTTAATCACAACCTGAAAAATTTGTGGAAGAGTATTGAATACATCCATCAGTCTGAGCTTCAAAACCTCCCAAGAGATATGCCATGTGCGGGGCATCCCAATTCGATTGTCTAATATGATAGTTTCATATATCTACTAAATCAAATCAAAATTTCGATCAAATCACATATGGCAATATACTAAGATTTCTAATTCTTTAAGAAGTTTATCTAAAAGATTCGTGATATGATTGGATGGGCGGCTATTGTAATAAAATTGAGTATATTTTCTACTTCTACACTAAGTTAAAAATGGATTGCATCAATTCAATGTGTTCTTTTATGCCGATTATCTGGGCATGTTAATGTATTTTATAGGCAACTTGTCAAACTGGATACTATTTTGGTTAAAAAAATTAATTAATCTGCAGTGGAGCTACATTAAGCTCAAACAAGACTAAAAGGATAAAACTTGATCTCGCCGGCACCAAACAGAATTTGCCGGCCTAATTATTATACTACCCTTTTAAATTAACATTACTTTTACTCAGAATCTAGGATTAAACATTCAAAATTAAATTTTTGTAATACAAAAATTTAGGTGCATGAGTTCTTATTTTTTTTAGTAGACGCATTACTAAACTTTATAGTTTCATAAATAGATGAATTTTCAATGCTCTATAAAATTATGTGGTTTAATTACTCATATATATATATATATATATAATAATAATAAGAGTGTTAAGAAATTAATCAGATCGATACCTCCACTTGATTAGTTATATTCCCATTGACAGCATCAGCTCTAGCATTTGCAAACCGCCACTGGAACAATCGATTATGAAGCAATCTCAGCTGATGAACAGTCTCCACATCTCCCCATCGCATCGGCGACGATGAGCTTTTCTTACTCTTGAACAAATCCAACCCCAAATTCAGCAATTTCTCCACACCCTTGACCCTGGAAGTACTATTAGGCGGCCTCAAACTCGAAAACGACATAGGTCTTTGCTTGCTCTCTACGGACATAGGCGGGGAACCTGATCGCCCCGGTGACAAGGCCCATTGTGATGTTGCCCTTGCATAGCCCGTTAGTGAATTATCCTTCGTAATCGCGTCCTTGATCGTTGACATTTTCATTCTCGGAGACCTATCTAATGAGAGCGTATTCTGAATGTCGGAGTCTGAATTCATTCTTTTAGGCCTAGTAGATACATTATAAATATCCTGCATGTATTTTGATGGAACTTCAATACCGGATTTTGAGGAAACTTTAGTACTGATCCCCGGAGAGTTACAATCCGTGGTTGAATATTTGTGGCTACGTTCAGATTCTGACTCAAGATTGTCAAGAAAAGAGTCTCTTGGTCTTTGATTTGATTTACTGTAAAGGGCATTTTCATCAAAAGATAATCTTCCAGGAATAAAATTACCTGAGCCTGAAAGTGAAGAAGAAGAAGATGATGATGATTTTCCTGAAAACTTGAACTCTCCTGTGTACCTCATGGAACCTCCAAGAATCGGTCTATGATTTTCCTTTGCACTTTGTTTCTCTTTCTCATTCTTTAACCTATTAAACTCACTGCAACTTCTTTGCCTACCAAGAGAGAAGATATTATTATTACCCGATAATTTTTTATGGTCAAGATAGTCTTTTAATCTCTCATTCCCAAGATGGTCGGCGAGACTAGTACCAAGGTTCTTGTTTGACGGTGATGAAGAAGAAGTAGTGGAAGAAGGCCAAAGGCCTCGAATGGAACCTGATGATATGGATGACGAGGAGTCTTGATCAAGACTACGATGCTTTCGGGTATCCGGTGGAGTTGTTGATGGCTTTGTGCCGGCGCGATGTGGATGTGGAGAGCGAGCTTGTTTTGGAGACTGGATTGGCGTGTCACTCGATGGTGTTGCTTTTGGAGACAGGAATCTCGAACCCACTTCTCTTGATTTTGGTCTTCTTGTCTTGAGAGATTGATCTGTAAACGTTGAATCATTAACACCCTTCATGTTGGTAGGGGTTGCTTTCGGGATTCGGATACAGAGATTTTTTTTCAGGTTTTGTTTAGTTTGAAAATGGATGAGAAGAAAACAAACATTTGAAAGTAGCGGCAAAGTAGATATAGATAGATACACACGGCCGGCGAACCATAAGGCTTATTGTTTTGTGATTGAAGTTACTTAAATATCCCACCGTAATGACTTTTAAGGATTTTTTTTTTGGTTTTTGGGAGAGGCAAAGGAAAGGGTAGAATTGAGAAAGTTGATGGTTTGAGTATTTTTAGCGACGTCGGGCATGGCAGATTTACCCGGACCTCGATGAACCGGATAATTCGGGCTAGGTTGAATTAGTGCAAGAGCGTAAAATAATTCGGATTCGAAATAAATTTTTATAATTCAGATATATTCGGGTCCGGTTTCGAGTTTAGACTAACTCGGATATCCGAAATCCGGACCCGAATATCATATTTTAATATTTTTTAATTAATTTTATTGATTAATAGAAATACAAATATAAAAAAAAAAACCCTAATTTTATCTAGGTTGCTACCGACGGTTCGTCACAACTCACAGGCTTGGCCGCTTGGGTTCTTAGCTTCTTGCAGCCGCGATTCGCTGCCGTCTGAACTCAGAAGCTTGGGTTCGCCACCGTCGCCCGTCGCAACCTGTACTCTCGGTTTCACCATTCACGACTGTCGCAACCTCGACTTCCTGCAGCTCCAAGCAACGATCCAGGTTTTTACCGTCGCAAGCTCGGTTTCGCGATTGGCCACCGTCGCAACTCGTACTCTCGGGTTCACAATCGTCGCAGCCTCCGGTTCTTGCCACTCCACACAACGATCCAGTTTGCTATCCTTTCGTTTTGATTTCATTATACTTTGTTATTTGATTTTATTTGTGCTAGAAATATTGTTCTTACAGTAAAAAGATTCGAAATGGTTTATGCTTTAATGGACTTATATTTGTAGTGATTTAATTTTTTTATTTTAAACATTGAAATTTATGGATTTAAATTAGTGGATGTGTTATTTGTTTATTGCTTAGAAATTTTTATTGTTTATAAATGATTTATAATTTGGAATTTGAATGTGTTATTATTTGAAAATGTATTAATTTATTACTTTAAAAGCTGATTCATTCATTCAGGTTCAAAATCTGGAATCTAAAAATTTAGATTTTTTTGGGTTGAATTCAAACCTAGATCCGGGTGAAAAAATTTGGGTTAAAACATGAATCTGAGGAAAAAAAAAAAAACATTTAGGTCCAGATTAGAGAAGGCTAAATCCGGACTCAGTTTTTGCCATACCTAGTCGGACAGTAGTAGCCAAGACTGAGAAATTGGCATTAAGTTCTCTCATTAAAAAAAAAAAAAAAAACAGTTTCATTCTGGATTGGACTGCTGGCGTTGTGTGTTCCAAGTGAGATTCTTGTGCTACTGACACTTGGCTAATATATTTTGTTTACAAATAAAATGGCTTCAATTTTTCGATGTACACATCAGATCTCTAGTTTGGGCTCACAAATGGAACCTGGGCTTAAAAGGCCGAGAGACCAAGAAATAAATGCTGCGAAAACAAAAAATATTCGCCATTGCCGGGGATCGAACCCGGGTCACCCGCGTGACAGGCGGGAATACTCACCACTATACTACAACGACTTGTTGTCAAGGAGCCTTAAATAAAATATAAACCTACAAAATTTTTCTATATACATCGAAAAACGGAAATACAGGGGACCACCAGCCCACGAAGATCCTGGAGCAAGTTGTTTGCCAATAATGTGAAATGTGAAATGATTCAAACGAACTCCAAACACAATCGAGTGATTTAAAAAAAAATGTGAATTGTTCATAATGTTTACAGTTCAATTAAGAATGTTGTCTCAAAGAATATAGTAACTGGTTGTCTCAAAGAATATAGTAACTGGACAATCCTTTTAAGTAATTGATACGACAATCTATATACTAAAACTAACAAATAGAACCGCCAAGTACCCATGTTACAAACAGGCATGCTTGATTTTACAAAAATCGTACAAGCATTCGCGACGACAAAATCTAGTTCTGATTCATCAGGTATTTTGTGGAAGTGACTAAACTTACACGTGTCCAGAATCAATGAAAGTTGCACTGCTGCAATTGAGGATGATTATAATCAACATACTTCTCCCACAAGGGCTTGTACTTTTCCATTCCAATCTTCAACCACGGCTTTGAGTTTCCATTGTAGTGAAGAACAGCTCCTTTCTCTATCAACTGCAGATCGACATTGGTATAGCCCAACCCCAGTACATGCCAAGCGGGATTCAATGGTTCCGTCAAGCCATAGAATGTCAATAGTCCAGGAGGCAGAGTACCAAGTTTCCACAATGTCCTGTCTACGTTCTTTTCCTGCCAGTAGTGGTATATACCAGTTACATTCCTTTCCCTCCACTCAACTAAATCAAAAATGTTCATCCCAAAAGCCCATCCGCAAGCATCAGGATCAAAATGTTCTCTTATAAGAGGGTGTGAGTAATTCAAGTATTTATGGTATCTATGAAACGTCTCCATGCACGTCTCGACAGCTCCATTGACATTACCATTTAAGTTGATGGAAAACAGAGCAGATAGGTCTTTCTGGACAACAACATCATCATCCAGGAAAACCACCTTCTTCAACGCAGGGAAAACTTCCGGGATATAAAACCTCAGATGATTAAGCATAGACAGATATTTTGGGTTACGGAACTTGATTGGAGTCCGACCTCCATCGTTATTACCAGAAAAATAATAGCTCTGTGTTTCAGAATCTTGAAGCTGCTTAAGAACCGGAACATAAGAAGCGTTCAACCATTTGAAGTCCTCAAACTTCTGAACCTCAACAGTTACCCCCCTAAAACTGTTAATGGCAAACCAAGCCTTCATTGCGGCATAGTTTATTTCATCAGTTACAAGATGAAAGACAATCATATCTGGATTCTTCGAGTTTGAAGCAGTTGAATTGACTACAACCGAAGTTGCCAGGATGTTGTCAGAAAAAACACAGAAATGATAGAGATTGTTATCTGTAAGTTTCTCCATTTGTTTCCTCTCCTTAAGTTTCCTTTGCAAATTTTGATTTCCAAACCACTCAGTGGTTAACCTAACACCAAGGCAGTATAGACTTTTTGGGACTTCTTCAGCAGCTATTTGTCCATACTTCGAACTTTTTTCATTCACAGAACCCATCTGTTCTTCAAGTCCTTGAATTTTAGCTTTTAGCCTCATGATCATTGTTGCACTGTCATAATGAAACTGCTGAGCTTGGTAGAGTAATAAAGCCATATCACGAATTGCAGTTTCTGTTTCTCTGGTTGTCAAAGGAGTCCGTCTTGTTGCAGCATTTGAGAGGAGGACTTGTGAATTGCGGATCTGGGCACTTAATTCCCATGCAAATTGAAGGTTGTTGCTTTCTTTTGCAATCACAACAAATGCTTTGGCAAGAGAAATTTGGTCGGTAAGTTGCCTAGTAACCGAGTTAGCACTCAACATTTCATCAGTAATATTCAGACCTTCCATTATCCTGTCATGCCTGTCATATCTCTGCAAAGCACAAATTTCCTTAATTTTCCAATAAAATTAAAAAAAAATGCATAGGAATCTGTATCATTGTAGTAAACTAATGGCAAAACTCAATCTTGTCTTACAAAATCCTATAAGATGATGTTAGCTTCATCAAACAACTTGATTAGAATAATTTACTACCTGGAACACAAAATTGAAATCACAATTATTTTGATAGAAAACGTAAGATTCAGCAACATCGAAATTGTATCTTAATTCTAAAAAGTTTTACCAGAAAAGCAAACGTTGGTAGGATTGACTTAGTATCCAATAAATTTTACATCGTAAGTGAAAATGTAAAATCATACAAGAGGATCCTTGCATCAAAATCACTGAAAATAGTGCCATGTTGGGTGCACGCAAGCTGGGAAAATATCTAATGCAAGTGGGTAACTGGTTAATCTAAAATTACATTTCACACATCATATTCACATAGATAGGAAAAAAGAAAAGAACATTGTCATATTAGAAACCTGATTTGGTTCCATGATTGTATTATGATACTAGTTTATAAATTTGTTGCCTTTATACAAAAAGATGATCTCAGTGGCATGAGATATATGTAATTTAGGCTCACAATGAATAACCATTTAGATCTTTCCCTAGCTTTGTAAACAGAGGTCCAACATGAATAATTGCAAATTAACAAACTAGAAGTTGCAAGTCAGTGCATCAGCATTAGTCCACCACATGCTAATGGTTTACACCTTCTACTTCAAGATTCTTGACCATAAGTACCCCAACCTTTTGTGGCATACAAAATGGTTGCAAGATAAGAAAAAATCTCATGATACAATTTTTCAAAGTAGAAAAATATATTCCTGATACGCTTCCAACTTCGAAAACCTAGGGTGCAGTGGTGCAAAAACTTAAATAGAATTAGTCAGTCGCCAACTTGATAAAACTAGTAGCTTAGCTATCCTTTCTAGTTTTTGCTTAGTCTTGAAAACTTCTGCTGTTGTCCATTGCAAGAGTGAAGCTATTATAGAACAAAAAGTGAGTACAACTAGAAAGAAACACTCATTTCCACATTATGCTTGTACAAATTGAGACAATTTTACGAACTTGTCAACTAACAGCAATATATAATTCCTTAAAGAAGACCGATGTAATCTAACTACAAAATATCCATTTCTTGGTCTTATGGCCAGCTGACTCTGCTTGCATGTCTCCTCAACAAACTAAATTAAAAGGTAGTGGTAGAAAAGCTAGGCATGTTGTCAAGCAATAAGCCCATAAATACAAATATGGTTAACTATTCCAGCAACATGTTTCAAAACTTTAGCCTCCAATAACCATAGTTTTAGCAGACTGGAGAAATAGATCTTGAAATAGAAAAATCAAATTCACAAAAAAGCAACAAAAGTAATATATTTCTGAAGCAATAAAGAATGAAATAAACAAGCAGTCACGAGGAAAACTCAATGAAAATTTTTTGTAGATATCTCCACATCCTTACTTAACATTCAATATTCTCCCTTTGAATGTTTTAAGATGAATAGGTCCTAACAGTTCTTCCCTTTTTTTCTTGAAAGTTTCTACAATACCTTTTTTTTTTTTTTTTTTTGTTTAGCTTTCTGTGCATCATGTTAATTGTTGTTGCTTTCTAGGAACTTCCTAACCAATTAATATATTCTACAAATTTACCTAATATTTTACTTATAATATATTCTTTTAGGAATAGGCTTTTCTAGCACACAATGTTGAACGATTCATCATAAGCAGTTTGATCCATGACTAAACTCTCTCAGATTCACTAAAATCTCATACAACAGTTGTATTACACAAAGCTACTACTCTGCAAAATTTTCAAGTTAGTTCATTAAGGAACAAGTTATTATAATTAAAAATCTTCCTAGCTCAAAATCGTCTACCTTTCCTTTTAATATCATCTCTTAAGCTATATTTGATGACACTACTATGTACCAATGTAGTGCATGTTCCTGTCCTGTCAATTAAACACAGTACCTTGTCTTTAATTACACCTAAAATATCCATCTAATTCTCCAACTCTACCAGTAAAGTATCCTCATCCTAGCAGGGTAAAGCATTCCATCAAATGATCCACAGGTCCCATGGCATGTTCCAAAACTTTTAGCTGATATATTCAATACATCAAAGTTGCACCAATTGGCTCTTCTGCAAACACACAATTCTATCCCCTATCCTCTTCACATATACAACTTCCTTCAAACTATAATATTTAACACGCACGTCCTAAAGCATGGATGACCAGCAAACAAAAAACTTGCAACACTGGGGCATTCATTACAGTCCTTTATCAGTGTTTTTATTTCTGTCAGAAAATTGCAGCAATTTAAATTCTGTGGCGATATAAAACAAATGACAGAAAACGGCAACCATAAGCATATTAAGAAAGCAATTACAGTTACTTTAGCACGGATGTCTTCTCAACAAAGTAATGTTCATTTCCCCATTTTTAAGATGTACGCATTTTGTAAGATCCCAGATAAAACTATCAGCTGCATCAATCACAAACAAAATGCCACATCAAACAGCTTATTTCATGCATCACTTTAAAGTCAACACTGACTTAATCCCCAAGATCAAACGATAATTTTACTCAAACCCCAGTTAAGCAGACTGCTTCTTTCCTTTCTCAGCAGCCAAACAGAATTCAGAATCTAAAAATGAAGAAGTAAAAATAAAAAAGAAAAAGAGAGGGAAAGATCTTGACCTTGGGAAAAGTGGGCCTTGATTCAATCTGACTCTCCTTGCTCAAAATAACAATAAAGAGCAAAACAGCAATCCCACACAATGTCCACCACACCACGTGTGATATCCTCCTCCTCACTGGCCTACGAAAATCCTGACCCCTTCTTCTCATTTCAATTCCCTCTTTCTGTTTGTTTTCAGGGAAAAATGCTTATAATATTTCCCGAGACAGTAAGGGATTCAGCAGTGGCAGAGATGATATGACAATCCTGTGGATCTGAAAGAGATTAGGGTTTCTATTTATAGGGGGAATTGGACTTCTCGGAGTTGAATTTGAATCCTTCAAGAGCTTAAGAGGATTACTGAGAAGTGAAGTGAAACGAAGCAAAGCAAAGTTTTTTTTTTCTTTTTTGCTTTATTTTTATTTTCTTTTTCCTTGACAGAGACAGGAATCAGTAATAGGATGTAGAACTTAAAATGGCTGTGAATTTTTCAAATTATTATTATTAATTTCCACACAATTAAAAAAAATAATCTGCTACAAAATTTTAACTAGGAGTGGGCATTTTACGGCTGGGTTCGGTTCTGATAAAAAATTGAACTGAACGGAAATCAATTAGCACTCAAAAACTTGAAATCAAAAGAATTGAATTATAGAATTGAATCGAACCAATTTATTTCGGTTCGGTTCTATTCTAAATTTAGGTTCAATTCTGTATTTTTGGTTTAGACATTTTGGATGTTACATGTAGCTACAGAAGTTTTTTCAGATTGATTTTATTATTAAGGCCTGGGCTACATATATATTTTTTTAATTCATTTTAGCACCACATATATATTTTTTTTATTTGAACTCTGAAAAATCAGAAGCATACTTGCATGATTCAATTTTACAGTGCAAAAAAATCAAAAGAAAAATATCCTCCATGACCCGACCACAAAATGTACAAACATAAAACAATTAAGTACTTTCAATTCTAAGAAAAAAAAAATCAACTTTAACTTCTTCTTTTTTTTAGAAGCAACTTTAACTTAAGATAATAACAGAAGGACGTGCACCATAAAGCCACAAACAGATGCAAACATTAACATATGATTTGTCTAATTTTTTTTCCTAAATACACTAATAGCTTATATCAGCTGAGATCACAATATAAATAGTAATAGTAGCAGTATAGCATCATAAATTACATTTTTCACACAATTAAAAAAAAATCTGCTACAAAATTTTAACCATAATATGTTAAGTTAAAATATTAATTATTATATTACATAGAGTTACGACAGCTTTTCCAGATTGATTTAACCAATAAGACCAAAGTTATATTTTTTTTCCAATTCATCTCAGCACCATAATTTTTTTCACCTCTAGGTCAGATTGATTCAATTCATTTGAACAATGTAACAACACCATAATTTTTTTCATTTGAACTCTGTAAAAGCAGAAGCTACTTGTATTTTGTATAATTCAATTTTAGTGCATCAAATTTACCAAAAGGAAAATATCCTCTATGACATGACCACAAATGCACAAATATAAAATAAATAAGTGCATAAACATAAAATAAACAAATAATCCCGATTCTAAAAAAATAGAAAAAATCAACTTTAACTTGAGATAATAACTATGAGAGATTGCCAATTTATACCCTATAGTAATCAACATATACTATTTTCCTCTCTGTTATTTTTATAATGGCCAAAACCCCCCCTGACATCATAGGTTTACAATATTACCCTTATTTTCAACTATTATTTTATTTTCATTTATTATAAATTAAATAAATCACATGAATAGAAATTAAATAAAAAATTAAGCATAAAAAACAAGAAATATATGTTTTGATATAAGGAAAAAAATTAATAATAACTTTTTTCTTGTACTTATTTATTTTGTGAAAAATTTCTTATAATAAATAAATAAGAAAGTTATTATAAAATGATAAAAAAACTTATTATAATAAAATTTGAATGACAAATAAAAATTTATTATAAGATAAATAATAAAATATTTTACCTATACTTTTATATTTAATTTTAAAATATTATAAAATATTTATTATAAGAAAATGTTTACAAAATAAATAATTACAAGAAAAAATTTTATTATTAATTTTTTTGCTTATATAAAAACATATATTTCTTATTTTAATACTTCTTTTTTTATTTAGTTTTTATTCACGTAATTTATTTAATTTAAAATAAATATAAATAAAAAAGTAATTAAAAATAAGGGTAATATTGTAAACTTATATTTTCAGAGAGGTTTTTGACCATCTATATCTATATATAAAGCTAGGACTTGAGGAGGTGATGTGGCATCACCATTTTACTTCTTTGTATATTCTCTATTATATAATAAATAGAGATTTTTTTTTAGATTTAGCTTTTCATCTTCTCATAATTAATTTGATTGTATTTAACTCATTTAATAAATAGTAACTTTATTAATATATATCATTCCTCATCTTTTTAAAAATATTAATTTAAAAAATATTTAGAAATACAAATAATATAATATATTAATATATTCAAATATATAATAATATATATTAATATTAGTAAAACAAAAATATTTTACACAAGCATACCTAGGGTAAGTGCCATATATGTTTGTACATTTTTTTCCCCCAAACTTTCTAGATTAATGATTTTTATATATTACTCTCCATAATTCTCTATGCAGCTATGACATTCAAATTGGTATACAAGACTCGTACGATGATTGTGTATATATATTACTATCCGCTTGCTTCTGACCCGCAAAACAGAAATAACTATGCATCATGGAGGCAAACTAAGCTTGAGAGGATGAGTCCTGAAGAAATGCTAGCAATCTCAAGGTTTGATTAATACTGTTGGTGCTTAGACCGATGATATGCAAATGGTAGGGCGTGGTAGCTAGAGGAACAAAATTGATGCGGGATTTTGAATATTAATTCAACAATAAAATATTATATGTAAATTAATATTAATATGTAAACCTCATATAAATTAATATATATTAATATATTGATTTAGCTTATTTAATTTAATAAAATATTGATGGATATTCTTTGTACTTTTTTTCCATTTCTATTTAAATTCAACAATATATAATCATTAATAATAATTACTGATAAGTCTTTTGAAACATTTATTTATTTTATTATGCTAGCAATTAAACTTTAGTGGCATAAAATACATGAATTAATTATTAATAATAATTAATGATAAGTCTTTTGAAACATTTATTTATTTTATTATGCTAGCAATTAAACTTTATTGGCATAAAATACATGAATTAATTAACATAGGAAGAGAGACTCTTTCATTTTCCCTCAACAATGCCACTAAACCCTAATTTTAATGCCATAATCTCATATTTAATTATGCAACCTTTTGTTGAGTGTCTTTTGGTTTCTTCAAAATTTATTATGCTATCAATTAAACTTTAGTGCCTTAAAATACATCACCTAATTAACATAGGAAGTGAGGTTCTTTCATCTTCCCTCAACCTCATCTTTTTTATATTTTTTATTATCTAAAATATTTAAAATATTAGTGGATATTCTTTGTACATGTTTCTTCCTCTTTCTATTTAAATCTAACAATATGTAACCATGAATAATAATTAATTATAAGTATTTTGAAGCATTCATTTATTTTATTATGCTAGCTATTAAACTTTAGTGGCTTAAAATACATGAATTTATTAATATAGGAAGAGAGGTTCTTTCATCTTCCCTCAATAATGCCACTAGGGCCTAATTTCAATGTCATAATCATATATTTAATTATGCAACCTTTTGTTGAGTGTCTTTTGGCTCCTTCAAATTTTATTATGCTAGCAATTAAACTTTAATGGCTTAAAATACATCAATAAATTAACATAGGAAGAGAGGTTCTTTCATCTTCCCTCAACAATGCCACTATAGCCTAATTTTAATGACATAGTCTCATATTTAATTATGCAACATTTTGTTTAGTGCCTTTTAGCTTCTTCAAGCTCTCTAAATACCAAATATTTAAGATTTTTTATGTTTAGTTTTTTTTTAAATCAACACCCTCTTTAGAAAAATACTTATATCTTTATTGTTTGATTTATTTGAATTTTTGATATTGTGTGCTTCATGGAGTACTCTTTTCTTCATGAGTTGAACAATAATAAACATAGTTGGATGATAAGGGTTAGGCTTTGTAGGATGTGGGAGTCAACTAATACTAAGAAAAATGGAGAATTGATTAGTGTTGATATGATTTTTATTGATGAAAAGGTTGTATAAAAAATTAATTCTTCCATTATTTTCTCTAATGTTTTCTCCTAATTGTTTCACACTGAATGTAATATGTGTTTTTTTTTTGTAGGAAAATCTAATGCATGCAACAATCAGGAAAACTTTAGTGACAAGGTTTAAGCACATGTTGAGTGAGGGTTCTTTGTACAATGTCAAGAATTTGAAAGTTGTTTCAACTACAGGCGAGTACAGACCACTTTCAAATCAGTATAAGATTATTTTCTTGGTTATAACTTCTCTTAAGAGGTTAGAAAAAGGAACTGTCAAGATTCATATTAATGGATTTTAATTTGTATCTCCTAATTTAATTGATTTACGTGTGAATGATAACACAATCCTCTCAGGTATTTTTTTTAATTATTAATGTTTGTTAATTTTTAAGTGTATATTAGAAATTATTAATCCTTATGTTTTAACATGTTTATGTTATTTTTCAATAATATTACAGATGTTATTGGAAGTTTATGTGGTGTGGGTGATATTGAGATCGTTGGAGCTGGTTGGAAAAAAAGAGATATAAAAATTCTAACGGATTAGTAAGTTGAATATAATCAAGAAAACTATGACTTTATATTTTTTAGTTATTTATGTTATTTTTTAGTTATTGGTTCTCTTTACATTATTAATTTTTGTTAATTTTTATGGATAGCTCGGTAACAATGAAGATTACTTTATGGGGAAAGTTAGGGGAGATGTTTGATCCAAACTTGTACAAGAAAAACAAGGGTCCTTGTATTGTGGTAGTAACTTCTACAACCATTAAAAAATTCCAAGGTGATTATTTTATTTAGATCCCACTAATTAACAATTTCAAATGCAATGTGGCTATTTTAATATTTTACACAAATTTAGATTTTGTTCAATTTTCGTTTTACGTTACATTTGCTCTAAACAGGTGAGGTTAATTTCTCTACCACAAGTGCAAGCAAAATCTATATAAATCTTCAAATAGATTATGTAGCATCATTAATTGAAAGATTTTCCACCGTCTCCAACATTGTGCAAGTTATTGAAAGTTCGAATGTGAATATGATTACTGTTTGAGGGAAAGATAGGACGAACAGTAAAGTGCCACGTGTCGACTAAAGGAGCGAGTCCAGAGCGGATTGGGGTACTCCACGTGAATTGGGGTACCCCCTATAAAATAAGATACTCCGTATGAGAAGGGGTACCCTAATGGGGTACCCAAGGTACTTCATATGAAAAGGGGTACCCTAAGTAAAAGGGGGTACCCTAAGTAGTAAGGGGTACCCCAAGCCATGAGGGGTACCCCATATCCTGGGATATCCTACGAAACGGTGTAAGGGAATCCTCCAAAATATTTGCCATGCGCAACGTCTCCGCCTCCTAAAAGATTTCCTTTGATTTTGTCAGAAAACGGAATCGAAAATGATACGCCAAAGGGGGGACAGCCGCCTGCCACAGTGCAGAAAATTATACCAAGGACAGTGGTCCCCAACCGCCTACCCGACAACTGCTGCAGAGCTACCCCAGGACCACACACCAGCGCGCGCCACGTCTCCAAATGATGAGATACGCCGCGGGCATGCATATAACGGCCCAAAAAAATCATGAAAACAAGGGAGGGACGTGAGCCAAAGAGGGTACGCCACGTGGCAGAAGGTACACCATATATAAAGACACCAAGGGTTTACTCTCCACAAGTTGGGGCCACAAGCTTTTCTCCTTCCTCCAATTTTCGCCATTCACACTCCCACTCCAAAAACCAGGTTCTCCCCATCCTAAAATCCTAATTTGCAGAGAGCTTGCTAGCTCTCTTCGCCTAAAAAGCTCGTGTTTGCTAACTTGAGCGTCATAGTGTGAACGCCAGGGTACCCCCCCGGCTTCACCTCTAACCCTCTTTTCACTGTTTTGCAGGTACGAAGCCTACTTCAAAGAATATCTTGTGTGTCGCTGACCGTCCTCCATAGCTATCTCTCACTCCCTCCTTCCTACCTCCCCAGACCTAGGATACCCCACGTCCCACACGGCAAACCAGTGAGGTACCCCGTGTCCCCCAAAAAATATTAAATTTATTGTTCTTGATTGATTTTGGATTTTCTTAGCCCAAAATCAGTTTAAAACAATTACTTTTGAGGAAGAGATGTTCCTTAACAAGATGAGCATTAAAGAACTATTGGAGGCTGATTGGAGTTCTTAAGTGAAGGTGATTTTTGTATTTTTTTTCCTTCTCATCCATTTATGTTATTTGTTCCTAAATGTTGGAATGTCCTTATTATTTTTGTAAATGTTTATTGTAGGAATATATTGTTACTGTGCGGGGCAAGATTAGTGAAATAGACAACTCCTTTGGATGGTACTATGTTTCATGCAAAACATGCATAAAAAAGGTCATACCTACAAATGGTATTTATATGTGTGGCACTTGCAAAAAGGAACGTGACTATCCTCTTGTGATGTAAGAAAAATAATATTACTTTTTTAAAAATTTGATTATTATATTGTTAGTTTTTCTTTCTAATTCATTATTCTAATATAGGTACAAAATACATATAAAAGTCATGGATAAAATGGCAGAGACAACTTTTGTCTTATTCAATCATGTAGCTGAGAAGTTACTTGATACATCAATCCACAAGTTGTTTAATAGACTACCTTTATATAGTAAGGATGTCCCTGCAGAAATTCAAAGCCTTTGTGGAAAAGATTTTGTTTACAAAATGAAACTGAATGATTACAATTTAAAAGAGGGACTTGAGAATTTTACTGTGTCAAAGCTTTTCACCCCTGATGAGAAATTGGAGCTCGAACAAGAATTGAATAAGGTAGTATCTACCTATGCTAGGTTCAATTTGTAGGCAATATATGTAATGTTAAAAAAATTATTTAATTGTTTTTTTTGTAGGAAAAAAATAATACAAATCATGAAAATGTGGAAATATATGAAAGAAAGGTAGGACATTCCCAAGAAACGGTAATTTTATTTACTCTTATTTCCCAGTTGTTTTCCTTTATGATTAAAATTAGCATGTTCAGTTTACTCATAATTTTAATTTCCTTGATTAAAAAATTACAGGATCCTCATGATATCTTATCAAATAATTTGGAAGATTCTGTGGGAGGTTTTCATGTTACTAATGCCGGTAAGAATAGAAAGAGAAAAAACCAAATTATTGATGATGATGAAGTTAGTGATGGTGGAAGTAATCAATACACAAAACATGTTTAGTATTGTTGTTGGGCGTCATTTTACATGTGTGTTAGTCTTTTGACCTTTTTTTTTCTTTTTAGAGTGGTAATATTTAAGTGTGATATGATATGTCTTATTTTTCTGGCTATGTATGTATTTGTTTTGAACAATTGGGAGAACTTATTTTTCTTGTGTTATTTCTTTCTTGGCATCTTGCTCCGTTCTATAGATGAATGTAGATAATAAATTGGTAGTGACAATGCAAAAAAAAAGGCTTATCATTATCAACAAGAGTGATATCAACAAAAAGAAACGCTAGACGCAAATAATTGGATTAATCCCTACACTTCACTGGCGATAAAATATAAATTTAATTTTTGTTACTTTGAGTTTCATACTTTCAATCACTGAAATCTGAAAAATGAAACCCCAAAGATCTAATCCGAACGCTCAAGATTGAGATCAATAAGTTAAAATTAATAGTTATATGTTATACCACTTAACACATAATGTTTCCAATTCATTGATTGATCTTGTGAATAATCTCTTGGGAAAATTTTGAATTATTCCAAATTGATTATTTTTAAATTACTTCATTATTTTTTAAAACTTCAAGTTATTTTTATTTTTGCTTAAAAAATGAGGTGAGAGGGGTAATTTACATTTTTTAAATTATTTTAATTACGAATATTTTTAAATTATTTTCCTTACTAACATTATTTTAATATGATTAGTCTACTAAACAAATGAAACTATTCATCTTATATTTGTATTTATTGAAAATTTTTACATTTCAATTTTTTTTAACTCTTCAAAGAAGAAACCCTCCCTAAATTCTCTATCTTCCATCACAAATCAATCTCCAAAGTCTGTTGTTGATCGGCTTTATAAACTTAAAGTTTGTAGTGCAAAACCGAAAATCTTTTTTTCGTTCATTTGTTGCCCTCTCTTGCTCTTTCTAACCATTTTAACCAGCCATCAACTTGGTCAAATTAAGTGACTCAAGTCCCCGCACAAGGACTTAAATGATGAAACTAATGAATTGGGCAACTGAAAACTCTGTGTTTTGCTCTGTTTTTGATATATTAACATCCAACATGTTCCTAGCCTTAAATTCCAAAGTTACCCAAAACTAATTTGGGAGGAATGTTTTACTTAATTTTAGTTGCCTAAGAAAACCTTTTTTTCCTCCAATAATAAATAAAATAAGTGGGAACTTTGAAAATTCAAACACAAAAAAAGCCATTTGAACCTTGGTTTTTGACAGCTGCCATATTCAAGAATAAAAAAGTTAAGAAAAGATGATAACGTATAAAATCTAAAAATAGCATTGAAAAAGAGCCAAAAGGAAATCTGGATAATAATAATATCAATGTCCCTATATTTTATCAAATAAGGATATTATTTATCAATTTATATCAAATAGGTTCCTAACCGAGATTGAATAAAGATTCAATGTTGATATAATTTTTGTGATGAATTTTATAAAGGTTTGTCGTTTGATTAATATTGTTTAAATAACAATATAGATACAACTAAATTTTAATCATATATTATTATAAATATACACATATCAAAAAATAAATAAAAAAGATTAACACTTAATCTAGATTCAACAAAATTGGATTTTGAATGACACATATTTATAGTTTAATAATTGAAAGGTGTTTTATTAGTGATTGTAAAAGAGATTGGGACTTATTTGATGCAAATAGACAATATATGTTTATAAAATATTAAAAGGAAAAAAGCAATGGATCCAATTATTATCAGTCTGAAAAGAAAGCACATTGTTTCAAATCTTCACAAACTACAAAATACAAAAATGGACTGTTTATTTTTTCACGTCATAACATATAATTTAATTAACATAGGAATGAAGGTTCTTTTATCTTCCCTCAACAATGCCACTACCAAGGTCTAATTTTAATGCTATAATCTCATATTTAATTATACAACATTTGTATCTACTTTTATTTATAGATAAGTCTTAGTGAATAATTAATTTTCGTCTTAAATCTAATTAACATTAACTTAAAGAATTCAAACTTAAGATTGTTCTTTTAGCAAATGTTAATTGCTAGCAACAAGTTTAAGATTTGTTAAGTGTTTAATTGCAACCCATTAACGGTTTTGACAATGATTGGGGTTTAAAACAAATAAAGAAAGAAATGGGTTAAATTGGTTTTATTATCAGCAATTAATTAATCATTATATCATTCTAAATTAATTAGAAAATGTTTAGACTCACGAGAGCATGAGGTAAGAGCAACATTATCAACTAATGATAGTCTTGAAGATGAGAAAGACGCAAATTGCTATAAAACACATCATTTGCGTACCAATTTCACCCAATAATTGAAAATTGACATATTTCTCCTAAAATTTAAACCTAGATAAAAGAAATAATAAGAAAACAATAGTTAATCTTAGAAAGGTTTAAACAATTTTGACACATTAAGCTTATAAATCAACTATGTGTTACTTAAATAACATTAGTTTCATCCATGTCTCTTAATTAATTATAAGCCTTGACTACAAGAGGTGATGTGGCATCACTATTTTACATCTTCTTATATTCTCTATTATTTAATATATTAGTTGAGATTAAAACATAATTACATTATAAAATATTAAAAATAGAATATAATTATTAGGTTACAAAAGATTACGTGTCTTTTTCTCTTCCTATTTAAATTCAACAAGTATTGAAACATTCATTTATTTTATTATGCCAACAATTAAACTTTAATGGCTTTAAAAACCATCAATTAACTAATATAGAAAGAAAGGTTCCTTCATCTTTCCTCAACAATGCCACTAGGGCCTAATTTTAATGTCATAATTTCATATTTAATTATGCAACCTTTTATTTAGTACTTTTTGGCTTCTTCAAATTCTATAAATATTAAGTATTTAAGATTTGTGGTATCATTATTTCTCATCTCTTTATATTTTCTAATATCTAATATATTAGCTTAAATTAGAAAATAATTACATTACAAAATATTAAAAATAGAAAATAAATAGAAAATGATTATTAGATTATAAAAAATTACATGTCTTTTCCTATTTCTATTTAAATTCAACAATATATAACTATTAATAATAATTAATTATAAATCTTGAAACATTCATTTATTTTATTAAGCCAACAATTAAACTTTAGTGGCTTAAAATATATCAACTAATTAATATAAGAAGGAATTCTTTCATCTTCCCTCACTAATGCCATTACTAGGGTTTAGTTTTAATTGCATAATCTCATATTTAATATGCAACCTTTTATATTCGTTTTTTTAAAATATGATAAGCCTTAGTGAATAATTAATCTTCAATGTCAAATCTAATTAACATTAATTTAAAGAATTGAAAATTAAGATGGTTTCTTTAGCAAATGTCAAGTGCTAACAAATTTTAGATTTTTTAACATTCATGGAACTAGCTGAGAAGGTCCACTACTCTACTATTTCAATTGATCAATAATGAAAATCAAAGCCCTTTGATTTTTGCCCAAACTACTTCTTCTTCTTCATATTTTCTCCGCCAAACTCAGGTAATGTCAATAAACTCAACTATATATATATATATATATATATTGATTTACTTTTTTTTTTCATTGCATGCTTTGAAAGCTTAGACCCGTTTAAGAATTATTAGTAGACACATGTTTTATCAGTGTCATCTTAGGATGACAAGAGGATCATATGTCTATTAATAATTCTTGAATTGTCCCAACTTGGACAGTTTGAGAATGCATAATTTTTTTTAGTTCCAAGTAGGTGAAGTTTTTTTTCACGTAAAAGGAAATTTCGATAGCTGCTCCTCATGTTCTCTGGGTACATACTAGATGAATGCATAAATCTAGGTCGTGTACTTGGAGAACTATGGGGAGATGCTGTCGAAATTTCTGTAAATGTGGAAGAAACTTCACCTACTAGGAACTGAAAAAAATTGTTCATTCTTGAATGGGATTTATAGGACCACCTACCATTTGTAAATGTGAAGAGAATGTTGGAAATTGGGGAAGTGAGGAGTTGAGTTGGTAAATGTAATTGGTTGTGGTTTTGCCGAGTTGAGTTGAGTTACTAAAGAAACCATTATTGGCTGTTAGCAATCATAGATTCTCATCAAACATTTAGTTGATTATGTCAAACACACATACTATCATACTTTAATTTCTTTAGAGTCTGACATGTTTGAAGTTTGATTATTGATTCCAATTAGGTTATATATATTTATATTTTGGTATTTTAGTACAAATATTTCATAATTTTGTAGAAACTATTATATATTAGTGTTTAGAAAGTGTTAGATATATTCTCTATCTAATATAATTTTAATATATTTTGTGATGAAAATAAAATACTCCAAGAGCATCCTATTGCACAAATTATTTTATAATGTTAATGTTGATGATGCAAATTTATAATTCACATATATAGAGTATGGAGTGTAACTTTAGATTGTAAATTAAACAAATATTTTTATGATCAATACTAGCTACTGATGATGAAGCTTAATTAATTGTGAGCTACTGCAAATCAATTAAAAAGTTGATCACCACGTTCAAGTTACTATGGTAGTAATATATAAGAGTGAAAGTGTTGGCTCCTGTGTTTAAAGATGTTTGAAAAATAAAACAATGTGTGGATTAATTATTTGAAAATTAATGTGTATGTAATCAAATTTGAGCACCTCAATTTCTCTGGATCAATTTAATTTGATGCCAATTTGTCAATGCGTTCTATTTGTTTATCCTTATCGAATAAGTTTACTCGATTTCATTATTATGAAAGCTTAGTTTTAAACATAATATGTTGTTCTTATTTTCATTAACACCAGATTACTTTGTTTTAACAGATTACTGCTCACTTGTCTTTACAATTGTTGCTATCTACTTGTTTGCGAAAAAACATAAGGTAAGAAAGAAAAATCTTTGCATAATCTTTGGTTGTCTAATTTATTCGATTTATACGTGGAGGTATTGAAGATTTTCACTTTAATTTTTCAATGTAAACTTTGAAAGCTTAGACCTGTTTAAGAATTATTAGTAGACACATGTTTTAGCTCGTGTTTATATTTATTGACTAATTAATCTCTGGTGTAGTTTTATTTAATTGTTATATAATTGGCATGTAGGAGGTACAATTAAAAGAGGCGAATCTTTTTTGAACGTGAACTAGCTATATTTGACTCGGAGGATCCAGTGTCAATCTGGATATTTGGTGTTTTGTGGAAATAAACAGATAGAAAAGGTTTAACTAAATGCTTAAGTTGTTCTCGATTGCATTGTACAATGTACTTGACTATTGAGTGATAGATTTTGCCTATGTGATTGGAACAATGCTAATGATTCTAATATTTAGTCCTAATTGATGTAGTACATATCTTTTAAATGATAAAATAATAATTTTATGAAACCATCCAATTGCTTTCTAACCTTCAATTTTTGGTTTGAATTGAATTTTATGAAATTCGATAAAGTAAACAGAAAAATTAATGCCTCCCATTTGCAAGCATTTCTAGGAAATCTTAGAAGTATAAAATAGCAAACTTCGAAATGCCTTGATTCAATATCATTAATTTGACTATTGACTTCTAAAAAAATGCAAAAAATAATTATGAACAAACAATTATTTCACAATACATGTGTGCAATATTATTAATTCTTATGTATACAAAAAAACTTAATTGATTAATAACTATTAACTCTTTGTGAGTGAAAAAAGATAGAGACAAAGGGTGGAAAAAAACATATCATTTTTACAATTCACCAAATGGGGAAGTTGGAAAAAAAGATATAAAAAGTTTTAACAGATTAATAAGTCGAATATAATCAAGAAAACTATGACTATATATTTTTTAATTATTGTTTTATCATAAGAATTGATCGACAATCTGACTTCACTAATTTTATTAATTCTTTCCTAATTTTTAATTTTCTTTTTCACTAAATACATCCAATATTTGTTGAAGAAAAACCGTTAAAGTAAAATGAAAAAGGATATAGCCCTTAGAGATTATTCAATGTATTCACAAGAAAAATTAATTAGAAAATATGTTCTAGGCAGCCTAAGCATCTTCTCCCAAACGCAGTAGAATAAACAACAGTACTTGGCAGTTAGCATAATTAATATAAGGAAAATTTTATGAAATTAAATCCGAATAGAATGTAGAATGAACAACCCCAATTCCTTGAATTATTGCCTAATTATTTGTTCTAATTCTTAAGAAAATCATTTTTTCCTTTTCCTCACACCCACATCTCATAAACACAAATAAAAAAGTCAAGTGATAATATTCATATTGAAATAGGGAATAATAATATTGGTGATTTAGAATTAAAAAAAATAACCAATTGTTTAATAACGTAATTCGAAACTTTCGAATTTAATGATAATATGATATCCTTGTAATGAGTTTTTCTCTTTACACTATTCACTTGTGGCAATTTTTATCAATAGCTCGGTGATATCAAAGATTACTTTATGGAAAAAGTTGGGGGAGATGTTTAATCGAAATTTGCACAACAAAGATGACAGTCCGTGTATTGTAATATTAACTCCTACAACCATTAAAAAATTCCAAGGTGATTATTTTTTTAGATCCCACTAATTGACTTTTTCAAATGCAAAGTGGCTACCTTAATATTATACATAAATTCAGATTTTGTTCAAGTTTTTTTTTAGTTCATATTTACTCAAAATTAATTGCCTTTAAATTTACATTAGAATTGTTAAAGTGGATTTTTGTTGACTTTCTATATTAATTTAGGGTATCGTAATTAGACCTAAAATCAATCAAACTTAGAAGTTTGTTCCGAAAAAATGTGTTAACGTTGTTTCTAAATACACAATTATGGAAACAATTCATAATTATTTATCAGTTTGAAAATAACAAAAATATTACATTAATGATTATTTTGCATGGATTGATTTGATAATATCACAACTGAAAAAGCTCACAATTTACCCACCCAATTCGAATGATAATAACCTAATAAAGAAGTAATCTAAAAGCCATTGTTCATGGCTATAAGCACAACAAAAATTAATGCCAATGTGACACTGGCATGAGTTTAAAATTAAATTGAATTGGTTAAATTAAATCCCATTTTATTTTGTTTTGTTTTTAGTGATTTTTTTGTTCTTTCTTACATATTGTATATATTCGTTCGAAAAATTCATTGCAATTCTTATTTCAATAATTGAAAAAAAAATTATCTCTTTTGAAAAAAAAATTATATTTTGATTTCTCTTGTTATGATTTGTAATAAAACGTTTTGTTAATTTTAGAGTATTTTGTGATATTGAATTCACTTTATTGTTCACCAGAGTAAATGGAATTGATTTCTACAACCATTAATGATTTCGGTGACTCAAGGAATATTCCGCCAGAAGTTTGTCTCTTGCGGCATCAACTTTCATCTTTAGCTCGACACGAAAGGATTATGAAATTAAAGCTTAGGAAATATGCATCAAATTTCCAGTGTGACACAATAAACAATGGATATGTTATCGTGCAAAAGGCCATATTCAAGCATGCAAGATTTAAGCGGAAAATTATGATTATTCATAATAGATACAAACATGATTTAAAAAAGAGAATCATTTTGATGCTACAAATTGTGAATTTTTACACAAAATTTATGAAGTTGGACGACATTAGAAGTGACAATAAATTGCTTCACTCAAACGGTATGTGATTCTTGAAAATATGATTTTTATTCCTATTGTACAAATTATAAAAATTATCCCTATATAATTTAAATTATTTATGTTAATATATATTAACAAATATATATTTCTAACGTATTTTAGTTGGGAATTTCCTTCAATCTCCTGGTAAAGCTGGATATGATAATCATAAAACATCATTACATATAAATCCAAAGAGCCAAACAAACAGAGGAAAGCCCCTTCTTCACGCAGGTACGTATATATATTTACATTTATCGAGCTTTATTAGTTATTCATCATGCTTGTAATACTTGAAACTAATAACTTATTCATTGCTTTTGGAACTTTAAAAATATGCAATTGAACATAGACAACTCAAAAGAGCATGTCTCTCTTTTGATGAGAATATAGATCAGTCCACAAGCTTTCCATTGGATGGTGCAACATCAAATAATGATACATATTTGCATGAAACTACATGTACAATGAAAATATTAATATATTTAGTAATATTTTTTCTTACCATATTCATTTAGACGACATAAGATACTTTGTTACAATATTATTATTTGTTGAATTTGACAATTCATTACACAACGCCTTGGAATTTTGGACCCCCTACATACACATGTCAATATTGTGGTGCCATTTTATGGTACGAGGAACGGAACAAGAAAACCAAAAAGGTCTCACATCCTAAATTCACATTTTGTTGTATGGAAGGTTGTGTGCAGATTCCATTCATGAAAGAAACACCTCCTTTACTCAAATATCTTCTCGGGGCAGATTCTGGACAAAAGGGTTCCAAATTTCGAAAAAATATCAGGGCTTATAACTCCACATTTGCTTTCACATCTATGGGAGGTCGAGTTGATGCATCAATCAATCGATCAAAGGGTCCTTTTGTTTTCAGGATGAGGGGTCAGAATTATCATCACATTGGTTCTTTGTTGCCAGAAGTTGGGAAAAAACCACAGTGTGCTCAGCTCTATATTTATGATACTGAAAATGAGATAGACAACAGAATCAACACTCTATTAAAACATGGAATGAAGACAAAAATTGATCACAAAATTCTTCATGAACTATCTAAAATGTTGGACTAACATAATAATTTGGTCAAATCTTTTAGAATGTTGAGGGATAGATACAAAACACAACCAAAATCTACATTTCGTTTACGACTCCTTAATAGTAGAACAAGAGATGGTCGTCGATACAATATACCAACAGTTTCAGAAGTTGCAGGCTTAATAGTTAATGATTTCAGTGAAGCAAACTTTCAACGCGATGTTATTATAGAGCATCGCACAAAGGGACTTCAGAGAATCACAGATTTGCATCCAAGCTTCATGCCCATGACATACCCATTAATATATCCTTATGGCGAAGATGGATATAGACCTGACATATCTTTAAAAGACATAACTGATAGTCCTTTTAAGAGGCAAAAGCTGACAATGAGGCAATATTATTGCTTTAGGTTGCAACAAAGATTAAATGAGGGACACACTCTACTTCAAGCTGGTAGACTGTTTCAACAATATATAGTTGATTGTTATATGGCAATTTGAAAAGAAAGATTTCGTTGGATCCGGAATAATCAACAAAAACTTATATCAGACCTTTTCTCTGGTTTGATGGATGCTGTTCATCGAGGTGATTCTGATTGTTCGAAAGTTGGAAAATCGATTATTCTACCTTCATCACACACCGGGGGACCACGATATAGAATACAAAATTATCAAGATGCTATGGCAATTTGTAAATGGGTAGGATATCCTGATTTATTTCTTACTTTCACTTGCAACCCAAAGTGGCAAGAAATAAATGACATGCTCCGATTAGTTGGACAAAAGAATGATGACAATCGAGTTGATATCATATGCAGAGTTTTGGAGATAAAATTATTCCAACTAATGCAAGATTTGAAAAAAGATCAACCGTTTGGAAAAATAATTGCATGTAAGTTCACTTCAAATTCGTATCCATAACAAATCTAACTTATTTGTTATTGAAAAGTGCAGTGAAAAACAATAATTTCACAATTAAAATCAATATTTCTAACTTTTAAATTTTACTCAATTTTGTGGCAGGTCTATATACAATTGAGTTTCAAAAAAGAGGCTTGCCCCATGCACACATATTGCTTTTTTTGCATCCAACAATGAAAAATCATTTTGCAGACTATATTGATAAAATAATAAGTGCAGAAATCCCTGACTTAAATGTTGATCCTGATGGTTATAATGCCGTTAACAAATTTATGATTCATGGACCGTTTGGAAGACACAATTCTCACTCTCCATGCATGATGCAAGACAAGTGCACAAAACATTTTCCAAAAAAATTTAATGATCAGACAACAGTGGATACAAATGGTTTTCCAGTCTATAAAAGGAGAAATACGGGTATTCGTGTCGAAAAAAAAGGTGTCTTCTTGGATAATCGATATGTGGTCCCTTATCACAGGAATTTAATTGTCGAATTTGATGCACATATTAATGTTGAGATTTTTAATTACTCGAGATCAGTTAAATATCTTTTTAAATATGTCCATAAAGGGTTTGATAGAACAACTGCAACAATGGAATCTATTGACACTACCTAAGAAATGGACGAGATCAAAACATATTTAGACTGCAGATATATATCAGCAACTGAAGCTTGCTGGCGAATCTTCCAATTTGACATACATTACAGAAAGCCAGCAGTTAAAAGATTGTCGTTCCATTTACCGGGAGAGCATACAGTAATATTCGAAGAATCTAAGTGCTTAGAAAATGTGCTTACCATACCTGGAATAGAAAAAACAAAGTTCACAGAATGGTTGAAGGCAAACAAGAATTATGATGATGCACGAGAGTTAACTTATTCTGATTTCCCTACATGTTGGGTATGGAATTCAAAAGACAAAACTTGGACAAGGAGAAAAAATGGCTTAGCAATCGGAAGAATTTACTTTGCACATCCTTCAAGTGGAGAACGATTTTATATGAGAATGTTGCTCAATTTTGTAAAAGGAAGCACTTCATTTGAAAGTATTAGAACAGTAAATGGAGTGACATATCCAACTTTTAAACCCGCGTGCTATGCTTTGGGATTATTAGACAATGATAAAGAATGGATCGACTGCTTGACTGAAGCTGCAATATGGGCGACTGGAAATGAATTAAGAAATCTTTTTGTCACGATACTCATTCATTGTCAAGTTTCTGATGCACCCCAACTTTGGAAATCTAATTATACTACTTTATCAGAAGACATAACTTCATTGCAAAGGAAAAAATTCAGATTGAAAGATCTTCAGTTAACCGAGCAACAAGTTGAAGCATACACATTGTTGGAGATTGAAACTATTATGTTGAAAATGAGAAAAAGTTTGAGAGACATAGATGGAATGCCACTTCCTAATTCTTCTTCGATAAGAGATTCAGGTAACCGATTGGTCAATGAAGAGCTTGATTATGATCGTGATCAATTAAAGAAGTTGCATGAGAAATCGTTTGCTGCTCTAAATGCTTGCCAAAAATCAGCCTATGAAGCAATAATGCATTCTGTTGACAATGAAAAAGGGCGTTTATTTTTTATCAATGGACACGGTGGTACTGGTAAAACATTTTTGTGGAATACCATTATTGCAAAGCTCAAATCACATTCTAAAATAGTCTTGCCTGTTGCAACTTCAGGTATAGCAATTTTGTTATTACCTAATGGTATGACAACTCATTCGCGATTTCATATTCCTTTGGATGTGACAACAGAGTCCACTTGTGAAATCTGACAAGGCACCTTATTAGCTGGACTTCTTATGAAAACTTCTTTGATCATTTGGGATGAAGCGCTTATAGCACATAAGTTCTGCTTTGAAGCTTTGGATAGGAACTTGAGAGATATTCTAAGAACAAGGTACTTAATAGTTCTATTAAACCTTTTGGAGGACTTACAATAGTATGTGGTGGCGATTTCTGACAAATATTGCCAGTTGTGCCAAAGGAGACAAGAGCAGACATTGTTGATGCTTCACTTAACTCATCCTACTTGTGGCCATTTTTCAAAATTTATGAGCTCAAACAAAATATGAGGCTCTATAATGGAAGCGTGAGTGGCTCTGAGGTTGCTAAAATAGCTTCTTTTGACAAATGGTTGTTGCAGATTGGAGATGTTCATTATATGATGACATTGATAGAGATTTAGTTAAACTACCTTCTGATATCTGTAAGAAACCATCAGAAAATATGATGAAATCAATAGTCGACACTATCTACCCATCAATTCAGTATAACTATAGTGATCCAACATATTTGAAAGAAAGAGCAATATTAACGCCAAAAAATGAAATGGTGCATGAATTGAACGAGATGATTATAAATATAATACCTGGTCAAGGGAGAACTTATTTTAGCTCAGACAGTATATGCAAAGCAAGTGCAAACACAAATGATGAAGATGTTCTATATCCAACTGAATTTTTGAATAGTTTGAAATTCAATGGCATCCCTAATCATGACATATGACTTAAGGAAGGTGCTCCTGTAATGCTTCTCAGAAATCTAAATCAAATAGAAGGCCTATGCAATGGCACAAGATTGATTGTCACTCGTCTTGGTAAATGGTCCATTAGAGGTGACATCATTTCTGGAACAAATATTGGACAAAATGTCACAATTCCAAGAATTATTATGTCTCCTAATGAATCAAGATGGCCATTCAAGCTTAACAGACGACAACTTCCTTTGGCACCATGTTTTGCCATGACTTTCAACAAAAGCCAAGGACGATCAACAAAAGCCAAGGACAATCTCTTAAACATGTTGGCTTGTATCTCCCTAAGCAAGTATTCACACATGGACAATTATATGTCGCCGTGTCTCGAGTTACCACAAGAGAAGGATTGACCATACTAAATGCCGATCAAGTGGTAGAACACCGAACCTTCATAAAAAACATTGTCTACAAAGAAGTATTTCAAAATATTCACACATCAGCTCACTAAATCAAGGTATCACATTTTTAGATTATATTTTAAATTTTAATTTATACATTGCAAGCTCTTACTTCACCTTATAATAATTATTTTTATTATGTGTTTTAATTAATCAGTAGACAAATGGATAAATCAAAGGAACTATCGAGACAAAAAATGGTAGTTTGGCTGAGTTTTCCAAGCTGTTATGGAGGATTTAATCGCCAAAGAACATAGTATGTAAAGAAGCATTCTTTTTTACATCAACTGTTTCTCCTTTCATTCTCTCTAATCCATGGAGACATGGTTTATATACAGATAAAGAACATTTTGGCACTAGGTGTTGCTGATCCCTATTGGAACTTGCCATAGCTGCAAGCTTGATATAAACAACTGCTCACCTACGCAGCTACAAATGATGCGAAATAAATTACAAAAGTCTTTACATGTATTTTACTTATTTCTTTTATAATTCAACGCTAAGGATCCTCAATTAGTTTTATAATACTGGCTCATTTTAAAAAAATTAATTTATATTTTTTATTAGTTTTATCGAGTGTAAAGAAAAAAAATTGATAATACTAAATTCATTTTCTAAAGCCGCGCGAAGCGCGGTTTTATTTCCTAGTTATAAAAATAGTAGAGGATAAATGGTATATATTAATTATTGTAGGGAAAAAAGTGACAATCCCCTTAATAACTGCAGTACAGCACCATAAATCCACTAACAACTGCAAAATTAATATATTGTTTGTGCAAATTCCCCTAAATTCACTAATAGCTCAGATCAAATCAAATAATAAAAGCAGCATTAAAAAAAGCATTGTCAATATAATTAAAAAATTATACGGTCAGGAATGTGAATTTTTTTCCTTATAGTTTCAATTTGCACGAACCGTTCGGTTTGTGCATTCGATTCGGTTTTGGAGCCTAACCAAACATAAATAATTTGGTTCATAAAAATACAAATTATTTGATTTTTGCCTACTGAACGAACCAAACTAAATCGAGTAATTTCAGTTCGATTTGGTAAAAACCCAACCGAATGCCCACCCCGAAATTTATGTTTGTCAACGGTTGTAATCCACTCATGACAAAACTATGATTTCTGAAAATAGTTAATTATAATATTTCAAATAATTTAATCTACGAAATTGAGGCCATTTATTTATCTGTTCTCTTGAACTTGTTTTCATAATATAAATCTGATATTCGTATTATGTTTGTGATCATTGCACTTCAAAATTGAAATTTTTGGAGTGAAGGGAAGACTTTTACGAATATTTAAGTAATCAAGTAATAATCCCAAAAATAATTAATCTACAATTCAAGCTATTCAAATATCTTTACATCCGTTATCGTAATAGATAATCAGATATTGTAATATAATTGCGACTCGCACAAAAAAACTTCAAATTTGAAGTTTTTGGAGTTAAGGGAGGACAAGTTACCAAACAAAGATTTCATGTCCTTGAGAAACCGGCAACTTTGGCCTTGGGTATGTGGATGCCACCTCCATAAACAATCATTGTAATGTTCAAAATTAAAATGTTGCACTACAACTAAAACAACCATGAAACCAAATGAAACGAAATAAAGCATCCTCAACTCATCCCTTCCTAAACAACTACAATTAATTATCCAATTAAGTATTATTATTATGTTTTATTTTATCTTGAAATATTTTGAAAAATGGGCTACAAAATGACAGGTAGCCTTCCGAAAAACTAACACATACTCTTTAGAAAGGCCTGTGGAAACTTCCTATATTAAACAGAGTATGAATACAAGCACCTTCAGTGTTCAAAGGTATTTGAATGTATGACCCGGCAAGAGCAGACCTAAAGCACGCCAACAAAACGGTGATGTATGGGAATCCGATAACTGCCCAAAAGTGCACTCCCTTGTAACTAGCCCTATATAATGTATTCATATCCAATAAGAAAAAAAGATAATTTTGATGCAATTGGCTTAAAAGCACAATGGAATTCTCTTTTATTCTTAAACTAACTCTTTGAACTTACCATATTTCTGTGGCATTCAAGCCCTTAACTTATTAATCAGTCCATCCATAGTTGATTGTTGCATCCTCACGTACCAAAGTTCTTTCCCTTCACTAAGCAACGGTTCTCGGTTCCATACAATTCTAGGCCTATAATTCGATCTTAGAGACTAAATCCGTTAGGGTCGTGTCGATTATTTGGCGATATTTATATCACATTTTCTTCCATCTCCCATTTTCATATTAAGCAGTTTGTTTTACTAAATTTAATTTTAAAACTTTCTATGCAATTAGAGAGAAAAATAATCTTATGAATCTATTTATATTTATGCGTCTTGAGCTTGTTATAATCTTATGCAACATGAGATTTGTTTTCTTTGTACTTCTCACTAAATTTAATTTATATAATTTTCTTCTAGTGTTAAAAGAAATTGAATATGAATAAAAAAAAAAATTTAGTTTAGGTTAACAACAATTAAATTTACTGTCATCGATTCAAACATCAACTCTTTTGCTTTTAACTCAAATGATTTACAACTAAATTAACTAGTACCTACAATTTGATTATTAATATATTTACACAGTTTTGATACAGTTATGTATCTCATCTACATTAAATTATTAATATAGTTAATGAAGAAATTAATTTCATATCAAAACAAAAATTATATATATTATGTAAAATTTTTGCATAAAAATAATTTCATCTTGGTAGGAAAAGTAATGCCTTAATGAAAATATTATTTACCAAATTACAAAAATGAATTTTTAGATTTTGAATAGTCACAACAAATTTATCTGTGGAATGCAAAGAACTTGTTTGCATCCCTCACTTGTTTGTATCCCTCAAGGCTCCAGTCACGACATTGCTCCACACCATTAGCAACTTAGGAAAGTTTCCTACCCAATTCATTCATCATCGAATAATCTTTTATAGATTGCAATGGATGGAGCTCTCCTCTGATAGCTAGATTTTTATTAATTTTCTATTGTTCTTTATTTGTGAACATGTTAAGATTTTGAGATTTTGATTTTTTATTTCTTGCTTATTATCCTGCAGTAGGCTTTTCAATTAATGTAGAATTGCTGGTACAACTGATGAAAGGGCTATTAATATGAAGAGTTGCTTAGCCCATGGAAAAGAAATATAAACCATACCCTTTTTTTGAATTCTACTAATGCCATTATGCTTACCCTAGTTAATGTTGGCACCCAAGATTCTATTAAAGGAAGGATATGTGTATATACCTTTTAATTTCCCACGTTACCTTTATTTCATTGATTTCTTTGAATTGAATTACTATTGTCTTTGTTTCTAATTATTTAGTCTTGAAATTGTTCTGATCATTAAAACCGAAGTCCACTATTGTTTTGTTTCAGTCTCGTCTTGTGTTTAGACTTGTCTCCTGAATCATTAAGGTAACATTTTGTAGCTTTTCTGTTATAAAAATTTCCATTTTAAAAATATTCAATTATTTGCATGTCTTTCTTTTGAATTGTATCTTCCATTTTTGATTGACTGATTGGCTTTTGGAGGTGAATAAAATTGTGATGTATGCATGTATTCTTGTTAAAACAAGTTCTACCAAAAGCACTTATTTGAGTGCTATAATGAGATCTGGATCCCAAAAATATTATTTTTGTCTAATTCTTCCTTGAGTTATATGTTTTTTGAATATATTGTACAAGTTATAGTTTTAACATGTAATATTATTGGGTTGCTAGGCAGGTCAAATTATAGTTTAAAGAATTTAAGGAATTGGAATATTTCATTTCCCCATTTATTGAAAGAATACCTAGAAAACAAAAATTGATTTTTGATTTTTCTTGGTGTTAAGGAAGCACATATTGCACACAAGAGACTGGCACACTTAGCACGTGAGTCAAAGACCGGTCAACAGTGTTAGTTAAAAGAATATGCCAGCTCAGTAAGTTTGTTAATCATGCCATTCATTCTGTTTAGTTCTTAAGCTTACCGTATTCTGTTTTCATTGTACGAAGCTTAGTATAAATACAATTGTAATAATCATTTTATGATTAAGAAAAGAAATAAAGAGTTTCCATAATATTTGTCTTTACTTTCTTAGGTTCTAAACAAGATTTATTGTTCTTTTAAGTTTTCAAACATGGCATTGGAGCCAAAAACAGCTTCTAGAAATTCAACAGTAGAAAATGCAAATCAACATACTTAAATCAAATTTTCTTTCAATACTTTGATCAAGTTAGATCGATCAAATTATCTACTATGATGTTCACAAGTCTTAGCCTTCATTAGAGGCAATCAATTGGAAGGTTTCATAAATGAATCAGAACCATCACCTGAGGAACAACTTTTTCTAGTTGGAGATAATGGATCTACTCAAGAAATTAAAAATTCTGAGTACCAGAATTGGAGATCACAAGATCATACTCTACTTAAATAGTTGTTGTCATCAATTAGCGAAGGTACTCTAAGTCTTATTATAAAATGTGTGAGCTGTTTTGATGTTTGAAAAACCTTAGAAAAGAAATTTGGATTCAACTTAGATATGAATTGTATATACTTAGGAAGGAATCACTAAGTGTTGAAGATTATTATATAAAAATGAAATCCATAGTTGATAAACTTGCTAGTGTTGGAAGCTATATAACCGAAAAAGATCTTATGTAACAAAACTTAATTGATTAGGACCAAGTTATTGTGATATAGTTACTTTTATAATTGGTTTTAAAATGTAACATGATGATGCATATGCTTTTTGTTGACATATGAAACCAAATTAGAGCAAGAATAAGATGATAAGAATGTGTTTAATGGAAATTAAGCATAAGCTAAAGCATATTATCCCAAGGCTTTCTATGCTTAACTAGAGGTAATATTAGAAGAGGGGCACACACTACTGTTGGTAACTTTGTTAATGTTGGTGGTAAAAGTCATGTTTCGATAAAAGGGACATTAATCATCAATAGTAATTTTAAAAGTAAATATGGCAGTGGACAAGCCTTTGATCAAAATAGTCTCTATTCTTTCTAAGCACCCAGGAATCCTTTTATATTTACTAGAAGTGGATTTGCTAGAATGAATGGATCTTAAGGACCTTCTGACAATATAAGACTTAATCAGTCAAATTTACTTTAAGACTGATCATACTACTGATATTTATTGACATAGATTTGTGAAAGATTATGTTCTTATTCAAGGGATTTTGGTAAATGAAAAGAACCAAAATCAGCCTATTTTGCTAACTTCGATGGTTTTGCTTTTTCACATCACATTTTTTTAAAATGATTATGACAACTTCAGTTGCATGCCACCAAACTTTTATCCTGCCTTTAGAACCAACTATTACTTTGGAATTGATGCTTGTACTCCTAGAGTAGCTTGTACGGCTAACTTTGAAGGAGTTAATGATGATGACAAGTATTTGGACAGTAGAGCCGCCCACCATTGGACCAACAATATCGAGAATATGTATCTCAAAGAGGAACAAGAAGGTATCGTTCATCTCATTATTGAAAATAGTCAATGATTGCTTATTTCTCATGTTGACCATGCTTTTTTGTCATTTACTTGTTCCTTCAATCTCTAGAAACTTATTAAGCATTTATAAACTCCCCTCTGATAACCCTCTCTCTGTTGTTGGTTGCTTGGCCACCTGAGCCTGCACTTACTGGGTTTGTCAGTGTTTTTTGGGTCCTCGGGACATTCCTACTGGTTTACCTAGTGTTCTTCATTTGGATGCGCATGTTGTCACCCATTTCAAGAGCTAGACTTTTGGCTTTATTGTTATAGATTTCTTACTGTTCAGTTATGCTCTTTTTTTGTATTTTAATTTGTTTTAAGAGATTTTGGTTCATGTCCCTTTTAGGATATATTATTTCTTTTTTTGATCTATATTATAATTAAGAGGTCCCGTTTAAGCCCCACATCTTGGTGGTTTTATCTATTAAAAAAAACTCACCTTTCGCTTCTGACCTCAAGCTTGTAAAAAATTCTAATAAAAACTATTTGGATGAATAGAATTTTTTATTTGATTAATATTTTAGTACACTGGATAGACTAATAGAGGTTTATAATTTCATTTACAAACAAATGTCAACAAAACATTTAAAAAGAAATTTCCCTATGATGCTGCAACATTTTTTCAATATTGATAGTGGCATTGATGAATCTTTAAATTTAATTGTTTTAATCTTAGGCTTTCAATCTTTCATTTAATATAATGAATGAATAAATGAATGAAATGAAAAAGAAAAAAGCTATAGGTGACGTTTTACTAGGACTTGTAGTTGCTGCTTTAATCTCACTATAAGAAATCTGATTACGAGAGCATGTCAAATCCTTTCATTCCGCCAACTTAATAGCAAAATGGGAAAAGAAAAATAGTCAAGAGTAAAATAAATTACAGAAAGGTATAATCGAGTACATTTGAATAATATCATCAAAATCAAGTAAAATAAATAATGCTAACAGTACATTATATCTCTTTTAGGTGGTTAATAACACTTAGGGGCATATATTTTAATTGATACTTATATTAAAGACATGAATAATTTGTTTGATGATCAAAAGTGGTCAAGAACAATAAAAAATTTTACTAGAGAAGACATGCATAAGTGAGTAATTTATGAACTTTTTGATTTTGATTTTAAACAAATTAGCAAAAAGGAATGAGAGCATAATCAATCCTGCAGGGCTGTTAAGTTCGTGCCTGCTTTTATATGTCTCAGAAAGTCAATTGGGTCGAGGTTGGCTTTGTAATTTCCCGCAATTTACTTATTGGGCGGGGCTCCAAAATGACAATTTTTTGCCCATCCGATGGTACCTATTCTGCATCCCAAAAATCAGGAGGTATTTTTCGTTTATATATGCCTAAATATGTGCCCTCCTTTCCATCTATACACTTAGGTTAGGTATGTTTGGCACAATTTATTATAGGTTATAATTATGTTGGAGTAAATTTACGGTGGAGCATAATATAAATGTGTTGTATTATATTGTATTATATTAACACTGTATTATAAGAATATTGTACAACATTTGGTACTACACTATACTTTATTAATTTTTTGTGATTAATTTAAATTATGTATTTAGAAAATAATATTTATTAGTATTTAGAAAAATCTAAATCTAGAAGTCTTAGATTTTAGAAATTTAACCTTTTTTAGTATAAATGTTAAAAAAATTACCATAATTTTTCATAAAGATCGAAACTTATCATGTTAAATTTTCGACAGCATAACATTTATTTTTCAGTATTTTTCAAATATATAACTTGTAAAATGAAGATCGAAGCAAATAATTTAATCAAATAATCTCTAAGTAATATAACAAATAAAAAAATAGTTAAAACCTAAAAGATTAGTTCAAAAGCCATCTTAGTATGATAGAATAAAAGTTTATCCATACCACAAAATAAGAAAGTAATACAATAGTTGTAACATATTTATTAATAAAATAAATTGTACTAAATAATCCAAATTAAATTTCTGTAGTATACGAAATTTGTCATTATTCATATTATTATTAAATTTAAATTAATATTATTCAAATTTATTCATGTTTAAATATTTATTATTAATTATATTAAATTATTTAAAAATAATTAATTTTATATATTAATTATAATAATATAATTTAATGATACATTATTTAGTTATATTTTAATATAATAAAAATTAAAATATAATATAATATAATATTATTGAATAATAAATTATAAATTTATTAATTCATATGAATAATTATAATATAAAAATAAAAATAAAAAATGTTATATAATCTTATATTAAATTAAAAAGTTATATTTATTTATTATTATTGCACAGTAGTGACATGGTCACCAATCCACCGAGAAGAGCAACCTTACTTAACAAGGGCAAGTCTATCAAATAATCTACTGATCTCACCTAAATGAGGAGCCTGTTTCGCAAAGACATTTTGAAGAGCTCGCACATGAGATTCTTCAAGCTATAGGCTTTGCCGTACCCAGATTGGCAGTTCTTCATACGGTTTGAGATACTTCGCTAGCACGAGCTGAAAAACAAATCATCTCACATTTTGAGGTACCTGAAGGAAGTAAGCCAATGAATCAATTGTCAGGTACACGATCTAAATTTCAACTCTCAGCCCCTGAGGAGGAACAGTACACGACCTCTAGCTACTCGTACAGTAGCAAGGGTATTAAACGTACAAAATGAGTCCCCGAATATCCTGAGAAAAAGTCAATCACCTTGAAGCTCAAGTAGAACTTCTCTTCGAAAAGTAAAACGCCACCAGTTCTCCAATGTCGGTATTGTATAACTAACTATTCACCATGGAGATCCAGACAATAGTTCTTTCAGATGCATTCACCATACTTCAGATATTCCAATACTTGGGTACCATCGAGCACACCAACTGGCAAAAGTACAAAGAGATTCGCAAACGAAATAGACTTAGTGAATATGAAGGTACTAGAAATAATGAGGATACCCACTCTGAACAAATAGGACTCGTTCGGCCATAAAAATTGAAGCCGCTGCTTATTTCTTGGCCAAATTCACTCATGACTTCGGGGGTGAGGGCATTTTGAGATACACGAGCGAGGTAACACCCGCGATAGAAGAAGAAAAATTCGAGGAAAGACCCTAGCACGTGGATAGGCAAGTCTAATCTAGAGCCTACAAGCTACTTCACATGGATAAAATGATAGCGAAGCACCCGTGGAATGTTGCCATGTTGAGGAAATACTGCTAGCAAAGGCATAGCATTTTACCTCCTTTTGTTTATATCATTTGTTTTTTTTTTAATTCTTCAGTGTTTGTAATATGTGGTCGGCAATGAGGGTACCCAAGGTAACTTATTATCAACTTCTTATTTTGATGATGATATACAACAAACTCTTTATCTTGTCTGATTTTGCTACAAGCTTGGTGGTCATTATTGTCAACTTCTTATTTTCATGATGGGAAGTATGATTCGCTTCTTCATCTTGCTATGTAATCTACTCTCTTACAATAACTTTGTACTTAAAGCCAAATGGTTCCCACCACCTGAATTAGTCGCATCTCGATTTCTTATATTTATATTCAAGTCTCTTAGGATTTCCAGCAGATTCAGAAACTTTAATTGTTGCTCGTTCACCACATGATTTGTTTCTTAACTTCATGACCTTGCCATTCACTTGCAATTTCTCTTCCTCAACTTTATTAAAAAAGTTATTGGAGCTTCCTCTTGAGGATGGCATTATTACTGGTTTGTTAGAGCTTTCCAAGAAATGGTTAGATTTTAAATACCTTGGAGCTGGTAGTGTGTGTACTGGGGTCTTACAGTCATGAGACAATGATGTGACAAATTTAAATTTTGAACCAGTGGCATACTTGTAATTTGAATAGCATGGCACAATTACACATGGGCCCAAAAATTTTGAAATTTGATTTTATGGCGTTATCGTAATTTGCATATGATGTGATGACTTGTAATTTGATTAACTAACATGTCTAATCCAGGGAAATTATCAATTTATTTAGACCCATTAAGTATTTTCTACAAGTTTTTTTTAATTTATTTTTCACTATTTACATATTAATATTTAATCTTTTTTTTTCATTTTCAATGATTAGCCATGCATCAACTTCTTTTATTGAGTCTCACAAATTCACAATGTCGTTACAAGAATATTTTATTAGGGTAAGTGTACTTTCATGAGTTAACGACAGTCAAGTGTTAAAGATAACAAGCTTTGGAGTAACTTATATTTTCAAGAGTAAGGGGGTAATTTGAAAATTATTACTTCACAAGGGGGAAGCCCAAAATTAACCCACTATTAATTTTTGCTTCATTTAATTTATTTATTTTTGTATATCATAACTTCTCATATTACTATATAACAAGATTGCCTATAAGTTTGAAGAATTTCACATAAATTAGACGCTTGTAGTTATGGCATCATTTCATTTTCTAATATTGCCTAAAAGTTTGAAAAATTTAACATAAATTAGACACATGTGATAATGGTATCCCTTCATTTTCTAAAGAATTAATTTTTAGTGTCATTTTGTATTTTTGGCTAGCTGGAATGACAGTGACCAGATTGAAAAATATGTTATCTGGACGACGACTGACCAAGTCAAAGTGATGCAGATTAATAATTTATATTGTATTAGGATTAGTTTCCTTATTACTATTTAATTTCCTTTTCAGTTTAAAATTTTATTTCCTTTTCAATTTAGAGTTTTGTTTTTTTTTAACTTTATCATTTAGGATAATTACTATTAATATAAATAGGTCCCTCTTGTATTCAATTTCAATAATATTTTTAATTTTTAAATTTTTGTGTGAGCATTTAATTTAGTTAATTCTCAATATTTTGCAGAATCAACGAGTTTTAAATTTTAAATTTACAGTGTTTTTTTGAATCAATATAAATTTAATTTATTTTTTATTTCAATATTCTTTAAAATTAATGAAGTATTTCGAATATTAAACTTCCGCTCTGTTTTCTAACGAATTAATTTTCAGTGTCATTTTATATTTTTGGCTAACTGGAATGACATTGACCGGACTGTTAAATATATTGTCTTGACGACGACTGACTAAGTCAAAGTCTTTAATTTGGGAATGACAATCTTCACGCGGGTGATTATGGTATCGTTTCATTTTCTAACGAATAACGAATTAATTTTCAGTGTCATTTTGTATTTTTTACTAACTGGAATGACATTGACCAGACTGATAAATATGTTGTCTTGAAGACGAATGACTAAGTCAAAGTCTTTAATTTGGGAATATTCAAGACAATTGAAGGAAAAGAAAAACAGTGGCGGCGTCTTCTTCCTCGAAACTGCTGCTGCTTTCAATTGGTTTCTCTCTAGTTCTGCACTGCGCCTATTGTTTCTGACGGCTGCCGCCTCTTTTCTCTCGGGTTCTGTTGCTTCTCAATTATGCGGCTCTTAACTCTTCTTTTTATAATAATGCTCGGCATCTGAATCCTTAAGTTAAAAGGATTAAACAAAGTTGCCACGTTTAATTAGCCAATGCAATATTCTTATTTTTAACTCGTTATAATGCTTTGCACGTGCCATCCGTTATTTTTTTTAAGCCTATTATTTCAAGAGTAATTATACAGTTATAAATTCTTATATAAATTTATTTTGTACAAATTGATGTGGCATGATAAGATTGGTTGAATTAAATATTACTTGGCCTACATGATTTATTTTTATTATTTTATATTTTCATTCAACCAATGAATTAATGCCACGTCAGTTTGTACAAAATAAATTTATACAAAAGTTTATGGTTGTATCATTACTCTTATTTTAATTTACATTATGGCTATTTGCCCCTTATGAGCTTCACGTACATGCTTAATTGATTTATTTCCAAAATTCAATGGTCTTGTTTCGATTTATTCTCCGAACTCTAATTGGTTTCTTTTTACTCTCATAAAATATAATTACGATAACAAAATTAAAAAAAAGATAAAATTATTATAATAAAATAATAAAAGACGTATTTTTAAATTAGCAAAGCACTAAAACAATAAACATTAAATTAACACCTTAGTATATAAACAATGTTAACAGAACTTGAGATGGGTTATTTTTACATACCTCCCCTGAAGTTTTACTTAATTTCAGTTTAATAGCAAGTATCAGTATATTTTTACTCCCCTCCCTTGCAGTTAGTATTCCATCAGTTGATTGTTAGTGGACTAACAAAATGACAAAAATACCCTTTAAAGATGAAAGGTACAATTTCCCAGCAAAGTTGACAGTACAAGCATATTCAAAAGGCAAAAATATCGAAATCAAACATTTTCTTCAAGAAATTGGAGATTTGGCGTCAAAAACATTTTCTTCTCCCTGCTAATATTACCGTTGGAATCAGTGGTAATATTGGCAGCAACTTTGCCCATAAATAGTTGAATAAAACAATGTTTAGCTTCCATCACCATTTCACATTTATTCTGAAGGAAAAAAAAGCCAGTGCATGAACTCAGGAAGCTCATGCTATACATTCTTGTGAATCATTGTATTCAACCAGTATACAAGCCAAAAACAGATAACACACCAACAAACACATGGACTCCCAAGGCTCAAACACATCATCCAGATCAAACATGCAAGTAGAATATGAACCAGCTTGGAGAAATTGGGTTAATGACAGGCTAATCAGATTCTCAAATCGTATATGCAGATGCCAAACCAGAGTTGAAGTGAAGATATCAGAGTCTAATGATAATCCTCACAAGCTTTATTACACATGCATGAACAAACCAAAATGTGGCTATTTCAAGTGGTGGGTACCAGACAGAACCGACTTCAACAATGGGGCTGTTTTAGAAGGGAATGTCATAAATACGATTGATACTAATGTAAAAGAGGTGAAGAGCATTGTGAAGAAGTTAATGAAACCTGGACAGTATAAAGATGTATTGAAAATAATGATGTATTGTAATGTAGTCTTACTGGTAGTAAATGTTATGATGCTTAGGATGCATAATGCCTAAAGTTGTAGAATCTGGTTGGTTGTACACCAATTTAGCAATGGAGTAATGAAAATTCAAGTAGTTAATTTCTAATGCATATCAGTGTTCATGAAACACAAAAAACAGCAGGCTTAAAGCCTTAAGTAGTATACAAAAAATGAATGCCAAACCAGCAAGCTCAGCTTGAAGTAATATACATGAAATCAACATTAATCCAACAAGGTCAACCATAAATAATAGTTCAAAACTCAGCACCAAACCAGCAAGCTTATTTATATACCATGTGTCTCATTGAAAACTAAATCAACAAGATTAAATTTAAGTACTAGGTGAAATCAACTTCAAACCAACTTAATAAAGTATAAACCAGCAAGCTCAACTTGAAGTAATATACATGAACAAGGTCAACCATAAATAATAGTTCAAAACTCAGCACCAAACCAGCAAATTTATTTATTGAAAACTAAATCGGCAAATTTTAAGTGCTAGGTGAAATCAACTTCAAACCAACATAATAAAGTATAAACCACAGTTAGAACTAGTACTCTAACAAATTAAAATATAACTCACAAGAGTTTGAACTATAGTAATTAATTATATGCATTTCAACAACAATAATTTATGACAATTACAAATGGCTACATTTCATTAGCTTCTACAACCAGCAATAGCCCATATTTACAAAAAAAGGCAACTATTTTCTTAGTTTGCCATAATTGGACAAGTTATAAGGCATGCTTGCCCTTGTCAAAATATTGTGAGTTTGTTTGTAAAAATAACCCTTTTACAAAATATACAAAAACTCAATCCTATGTACGAGGTTGAGTAACAAAAGATGATACAACATCTTGATAGCAAAACTTACAGTGAAGGAGATATAATATCATCTAATCGTTCAAAAAAATCCTCTTGCAAATATATAGATAATCTTGACCTGTTGCTGAATTCATTAACTTCATACTGCTTACTCTAGAATAACTTGTCCTTCATCAAGTAAAAAACCCAATAAGACATTCATTTTCTTTTTATTTATGACTATTTGATAAATTGGCAGCAAAAAAAAATAGAAAGGTTAAAGAAAATATCAGGTCCAACAACACTGGACTGAGTTGAGCTTATATTCCCAGCAAATGTAACCCTTGAAACAGATCCAACTTCATAATGTACCGAGCCAGAGGATTCCTTTCTTTTCTACAACCAGCAATACACATACAGAGACACGTATAGATAATTAGTTTGTATTATATACATAATAATTTGATAATGATAAAATAAATATATGAAACAACATAAATGCTGACGTTGGACGATCTTCTCTTCATTTCAGCTTTGTTGACATTCAAAGATCTCATAGGCTCTTTGCAACCCTTCTTGTTGTGGCCCCATTGATCGCATCTAGAGCATTTCACACTTGAACTCCTTTTAAAGTTCTTTGCTTCACCAGCTTCATTCTTTCTCTTCTTTTGAGGTCTGCCAGCAGTTCTAATGATCATTGGTGGCAGAAGATTGTCATGTAAAAGAAATGGCCAGTTACTTTCATCAGGTACTGGATAAAGTTAGTGAGAGTATGTGTTCTTAAATAAGGTCTTCTTGAGCAAAGTGTGAACATAATAATCCACATTGAACCTCATGGCATCAATACAACATACTGCATGCTTGTGAGGCAACCCTAACAGATCCCACTCCCTATAATCACAGTGTTTGCCCAACAAATCAACTGTAGTTCTCTTAGAAAATCTTCTATCACCTCAAAAGTTTGGTTGTGCCCAAAGATCACTTGCAATGACCTAGACTCTTCCCTAATTGCCATAATCCTTCTCCTTACAATTGGGGGCAATTCATCATTCCAACACAGAACTTGTTGTTGTCTCTTATGGATTAATGTCATTATTTTCCGTCTTATCTCTTCAAGCATTCTCAAGATTGGCATTGCTCTAAAATTTCCAATCCAATTGTTAAATGACTCAGTCATGTTGTTGGTGACGTGACTGCACTTGGTGTGTGTGGGAAAACAATGTTTAGCCCACAAACCACCGGTATTCCCATCAACTAGTCATGGGCAACAGGGCTGATTTTATACAATTCAGCCATATGACACTTGAACTGAGTAACATTTGCATTTCTACAGGCTTGCCAAAACTTATTCCTAAGTAAAAGACCTAGAAACTTTTGTTTAAAATTAGCATAGATGTGCCTACAACAATATCTCTTCAGAGCTTGCGGGAACACTCTCTCTAATGCATTCAATATTCCTTTCTGTCTATCGCTCATAAAACATAAGCCCTCTCAATCATTGAGCTTATTTGCTCATACAATCTCTCCATAAAGTACACCCAAGACTCGGTATTCTCATTTTCTACTACACAAACGGCCAAAAGATAAATGCCATAATTGGCATCAATACTAACTGCAGATAATAGTACTCCCTTATACAACCCTTTTAAAAAACAACCATCTAGTCCTACGAATTGCCTATAACCTCCAAAGAAACCCCTTCTATTAGCATCAAAGAACATAAAAAATCTCTTAAAATGAGGACTAACTCCACCCCCATCCAATCTTTATCTAAGGACACTGTAGAACCAGGATTTAGAGCAATAATTGCATGCATATACCTAAACAATTTCGTATAGCTTGCTTTATGATCTTAGCCCAAAAACTCTAAAGCTTTGTTTTTGGCTCTATACAACCTCTGATTACAACATCTTATCCCATATTTCCTAAACAACTCTGATCTAAGCACATCAATTGGCTGCTCAGTGTTTAGCTGTAAATAAATGAAGAAAGGTAATACCTATCCAGGTTGAGGTTACCTCATAGTTTTCACTATTTCTTGCACAGGTGTGTTCTGAACAGTGTGTCTTGATCTGGAAATGTCTCTTATTCCAGTTTGGACTTGCATGTATCCTCTATGTATAGCCCTCAACAGTACAACAAAGAGTGACTCTTGACTTCTCATTCTTTAATCTTTTAAGTTTGAAGCCATTTTTTATCATAAATACCTTGACAACATTCCTGAATTCATCCACATTCTTGAACAGTTGACCAAGCTTAAGTATAATTTTCTCACCGTCAGCTGCAAACTCAAAACCCCCCGAGTTTTGCTCATATTTACAGCAAGCTTCTTCATTATCCCCACTATCATTGTCATTCGATTCAGTACTACTATCATCTCCAGAATGATAGTCATCTAATGCATCATCAATCACATCAACTTCAAACTGATTCAGGTCTTCTTCACTACCAACATCTATATCATCTATATTTTTTTTAGCTACTAGTTCTTCAACATGTGTGTTCTCATCATGCCCTACTGTTGCCATGCTTTCATATGAATCTTGCACTATGAGAGTTGCAGCTGCAAAATCGACAGTGTTGCTTTCATCATTTAAATTAGAAAGTGCAAACTCCATCTCCTCAGTAAAGTCAACCGACACCACATCTGGTTCAGGTGGCAATAGAACTTTGAACTGTGCATCTGGGCTTTCATTTTCATCATTTCTATCTTTAGGCAAACTTGAGTCGCCTCTGTCTTTTTCCAACTCATCTAGTTCAGTTTTGATTATGAAAATGGCCCAACTATATTTTTTTTCTCCCTTAACTTGTTGAATGCATCTTGCAAATCAGTTTCTGTCTTCAAGGTGGCATAACTCGTCTTCCAAGGTAACATAACTTGAAATCTGACTTCAGTAACATGTTTAATAGGCTGATCAAAAGTTAAATCCCTGATATTAGCCCACAACTTCTTTAAGCTGTACTATTCTAGTATCACTGATGGAACAGTGAGCAAGTCACCTCCTACAACAGCGTCTATATCCTTGTATACAGAGCTGGAAAAAAGATTGTATTTAAATTGTAAGAGACATTAAATATTGTTAAAACTAAATTCTAACTAAAGAATTGCTAAAATTAGATAATCAATACTGTGAAAAAAGAAAAATGTCAAAAAATAATAATAAACGGGCCTAGCACACTCAATCTCTCAGGTTGTCCTTAAAAAAATTACAAAAGTTGGAAAACACTGAAACACTCATCATCAAACACTCAATCTCTCAGGCTCAATTAATATTCAGGTCTTATTCAGACCATCGAACCAAATATTGCAAGCTATTAAAAGAAAGAAATCAAAGTTCAGCACAAGCGTACAACTAACAGCACAAACAAACCAAATATTGCAAGCTATTAAAAAAAAAAATCAAAGTTCGGCACAAGCGTACGACTAACAGCACAAGCGTCCGTTGGCTGGAGTGACATGTAAAAATACAAATTAAGCATTAACAAATTGAGCTCATTTCATCCAGCAATCTTTCTTTCCAAACCACCCATAAACACAAGCATGAATCCATTATATAATAAAATGTTCATTGAAAGATTGTCACAGACCCAATTCTAAGCTCTGGGGAGAACTGACATTACTTGCAGATCACCAAAGAAAAAAAAAAGATGCTACTATGAACAAGAATATTACTATCATTTTTTTAAAATGCCTTTATTGGGATGCTACCTCCAAATTGTTATCAAAATCATTGATAATGGCATCATATTCAACCACATGAAGGACATAAATCTCAACAAATTTAGAGAATACAACTTGTTTATATGTTCAAATAGATTACTCAGCCTACTGCAGCAAGGATCGGAGAGCAATTATGACATCCCTCAACCAAAATCGTAACCTAACTATAAGATATTAAATTATTAACAAAACCATCGCATTTAAGCTGAAAATTGTCATTCTGTTTCTTCAGTTGGATCAACAGTAGCGAGTAGAGGAATAACGCCGATGCTGAGAGCAGCTACAGCTTGTAGTTTCAGAGAATAATTAAAAAAAGAAAGAGATTTATAATATCATTTGCTTCTGCTTCTGCAATTGCAGTTCCAGAAATCTGTTGCTGCTGGGTTGTTCTGTTGGTAGCTGTTGCTGCTGGGTTTTTCTGTTGGCAGCTGCTGCTGCTACTCCTACTACGACAACTACTGTCTCTTTGGCTTTTCTAAAGAGGAAAAAAAGTTGGGATTGAGAGAGAGAGAGCGCAAAAAAAGGCTAAAAACAATTTGGCTAGTCTATGGATAAGTTTAAAACAATTTGGCTAGTCTAGTCGGATCCAGTCATGTAGTTAACAAACACAGTTGAGTTACAGTGCTATACAAGGTACATGGTAGGATATAAAGTTAAGTGAGAGTGAAATTTACTTCCTTTTTATTCTTTTTAATATATACCTCGGCAGGGCGAAGCCTAAGTGTCGACTGTGAAACAATAAACTGGAAAATCTCAAAAACTCTTGTCTGGCCGTAGCTAGGCACTCTTTGCCAATATCTAGTTGCCATATCTCCAGCTCTATTCCTCAGTCCTCAGTTGCAACATATGGTCTGAAGAAAGAATCATAAACATATGTAGTTCCCTGATGCAGTAAACCATGATAGGAATGGCTGAATGAGAAAGGATGTAGCTTTTAGGGCTTGTTTTGTTTTGTGAAATTGGGAATTAGGGGAATGACTCGAAAGCAGTGATGGAACTAAAAGCTGAATATAATTTCAGCTTCATTTCGGTTCGGGTCAAACGACTCGAACCGCCCCCCAAAGTTGTAATTAAACTAACTTTTTTCTCATTATTCAATATAAAACGAAACCAATACATTCACAACACAGCAACACCAACCTTTCCAACTTATATATCAAAAACGAAGGAAACCAAAACCGAAACCAAAACTAAAACTATAGTTTATTACAATAGTTTTTCCTAAAAAAAAAAATGGAAAATCTAACCTCTTCTCAGCTCCAATGCTAGTCCTGGAACCACGTCGTCGTCTATACTCACTCGTCTTGTTCATAGGTAAGTTGAAACTGATGACGAATATTGATTTTCCAGCTCAAAAATATTTGCTTGTTTTCACACTTGTGATACTTGGGGGTGAACTTTCTGTGCAAGTGTAAATCTTTTGCACTTTTGTGAAGCCATTATTTTTTGGTTAATGATTTGGACCGAAAAATATAGTGATGTTACTCTCATTTTCGCGGTTACCCATACTAGTAGAGACAACTTTTTAAGTTTTTTTGAATTTTAAATGAGCTTTTACGATTTTAACCTTGTGTACCGATATTATACATGACGGAATACTAACTGCAGGGGAGGGGAGTAAAAATACACTGATACTTTCTATTAAACTGAAATTAGGTGAAACTTCAGGGGAGGTATGTAAAAATAACCCAACTTAAGATATCTCAACCCTCTTCCTGCTCACCTTTGTAGGCGTGATCGAAATTGTTTGTTGGTATATTGTTTTATAATAAAAAAGAGTATCCGACGACAAGCTATGCTTCGCCAAAATAGGCAGGATAACTTAAGGTCAAATTTCACATAATACGGGTTTTGTTAAGCTGAATTTGACATCAGATTAATGGCAAAGAAACCGAAATCAAAACAGAGTACAAGGCATGCGAGTAGATGAAGGGATTGTTATATAGATTATTTTTAATTAGCAAGTGAAATAAGACCACCCACTTAATTTGTATGAAAAAAAATATATTAATTAGGTTTCTTAGAAAAGACTGGAAGGGTCATAATGGTCCAGCTTAAAATACAAATTCTTTAGTAATGTTTATAGATTTGATGTCAGAATCTTTCTAGTGCACTTAAGCTTACTGATAAGTCTCTTACACACATATCACTTATCACAAGTTTATAACAATAACAATTAATTGAAATTGCAAAGATATCACATATTAACAATATATAATAATACAAAAACCACTAACCCAAGGCTTGTAAAGGTACGGTGTCCCTAAAATAGATTCGTCACTGTCACAATGGTGTTTAAATTATATTGCTCTGTCTCCCAAGATACAATGCATCCAAATAGTGTTGGTAGCGCAACCTCACTCACTAGTAGAAAAATGGTCTTCACTGATACTATTATGGTATCAGAAACATGTTTTGCTGATATCGAGTTATAATGTCAGCATAGTCAGTGTTACACTGACAGTAGTTATTAGTATCAGCAAGTTTGTGTTACAATGGTATCAAAGAAATTTTGATTATAAGACATCACGTAGATATTGATTGCATGGTATCAAAGCAATATTGATGCCAAGACATCAGATACATATTGATTCTATGGTATCAAAAGAAGCTTGATGCTAAGACATCACGCAAATAATGGTTCAAAAGTAGCAAAACAATTGTGATTTTATAGTATCAAAGAATTTATAACTTGTTTGTATAATAGAAATTCTAATGTAATGGTATTAATCAAATTCTAATTGTATATCATTAATGTTACAGGGATGCCAATTTGGTGTCACAATTTATTTGAGAAAAGAAAAAAATAGTTTTTTTTTAAACATAAATCAAATTTGCAGCTCATTATGAATGTTATTGTGAGCTCCATTTCAAACATACAATGTATCATAATCATCCAACAACATAGTATCATTCAACAAGATTAGAATTAGAATTACAAACTAAAACAAATAATAACCAAATCTATACATTTTTGGCCAAACGAGACCACAAGTATCATAAACATTCGAACATGCACAAATTTGATGATCTTAAAACCAGAAACAACAAAAACCAAATCGTTTGAATGAGTTACAACATAAATCAGTGGCAATGATCTTCAATTAAATCAGCAGAAATTAGCAGTAACCAACTTCAAGTAAGAAAAACGGCAGCAACATTCCCTGAAAGTATAAAGGAAAAATAAAGACAGCAATATTAAATATCATTCTAATATAAGCTTGGTAACAAAAAATTTATTATTCAACAATGATATGTACCTATTTTCTTAACTAAGTGATTAAGTTGCCCACATAGGCAGCCCACTCATTTCAAACCTTCATTAGATCGTCATCTGAATACTTAGTTATCCCCTTAAACTTCAATTAAGGAAATGAAAATAATGTCGTAAATTATATGATCATAGTTGAAAATAGCCAAATAACAAAGATAAGATTTCACACTTACATTTTCCTTCAAAATGTTCACATTTCCCACAATATCTTGCCTGTACTTCATAATGAAGTACCCACATTCAGAACCACCTATTTGTTGGCGGTACTATACATTTATAAAAGTAGTTTCATAACTGAAAACATAAAAAAGTTAAGGTACAAATTGAAACAAAATAGACAAAAATGTATTAAGCCTTTAACTTACTTGAACATTTACCCATTTCAGGTTTAACTTAGTTTTGAACTTGAATGAATGATACATTCTAACTCCTTTGAAGGTAATAACCACAAGGAATATAGAGACCAACATAATAACCATAATTTAATAAGTAAGGTATATGAAATTTTAAAATATAAGTCTACAGAAACTTAACTGATTGATTATTTGCTCTAAATTCACATTAATCTTTTCTCTAATTGCTGAATCCAAAAAATAGACCGTAAAGACTAACATATCAATTGCAACTAACACTTAATGCTTGCTACCATTCAACTCATAAATAGTAATATTAATAGCCTGATAAATCAATTATCTCAATCAACAAAAATAATTAGAATAAATGAAGTGAAATTGCATATGAATAACCTTCATTGGAATTCTATGAAATGAAACTCCAAAACTAGACTATACTCCTTGCTATGAAAGCAATCATCCTTTTAGTCACCAACTCAATACCAAATACAAGACAAATTAAAACAAAATGGCAAAGAAAGTGCATGTTGTTATGTCATGGAAAGTAATTTTTAATGGATTAAAAATAACTTATTGCCTATTAGTGTAGGAAAAAACTAGAAAGCCTTACCTTGGCTTATATATGATTAATGTAATCTATCCAAGTAGAGCTACTAGCAACAGTTCAGATATGTGCAAGACTTTCAAGTTATATATTCCTCTTGCGATTTGTCTCTACCAAGCATCACCTGACTAAATCCAACGGGAGACATCCCCTCATCATTCTCCATTGATTCATGTAAGTACCTATGATATGGTAAAATATTAATAATTGAACATCATTGTATACGATGAATAAAACATGACAGTTAGATAATGTAAGATTATAAGACAGTGAGTTACCTTGTCGTTACATTATAAGACAACAAGTTACCTTGCCCAGAGGTCAATCACTTCATTTTGCAATGCAGCAAAATCAATGATCACTTGACAAACATCCTTCGTCAATAGGGTTACAGTTTGATAACCAAAAATGGATTCATCATGCTCAATCAAAATTTCTTCCTGTAAAAATTTTTCAACTATAACCAAGAATATTTTTATTGCTACACTACTATTCTTTCTCTCCTGCGCAGCTAGCCTAGTGTTCTTTCACATTACTAGTTTTCTACTAGTAGCTGCTTTAATCATCTTTGGCTTCATGGGAAAAGGAGCTTTAGAACCAAGATAAAAAACATGGTCTTCTTGTTTCCTTTGCTGGTTTGGAGTTTGGTTAAGTCTATGAGACCTTTTTAGAGTCCTTTTGGGAGTATTCCTTGGAGTCTTCTTCTCAGTTTTAATTGAAGGCGTTTTTGCCAATTTTCTTTCATTATGAGAATTTGCCTCCATCATATATGCAACCTATTCAAAATGTAAAAATGACACAGTAATTAGTTCAATAAAATAATAATAAAGTGTAACATAAAGTAAAAAAATAGAAGTCAGACAATAACCTTTGTTTTGGCAGTTGATTGACCATTTTTTAGGGAATCTTCCTCTATAATGTCTACAGCCTATTGAATATGTAAACACAACACAATAATAAGTTGAAAAAAAATAAAAATTAGGTGTAATACAAAGTAAGTAAATTAAGGTAAGATAATAACATTTCTTTTTGCTTTTAATTGAGCATTCTTGTCATCATCTCCAATTGTTGGAGATTTAGTATTAACATAGCTACAACTGCCAATCTCTGTACGATTAGTGTCATTTAGATTTGCATCCATCATCTCCATCATCATCTGAAACTTTCTTCATATACCTTTATTTCAATGGCCATTCTTTGCTCAAGCAAGTCTGCAGTATTAGATAGACGGAAATACATTGTTAGGGTGATTGACTTCCCCAGTCTTTGGACTCTACTACCATTCGGCTGCTGACACAATGTCAAATATACGCACCAAAATTCAATAATAAACAAAACGCATCCAAATTCAAGTTTAGAATAAAAAAGTTGCTATTCAAATATACACATACATATGCAAACCTCATATTGAAGTAAACCTAAGTAATAAATAATGAACACTCATAATTTTCTCTACTACTGACAACACATCAGGTTCGTAACCACCCTTATTGTTCTTTCGGGCCATTAACCACAACTGACTTCAGTCAAGCTCTTTTTCAGAAATGACCCTTGGTCAACTTGACTCTTTAATTCATCCTACAATAATGCGCATCTAAATTCAAGCCTTAGAATAAAAAAGTTACTATTCAACTACACACATACATATGCAAACCTCATATTAAAGTAAACCTAAGTAATAAATAATGAACACTCATAATTTTCTCTACCACTGGCAACACATCAGGTTCATAACCACCCTTGTTGTTCTTTCGGGCCATCAACCACCACTGACTTTGGTTAAGCTCTGTTTTCAGAAACTGTAATCTCCTCCTTTTATTTCATATTAACGAGTACAAAAGAGGGCTTAATTTTATGAGATAAAAATAAAATTTCTGAATTATATAGACAAAATTGATTTAAGGAGGCTATCGTATGATACTTTTCTGTGCAGCATGCCACTATAGCCTATACTACCCAAACGGTGGTTGTATTTGATTTGCTCACGTATCTTTTTCGCTTTATTACCATCCTTCATAAAAACAGTTTACAACAATCATCATACATTAAAACAAACAAGTTTTCTAAGTAACAAAGAATGAACATTGTTGTAAAACATTTTACCTCAAATTCAAGACCAAGAACCTTGTCAACAAACTGTTTCCACTCCAATTTTCTAATTTTGGGATACTCCCACGGAGGAAGCTTTAATTGACTGCGATTATCTTTGTTAGGTTGAATAAACTCAGTGCTTAAAGCACATCTGAAGTTTCTAAAAGCAATTTCCATTGATTGAACCACATGTTGTTTGCTCCTTATATCAAGTTCAAATTTTGTCTGTCCCAGCATATATGTAGAAACGATATTAATATTGCTAAAGAGATAAAGAGGAATTAAACTACAAAAGTGAATAAGAAATGACAGATTACCTGTAAGTGGTCCCAAAGTTCGTCTTTAACTAGGGGAACACATTGCCAATCATCATACAAGATTGAAACATTATCTCGGATGAAAACACAGATGTAACTTCTAAAATCATTCGCTCTGTCTCCATCAGGAACTCTATAGTGGTTATATTGCACTATAACTTTATCGTCAACTAATCTTTTCAGCAAATGTTTATTTTTTGTCGGCTTTCTCCTCTCTGGTCTCTTATCCAAGTTAGAAAATTGTCTCATTTTGTTCTTCAATGTCAGCCATATCTATAAAATTATGACAGAAGTAGACAAATTAATAATTAAAACTTATCCTTATAACTTACATTTAAACAAATTTATAAACAAAAGAAAATATTAAAAAAAACACATGACAGCTTCACATCACTTGCATCTAATTCATATACAAACAAATAAAAAGACTTAAATCAATATAAGAAAAAAAGACATGTGACAGTATGAGATATTACATTTACCTTGCCATATCAAAACAAATACAGACACTGAATTCAGTATATGGAAAAAGAAGGATATGACACCTTAAAATAACTTGCATTTAGTTTATATACAAAAGAATGAAGACACTGAAATCGGATAACTTACTGTAGTTGTCATTCCCCTGCTAAGTCATCATCAATTGGAACATCATTACACTCTGGTCCTTCATATATGCCGACATCATCTTTATCAATATCTATTTTTGGGGATGGATATTCTTTACATAAAGGTTCATGTATCATCATCTCAATACTCCTATCAACACTTATTGATTTATTGACGCTTTGACCAACTGACCAAACAATTGATTTTTTTTGGATTTACTTGGTCTTGAACATAAAACACTTGCTTTGCATACGAAGCTAGAATGAAGCAATCAGGCTTATGACTAGCTCGATTAAGATCAACAATGGTGAAACCTAAATCATCAACCTTAACCCATCTACTATCAACCCAATTACACTTAAAAATAACTTTCTTAGCCATGAGATATGTTGAGTGTTAGAAAATGCATATTTGGAAATGAGAAAATCATCATTTTACATTTCAAGTCTTATTAACAACTCTTACTTTTATGTATTTAAGCTTCTTGTAATTTAATTATGTGTGTTTGATTTTAATTAAGTATTTTATGTATTTTAGGGGCATCATGGTCATTTCATAATAAACGAGAGATCAGACGGCAAAATGGACACCACTTTTGAACTCAAGACGGTCGAAAACTTTAGGAGGAGCATAAAAGGAAAAATGACACTGCTCACGTGTACGGTACTGTCTACATTACTGTTCATAACACTATTCACATAGACGGATTGATGACGTGGCATTGACTGATGATGTGTCATTGACTGATGAGGTGTCACGATCCTGTTGGACTAAAATTCTTATGTACTATTGATGGTAATGTTGCAGCATATCAGTGGACCAAAAATCTCGCATACGGTACATGCATCACACAAGATTATTTTCAACCAAACTGCGTCACTGTTCAATCCGGGTCAAACTGTGTTACTGTTCACCCGCATGGTCAAACCGCATACTGTTGACTGATAACGTGGCACAATTCTAGACGTCCAAACTGTTTTTAATCCGATGGCCACAATTTACTCCATGTATCTATAAAATAAGAGCCTTCCCCCCTAATTTGATAGCTTTGAATCTATTTTTGGACTTTATTTTCTGTAATTCCTTTTCCATCTTGTATTTTCTATATATTTTAATAAATTTTCATTTTGCTCTTAGTTCAATTATGAGTAGCTAATTTTCTTTCAAGCTTGGGTTAGAGGTGAAGTCTCAATATGTGTCATGGACTTTATTTAGTAAATATATTTTCTCTTCCCCTCTAATTTTTGTGGATATTTTGACTTCTTGTCGACAAATAATAATAAGCTTGCCTAGATACTGCCCTAGTTTCACCAGCTCCCTAATACAAGGTTATTATTATTTGGCATGATAAGCCCTTAGCACCATATTGATTAGAATGTGGTTCATGAAGTGTGGATTCCTCCCTCATGATTTAATTGGCATTAATAAGGAATATTTAGCCCATGGTGCATGTTGATATGGATCCAGATACCCAAGTACGTCATTTCAATAGAATTCTCTTCAATTTATTCTCGCCATTTCAATTCCAATTTTAGTATAATCCAAATCGTTTTCACTGCAAATCCAATCACCTATTTAGAAAATTAATTCTACACACCATTAAAGTCCATCTCCTCGTGGGATCGACACTCGTCACCATTAATCTATTCTACAATAGATTGTGTACTTGCGAGTTCAATAAATTTGTACAACAAGTTTTTGGCGCCATTGTTAGGGAGGTAAGTTATTTTATTTTGTAGAATTAATTTTTGTGAATGATTTCTTTTATTTGTTTTCTTATGTTTTTTTTAAAAAGAAAAAGATAAAAAGGTGAATCTGCATTTAGAGGTAATAATTTCTTTTCTAGGTAATAATTTCTTTTCTTTCTCCATTCTTTACAATTTTGTAATTTAATTTTTAAGTTATTTTTCTTTGTAAATTTTTATTTTATTTTATTAATTTATTTTTAGTTAATTTATTTTCACGTATTTTATTTTTTTAGTGTTTTTTTATAGTAAGGAGTCATTAGATGATATCCTTCTGTTTCTTGAAACGCATCCCAGTAGATATGTGCAATGAGCAATTCTCTAATTATGACCATTATTCCAGAAAGAGTATGCACGATATAGTTTCAGGAATCTGACTATAAACGACCTTGTTTACCAGTTTATAAGAAAACTGGATGGGAAGCCTATCCTCGACCTATAGAGGGCATTCAAACCGTTTCTAGACGCAAAACCAGAGGAAGATATGAGCCACAGTCGCAACTACCTGTAAATATCTTTTTACTTCGCTGTTATTTTATTTCACTATTGTTTTATCTTTTCCATTATTGTCATTAATAATTTTATTTGACCATTGTTTCTTTTTCTTTTTACTGTTTTCTTTTTGACTCACGAGCCATGTGTTTTACGCGTTATTTGATACTGACATGCCACCTCATACACAGTTGTGACCCACTGTCACCAAGACTCTTAAATATGACTTTTTGTTAAGCACTCACAAATTATTTTTGAGAAATATTCTAATGGCAGCTACTCCCAATAAACAATTCAAGAACATTTGTGTGCTTTCTGGATTTACCTCTGGCAAACATAAAGAGTTCGTTGATGTAGCCATCGATCTTGGTCGAAGAATAGTAGAGAGAAAATTACACTTTGTCTATGGAGGAGGTAACCGAGGGTTATCAAAATTAGTTTTAGAAGCTGCTTTTGTCAAAGAAAGCCAAGTGTTAGGCATCATCCCAAGAGTCCTAAAACTTTTGGACCGTTTGTTTGACTCCCCGATTGGAGAAGAGTTAGTCATCTCAGGTATGCGAGAAAGAATAATTGAAATGCTTAATCATGCTGATGCTTTTATTTTCCTTCCAGGAGATCTTGAAACACTAGAGGCACTAATTACACTAGAATCTTGGGCCCATCTACACATTCACCAAAAACCCATCGGTTTATTAAATATCAATAATTTTTATGATGACTTTATCGCATTTCTTAACCATGCAATAAAAAACTATTTCGTTCCTTCCAATGCCAAAAAACTTTTTATTTGTGCTCACACTGCTAATGAGCTACTTAATCTGTTACAAGCTTATCGACCGGAGCCACACCCATGGACCTTTGTGTTGGAGTGTCCAAATAATGATGGTAACAGTAGCCGCAGTAAGAAGTATAAATTAGATTTAACTCTTTGTCTGTAAACATTTTCTTCTATGTTACACCACCCAGGTGATGTCTTTTAAACTTCTTTCCTTGCAAATATTGAGAACAATGTTTCGTTCTGATTGGGGGGGAGGGAGTAGTCGACAATTATGAAATCTTGGTTAAGTTTTTATTGATTTTTTATTGTACAAACTAACTATTGCTAACTTTTTGTATTGAAAATGACTGAATATAGAGTATAGTAACTCTAAAAACGCACTTCATCGTTTAAAAAAAATTAAAAAAATTAAAAAAAATTCAGACATTTTATTTTCTTTATTAAGTTTTGATGTTCATTTTTCTTCTTCTTTTTAATTTCTCCTTTATAAATATACATTTTCAAATATTTGAGTCAAAGATGGCTGAATATAGAGTATAATACCTCTAGAAACACATCTTCTTAGTTAAAAATAAAATAAAAAGTCTTTTCTCTGGAAACGCATCTTCTTAGTTAAAAATAAAAAAATTTATTTTTTTATCATTTTAAATGTAACCTTTCTAATTAATTTTTCTACATCATTTTCACATTTCTACATGCATATTTTCCTTTCATGTTTAGAATATGTTGGGGGTAGAATGTTGTTTAAGAAAAAATAAAATTGTGATTTGTTTTAACATTGGATGACATGATTAATTTCAAATTTTATTATTTGTATTATTTTTGGTCTTAAGTGATGTTACGCTATATTTGCTACTTTAAATGTTGATGTCGGAGACAAATATGAGTTGCTTGAAGGAATGAACGTGTCATAAATAGTGCCAAGTGAGTTTTTGAGCCTATCATTTTTCTTGGAGAGTAACCCTTTTGCTCATTATTTATACAGTTTAGCAGTTTATTATTTTATACACGATCTCTCGAGTTCTTTTGGAGTAAACCCTAAAAAAACTTGTACAATAAAAAAAAAAGTGTGTTACTACATTTGGAGGCCCATCTAACTAGTAGATATGGAAGATTATTTACAACCCTAAAAAACGATGGAAAAGCCGTTTTTTTTATCCGTTTGAGCCTTTCTAGCCATCTCTTTTGTGAAATATCCATAGTTAACCATTTTGAGCTTTTAAAAAAAAGAGAAAAAAAGTCTTTTATTTCTCAAACTTATCATCTTGACCTACTCCGATTTTGAGTATTACCCGATGTTTTATAAGTTCTATCACCTATTTATATTTGAGAAAAATATAAATAATTATTTTGTTCAGTGATGTTGTGCCAAACAAAAGCAAAAAAAAATTGTTTCAAAAAAAAAGAAAACAATAACAAAAATAGGTGAAATCCATCTTGCAGCTTCAAAAAAAATTCCTCTGCATTTTTCTCAAACATGCACTTTGTTTTCCTTATTTCCCTTCTTTGTTAGCCATGCCCCTAACCTACGTTACGTCCTAATAAAAGTCCATCTTAATTTTAGGGAACTATAGTATAAACTAGAAGCTAATTATATGGGCTAAAAAGATATAGTGATGCATAATAAAAAAAAGGATAAATAAAGTGGGTTGGCTAGCATTTTTGTTTGACTTGAGATCGTATTATTTTTAAGCTGAGGGCATATTTCTTTCATCTTGGTGAGAGCATGTGATACCATTTCTTTATTATTTTCTTTCAATTATCATTCCTTGTAGTGACTATCTTTATTGGGTATAATTTATTTGTGAGAGTGTCACTATATCCAGTGAGATTTTGGAGTTTAACACGTTATTCTTGAAAGTAACTGTGACAAAATCTACAGGGCTGATTCATGTGGATGGTTGATGTGGTAGTGATGTTTCTTTAGACTAAAGATAATGCTTATACTTTTATTTGATTGTTATTATTAGTCTGATTAAATAAACACGAGTGTTTAAAAAAAATCATTTTGGATTTCAATTTTGTTTTCGTTTTATTTGCTAGGGACTAGCAATATGTTGATTGGGGGGTGTGTTGAGTGTTAGAAAATGCATATTTGTAAAAGAGAAAATCGTCATTTTACATTTCAAGTCTTATTAACAACCCTTACTTTTATGTATTTAAATTTCTTGTAATTTAATTATATGTGTTTGATTTTAATTAAGTATTTTATGTATTTTAAGGGCATTATAGTCATTTCACAATAAACGAGAGATCAGACGGCAAAACGGACATCACTTTTGAACTCAGAATGGTTGAAAACCTTAGGAGGAGCAAAAGGAAAAATGACACTGCTCACGTGTACGGTACTGTCTACATTACTGTTCACGACACTGTTCACATGGACGGATCGATGATGTGGCATTTGTTAACATAAATATGTTAATAATATTGATTTTGATAATAACAAACTTTAAATGATTTTTGATAAATTTATTGGAATTATTTCCTAAACAAATGAAAGTCATAAAAACTATTCCTTTCATGCTTATAAAAGATGGATCTTAATTTGGAAAATGATTCTTTGCAAAAATTGGTTTAAAATATGTTTTTGGCAGAAAACGGTGAACCGTTTAACCGATTACGACCAGAGAGCAAAGGTTTGTCTAGGCTCTAACCGATTAGTGAAAAACGGAAATGGATAGCTTACTGGACGCTAACGGTGAACCGTTTATTTATAAACGGTTAACCGATTACGACAAGAGAGCAAAAGTTTGTCTAGGCTCTAACCGATTAGTGAAAATGGAAATAAAGAGCTTACTGGAAACTAACGGTGAACCGTTTATTTATAAACGGTTAACCGATAACGTCCAGAGAGTAATGTCACCCACAGCCTTAGCCGTTTACTTAAACGGATAACCGTTGCTCTTTTTACAGGTTACTGTACACTAGCGGTGAACTGTTTATTTGAAAAAGGTGAACCGATAACATCCAGAGAATCATCTCATGCAAAGCCTTAGCCGATTACTTGAAACGGATAACCGATATTCATTTTCAGGTCACTGGACGTTAACGGCGAAAGGGTAACCTAAAAATGGCAAACCGTTTATTTGAATTCTGTCTTAACGGTAACTTTGACCAGCACAAACGGTTAACCGTTAACAACTAACGGTGAACCGTTTTCGGGCAGACAGCAAATAACGGCTAGTTTTTCAGCTCTACTTATAAATAAGCTCATTCAAATTCAAAGAGGATTGATCACAACACAACCATTGAGCTTATACTCGAGTTTGCAATCTTCACAAGGGATAGAAACATAGTTTCACTTCATCTATTCACACTTTGAGCATCTACTTGTAATCTTTGATTTAGTGTGAGAGAAAAACAAATTGTAATCTTTCATTTTGAGGGATTGTGAGTGTTGGGATACACTTGGGTTAAGAGATTGGGGATAATCTCTAGTTGTAAAGGTTATTGACACCTTGGAAGTCAAGTGTAAGCAATTGAAGCCTTGGAGGCTTGCTTAGTGAAAACCTCAAGCCCGGAAAGCTTGGAGGCTTGGACGTAGGCGAGGTTGGCCGAACCACGTAAACATTGTTGTGTTTGATTCTCTCTTTCCCTATCTTTTTAATTTGTGATCAATTTATTTATTATTGTATTTATTTCATTTTTATATTTGCATGATAAATTTGTTTTTAGTGTTTTATTTTATATAAACCCAATTCACCCCCTCTTGGGTTGCCTAGTTAGTATTTCAGCATTGACTGATGAGGTGTTACAATCCGGTTGGACTAAAATTCTTATGTACTGTTGATAATGACGTGACAATATAACAGTAGACTAAAAATCTCGCGTACAATACATGCATCACACAGGATTATTTTCAACCAAAGCGCGTTACTGTTCAACCCGGGTCAAATCGCGTACTGTTGACTGATGACGTGGCGCAATTCTGAGCGTCCAAATTGTTTTTTAATCCGATTGTCATGATTTACTCAATGTATCTGTAAAAAGGGGGCCTCCCCCCATTTTTACAGATATCTTGGCATTGACCGATGATGTGGCATTGATTGATGAGGTGTCACGATCCTGTTGGACTAAAATTCTTATGTATTGTTGATGGTGACGTGGCAACATATTAGTGAACCAAAAATCTCGCGTACGGTACATGCATCACACAGGATCATTTTCAACCAAACCGCGTCATTTATCAACCCAGGTCAAACTGTGTTACGGTTCACCCACATGGTCAAACCACGTATTGTTGACTGATGACATGGCGAAATCCTAAGCGTCCAAAGTATTTTTAATCCGATGGCCACGATTTACTCAATGTATCTATAAAAAGAGAGCCTTCCCCCATAATTTGATAGCTCTGAATCCATTTTTCGACTCTATTTGCTATAATTCCTTCTCCATCTTGTATTTTCTATGTATTTTAATAAATTCTCATTTTGCCCTTAGTTTAATTATAAGTAGCTAATTTCTTTCTAGCTTAGGTTGAAGCTGAAGTCTCAACATGTGTCATGGCTTTATTTGGTAAATATATTTTCTCTTCCCCTCTAATTTTTGTGGATGTTTTGACTTCTCGTCGACAAATAATAATAAGCTTGTCTAGATATCGCCCTAGTTTCACCGGCTCCCTAGTACAAGGTTATTATTATTTGGCACGATAAACCCTTAGTACTATATTGATTAGAGTGTGGTTCATGAAGTGTGGATCCCCCCTCATGATTTAATTGGCATTAATAAGGAATATTTAGCCCATGGTGCATGTTGATACGGATCCAGATACCCAAGTACGTCATTTCAATAGAATTCTCTTCAATTTATTCTCGCCATTTCAATTCCAATTTTAGGATAATCCAAATCGTTTTCATCACAAATCCAACCACTCATTTAGAAAATTAATTCTACACACAATTAAAATCCACCTCCTCGTGGGATCGATACTCATCACCATTAATATATTCTACAATAGATTCGTGCACTTGCAAGTTCAATAAAATTTACACAACAAGATATTGCAGCTCCCAAATTTCAACAAAGACCCCATAATACTTTATTATACCAGTGAAACGATTTTTATCCTTTGAGCTTGAGACTTGTAAAGTTGTTGCTGAGGCATTAACCCCATTGTTTTGCGTAACACAGTTGCAATCCCAATCATCGTTGCAAAATTAAAGCCATTTGTAAGCTACCCTGAATATGCGATCACAGTGCAACTAGGTTTTGTTTGCCAACATCCTAATAGTTTCATCAACATTTAAACCATTTGCTATCATGTTTGTTACCTACAATTCAAGAACAAATTAAGAGTTACTAATGACAAACTCAACACTACTGTTAAGGATAAAATTGTCAAATCTTAACCTTCATTTGTAACCAATCAGAAAAGCTACGAGCATGCTTTGTTTCTAACCAATGAGCCCGTTTTGATTGCTTTAGAAATTTTGATTGCAAGAATATCTTATGTTCCCTACCATGTCAATATTGAAAAAGTCAATTGTTGTTAGATAAGGTTTTGAAAAACTTTCGTAAATACTAATGAAGATTTATGACTTACAGTTATATGATTGCAACTCCAAGGTTTTTTTCAGAATGCAAAGATGTGTTTGCTTTAGTAGTGCAACATCAACCATCTTAACATCTCCACCTCCTAAAGGCTTTTCAATTGTATAATCAACTATACAATCAGGTGGCAGTCCAATGAAATCATTGTTTGAGAGATATTCAACACAAAATTCAAGTGCTTCCTCTGCAACATAGCATTCCACAATGCAACCCTCGGGTTGATAGTGGTTATGAACATAACCCTTTAATGTTTTCTTGTTTCTATCAAATGGATATATCCAACAAAAGTGAACCGATCCATATAATCGGACTTAGTCAACAAGATGTACCGTCAAATGGACTATTATGTCAAAAAAGGCAAGTAGGAAATATGACTCAAACAAACAGGAAATATGACTCAAACAAACACACAGTGACAAAATTATCTTTTTCTAATTTTTCAAGAGATTTTTTGTCCAGCACCTTACTACACAATGAGTTAAATAAAAACACATCCTAATAACAGCTTTTCTAACATTTTTCGATAAACAATTATGGATTGCTAAGGTAATAATTGTTGCATCAAAGTGTCGTGAGACTTAAGTCCTTGAAACCGACAATCGTTAGTAGAAACAAGATTCCTAAAGTTTAAACAACAACCTTCTGGAACTTTGGTTTCAAACAGAGACAGAACTTCATTTTCTCTTTTTTACTTATGCTGAAAGGTGTTTTAGGTACGGTACTTCTATCATTTTCACCAGGAACCAATTTCTCCCTAATTTTCATTTCCATCTTTTTTAGCCTTTACCCCATCTTTTACCTTTCCAGGTTGATGAAGTCGTGTGCCATATATATTCTCACACACATTTTTCTCAATATGCATCACATCTAATAAATGAAGAACTAACAAATGTTGCCAATATTCCAAATAAAAAATTGATTTTCTTTTGAACAGTTTGTTACTATCATCATCACGCTTTCGCTTGCTGCCTTTGTGCTTTCCACTTTTGGAGTCAATATCATCCACTAATTTCAAAATATCTTCACTAGTTAAATATTTAGAAGGTTCTTCCTTTTCTATCTCATTATTAAAGACCTTTTTAAGTGACCTAAATGAGTGGTTATTTAGTAAAAATTGACGGTGCCCTAAATATACACACTTTCTGCTATGTGCAAGCCATATTGAATGCTTGTTTGGGCCACAAACTGAACAAGCATAATGGCCCTTAATAGAACACCCGAAGAGGTTCCCTTATGTAGGAAAGTCACTAATAGTCCACAACAACGTAGCTTGGAGATTAAAGGTTTCCTTTCTATAAGCATCATAAGTTTCTATACCGACATTTCAAAGGGTTTTCAAATCATTAGTCAAGGGTGCTAGGTAAACATCTAGATCGTTTCCAGGTTGTTTAGGCCCAGATATTAATAAAGACAGCATAATGAATTTTCTTTTCATGCACATTCATGGCGGAAAATTGTAAATTACTAACATGACTGGCCAACAACTATAAGTAGTACTAAGTGTGCTGTGTGGATTAACTCCATTAGTTGAGAGAGCTAATCGCAGATTTCTAGGTTCTTGGCCAAAGTCAGGCCACTTGTTGTCAACTAAATGCCATGCTGGGAGTCTGCTAGATGGCGAAGTTTGCCATCTTTAATTCGGTGATTAGCATGCCGGGATAAGTTTCTGGCAATTTGAGGTGATTGAAACATACGTTTGAACTTACGAATATGAGGAAAGTACTAGAGCACCTTTGTAGGTACCTATTTACTACTTGTTTTAACATCTTTTTTTTTTAATTTTTCTTCCACCTAGACTCTCCACAAGTAGGCCATGTGTTCAGATTTACATAATCTTTTTAATAGAGAATTCAATCATTCTTACAAGCATGTATTTTTTTATAATCTAAATCCAACACTTTCATTATTTTTTTTTTGCCTCATACATTGACTTAGAAATGATGTTATTTTCTGGAAACATGTCAGCAAGAACGTCTAACAACGATGTGAAGCATTGATCAGATAACTCATACTTGCCTTTCACATTATACAATTTTATTAACCCAGACAACCTAGAATATTTTAAACCTATATACGATGGCTTCTTATCATTCTCAAGTATATCTCTAAAATTCTTAGGATTATTATCACATTGTTCGTAAGCATCATGGATCATGTCCTCAATGTTACTTTGATCTTTGAATCTAAATTGATGACTCTTAGAATAGTTATGGCAACTTACGGAAGCTGTTTTTTGCTCAACCTCTCCATGCCTATCCCAAACTATGTATTATGGTAGAAAACCGTATGTGAACAAATGATTCCTTATTTGTTCAAGAGCATAAAACTCCATGTTGCAATAGTCAGTACAAGGACATCTAAGTAACCTATGATTTTCAGAATTAACCATAGCAAATCTCAAAACTATTCTACCTCGTTTTCATATTCTGCAAACAATCGACTGGCAGACCATATCCAAGATTTATCCATATCAACAATAATGCTTGTTAATATAATTATACATGTTAATTCAAGTTTTAAATGCTTTATTTGTACCAATACAATTCAAAATATTAATAATAAATTCGTATTAATAGCAAAATCCTATTAATTATACAACTAACAAACCAAACTAGAGCAATCTAGTATATAGTGTTGTAGCCTACTTTGGAGATGAACCAGAATTATATAAATGTAAAGATATAAGAAAATAAAAAAAAATTGTCAATCAACAAAGAAATGTTAGTGTTGTACACAATCCCCAATATAAACCAAATTATAAAAGCAGTCGTGCATGTAGTTCTCATAAAATCAAGTAATAACAGACCAAACAACACATTTGCATTCAAAGAACTATTAAAGTTGAGGTAACATGTCACAAAGCCACACGATTACAGTTGAAATGCCAATGTATTCGTACCTAAACCAATCAAACACTTTTTTGTCCCACTCAACAAAACTTTTAACTCCAACAGTAATCAAATCAGACAAATAAAAAAACATGCCAACCACATTTAATTTATAACAGTATTAATTCTTTTATTACTACAAAACCAAACTTAGTAAATCACAAAAAATAACAAATAAAAATATGATACAATTACTTTAATAACATTTTGCAAAACAACAATGAACACTATTACCATATTTAAAAAATTATTTATTTACTAAAAGCCGACACATAAAGACACACACAAAAGCACATCCTAATGATAAATAATTTTAATAATTAAGGTCAACTTGTCACAAAATAATTAAAAATTTATTGCCATAAGGATAAAATTTTGACAAAATTAAGGAACTTCCATGCTAAAAAATATTAAATTATGGAACATGTCTGACCATGTGCTACTATATAACAAAAAAAGACAAATACATAATTTTTAAAAACCTTAAATCATTGATTCCTAAAATCAAAACTAATAAACAAACATCACATCTTCTAAATCATATTTTATAAACACACAATGGAATTTTATTAGTTATATTTGCAAATCATTGATTCATGTGTGCATGCCCGTCAAAAAGTAAATAAACAAATGATTCATGCATGCAAGCCTATCTAAATTAAAATCAAGTCAAGAAATAGAAAATCTGAAAAGAATTGACAATTAGGGCTTTACAAAAAATTAGAGGAAAGTGCAAGAACCGATATAGAGAGAGGGTGAGTGTTCTGACCTAATTACAACTTTTTATTTGCTCTTACTTTCTTCGATCTTTCTTTTCTGCTTCAATAATTTTGGTTCTCTTCTTTTTTAATGTGGGCTTTATATTCTTTGATCTTCAAGGTTTTCTTGTGCCTTTTAGCTTTTTTTGTCAGCTCAAATTGCTTATTTCATATTGTGGGTTTTGCTTCGTTGTGTTTTCAATTTTGTTTTGCTTTGCTCTGACTCCTGCCTTCATGTTTGTTTTGGTTAAGTGTTTAGGTTTTCTGAAGCTGGAGGCAACTGAAAATGGTAGCGAGGGAAATGAAAAGTCCATGTTTTATTATTAGAAACAATAAACCTTGCCGTTTAGCTTAAGTGAAATAAAAAATAAAATAAAAACATTGTCGTTTAGCTTAAGTGAAATAAAAACGTATCAACAACCGCTGACACTCCTTTTTAATTTAGTATCAGTGGCTTAGTATTAGCAAACATCATTTTTCTACTTGTGACTATTCCAATGAACTTCAAATGGATGTTTGAATTCTATCACACTAAAGCCTAAAGGAAAAGAGTTTGCTTAAGAGAAAAGAATAAAAGTCACTTGGTTTTTTAGTGTGTTTTGAAAATCAACATGGAAAAACTGATATGTGTAGTTTTCAAAAGAGGGCATTAGTTACTTAAAATCCTATGTGGGATTTTTCTTAATTTTTTCAAACCAATGGGTGCTCTTTAAGAACCAATTTCTCATTCACCTAACCACCAATTTGAGCATTTTGTAATTTGTTGTGAAAAGCTGATGAAGTAGATTCTGAATCATCTATGTGAGTATATTTTTTTAATATTTATCTTACTCAAGATTGGCCTCAAAATAGTCATTTTATGCTATTTTTTCTAACAATTCTCCACATGAATGAAATTGGCGGAAGACAAAAAATACGATTGTTTTGATATCAAAATTATTTAACTCTGGTGATAGAATTCAATGGATCAAAACTTGCATACGATAGGTTGATCTCAACCTTTGAACCATCCCTTGTAAAATATATTTACATTACTTACTGATTAGTAAATGCGATGTATTTGAAATATTCTATCATTTATGTAACTGATTATATATATTTTTTTCATAGGAATTTTTCCTAAAACTTTTGAGTTCTCATGGTTATGTTCATTTTGGCCATAAACATTTGCCTTGTTCTTCAAGACTTTCTGAGAATTGAGCCCTTGACAATTTCCTTTAAAGCAACCCCACTTCCCTCTGACGTAGTTAATTTCCTAATAAAAGGTACCCTGCTTACTTTACTTGGATTCCAAACGCATAAGAAATCATTAAAAGCATAGCTTACCTTTTTTCTTTCTACGAGCATTACTATTTTTGATATCGGAACAGTAAACCCCATAGTAATTGATAACTTTAGAAAATTAGAGTTATTACATCAATTCTAGACTTAAATCAAGATCACATAGAGAACAAATAAGGTGTTTTTATTACATTTTAGTTATACTTTACATAAACATTCATTTTAGTTGAGTCTTAATAAGTTTTATTTAAATCAAAGTAATTTGTACTAAAAACAGGTGTATAATTATAGGTTTTCAGAAAGTTTTAATTCTTAAGGGGATGGTGAGACAGTGGATGAACAAGAAGAGGAAAGAAGATGGCCGCAAAAGAAGTAAAGCACAATTGGAAATAGTGCAGTGTTGTAACGGATGTTAGAGCAACTAGTGCTGTAGCAATCTGGCAGTAATGCGGGACAAAACGTAGGCACGAGTCAACACCAGAATCGCGATTTGCATGTTTCCAAATTTAACTCATGCATGTCGATGGAATTTTGTTTACCCTAGTTTTGCAGTATAAATGGGAGGCCTGCACCATATAGAAAGGCGGTAAGGGAATTATCATTGGAATCATTAGAAAGAAAAGGGAGAAGAAGATCATAATTGAAGAGTGCTATTTCGACAACATTGAGGAGTCTTGCAGAATTATTTGGATTTATCTTTCACCATGCATAATTTATATTTCTCTTATTCCTTTGATTGTTCTAATGTACCCCGTGAACAACATATTCATGTTTGTTTTTCTTATTCACAACATGAATTAGATTTGATTGTAGTTAAGTGACAAATAATTCAATGGGTTCTTGACTGTTCTTATGTGTTGTTATGTCGTTGATGTAGCATTTTACTCTAGTAGCTATTATTAATATAATTGTTATTTTGATTGATCACTAATTTAATAGTTCCAGTTAAGATAAAGCAGCAAAAAGGTATGTCTTAGCAAATATTATTAGAGTATTACTTGATCTTAAGTTAAGTTTCTTGGATTAAGTTATCTTGAATCCCATAAGGGTAATACTTAAAGTTAAGAGTTCTGATACATTAGACATAAGTGCTCACTTTGTAGGGTGGAGAGACAAAAAGGGTTATAAAGCCATATCATGAGTAGATTAGCAATTGGTCATTACTAGTATATTTAAGGGTATGAGAGTTCCAATATGCGACAGCTGAGGATGCAGATTAATTCTGCCTAGTGCTGCAGCACTTGCCGTAACAATTGGAGTCAACTTGACGAAAAACAGTCAGCCCATAAGGAGATTTTGGTCATTCAACTACCATAATACCAATTGAATCTTAGACACATTTAATTTAGTTTATTTCATTACGGTTTTGTTTTATTTTATTCTCTCGCTATTACCAATTATGATAGAACTCAATTTACTATTGTTAACTTCAGCCTTAAGTTGATTTGCATTATTGTGATTGCTATAGCATTTCGAATAACATCAATTCCTGTGAAGACAATCTTGAATATACGTCATTTTATTACTTGTTGTGTATACTTGCATATAGGCATTGGTAGCAATTGATTATAAAAAATAACCAACAAGTTTTTGGCGCTATTGATGGGGATTGATTGTTTATTTTTGAAGTGTGAAGTAAATCTTGATAGCAAAAAATTTGATTTAATTCATTCTATTTATTGGCAAATCAGTACATGCATGTGCAAAGACATATTTGTGGTATTGCAATTCGATTTTGAGATTGAAAGGACTGTCAGGAGACTGCAAAGAGAACAAAAGAATTCAAAAACTATTTCAAGCATGAATAATTTATAGGATAGGGGAAATTTGAACCCTTATGGGCCCTTACAACTAGTCAATATTCAAGAAAAGCAAAATGAACATGCTAACAAAAGACAACCAGGCAATAACAATATTATTTACATGGCTGATGACAGGGACAGAGCTATTAGAGATTATGCTGTGTTAATTCCTCAAGTTGTACACCTTGGGATAATCATACCTAAAGTAGAAGCTACAAATTTTGAGTTAAAGCCAGTAATGTTTCAAATGTTAAAAACAGTTGGTCAATTCAATGGATTGCCAAATGAAGATCCTCATCTCTATCTTAAATTGCTCTTAGAAGTGAGTGATGCTTTCAAGATTGCTGGAGCAACACAAGATGCCTTAAGGCTGAGGCTTTTTTTTTTATTCCTTAAGAGATCGAGCAAGAGTATGGCTAAATTCGTTACCATCTGATTCCATCACTACTTAGAATGAGTTGGCTGATAAATTCCTAAAGATTACTTCTTTCCATCAACTTAAAGATAAGAGTTTGTATGAGGCTTGGGAAAGATTCAAAGAACTGCCCACAAGGTGTCCTTATAATGGCATTCCTTATTGCATTCAATTGGAAACTTTCTACAATGGGTTGAATCCAAGTACCAGGTTAATAGTGGATGCTTCAGCAAATAGAGCCATGTTATCCAAATCTTACACTGAAACTTATGAAATTCTGGAGAGAATTACCAATAATAATTATTAGTGGCCATTAACCAGGCAACCAGCAGCAAGAGGAACAACAGGGGTACATAATATATATGCAATTACAGCTTTATCAGCACAAGTAACCTCATTGACCAAGATGGTGAAGGCCATGACATCTGCTCCAATAGTAGTTAAGCAAGTTGCTAAACTTTCTTGTGTATACTGTGGTGAAGACCATGATTTTGATAATTGTCCTGGAAATCCAGTATCAGTAAACTATGTGGGTAATTTCGATCGACAGCCTCAGAACAATCCATATTCAAATACTTATAACCTTGGATAGAAACAACACCCAAATTTCTCATGGAGCAGTTAGAATTGAAATGCTCCAGTAGTAAATGGACAAAATAGGAACACTCAACCATCTGGTTTTAATCAGCAGAGTTAGGGGCAAAAACATATCAGTCAGGATCCAATCACTTCACTGAAAGCACTGATTAAGGAATATATTGCAAAGAATGAAGTAGCAGAGTCAAGCTGTATCCTTGAGAAACCTGGAAAACTAAATAGGACAACTTGCCACAACAATGAGTAGCAGAACTCAAGGAAGCTTACCTAGCAACATAGAAGACCCTAGGAGAGAGGGCAAAGAACACTGCAAAGTAGTTAATTTGAGATCTGAAAAGAATATTGATATCTTAATTGATTTTACAAAAAATGGGATAGAATTCAATTCATCACAAAAGCCACCTCAAAATGGAAGCATGTTATAATAAAAAAACCATCAAGACACTAGTTATATGGGCCAAGCTACAACTACAGAGGGAATTTGACCAGAACATGCTGAAAAAGAAGTTGCAACACCAGTGGCCATGACCTACTCCAAACCAAACAAACAGAGTTTAGTACCTCCTGAAACTACCTTTCCCACAGAGGTTCCAGAACATGCTGGAAGCTTTGGAGCAAATGTCAAATTATGTGAAATTTCTAAAAGACATCTTGGCACAAAAGAGAAGGTTGCAAGAGTTTGAAACTATTGCTTTAACACAGGAAAGCAGTCATATGCTTCAAAGTAAGATTCCTACAAAAGTGAAAAATCCAAGAAGTTTTACAATACCATGCTCTATAAGAACTAGGTATGCTGGCAAAGCACTTTGTGACTTAGGAGCTAGTATTAATTTGATGTCATTATCTGTATTTAAGCAGTTGGGAGTAGGGGATTGCAGACCAACAATAGTCACTCTATAATTAGCTGACAGATCTCATGTATACCCCGAAGGAAAAATTGAGAATGTACTGGTGAAGGTGGACAAATTCATCTTCCCAGTAGACTTTATTGTGTTAGACTTTAAAGCTGACAAAGAGGTACCCATTATACTTGGAAGACCTTTTTTAGCAATTGAAAAGACTCTAAAAGATGTGCAGAAAGGAGAGCTCACTATGAGAGTGAATGATCAGCAAGTCACATTTAATGTACTAGAGGCTATAAAGAACCCTTATGAAGTAAAAGATTGTAATTTCCTAAGTATTATGGATTTTATTGTAGCAGACAGAATGGACAGATGCTGCAGTGATAAAATCAACAAAGTCACCACGATTGAGGATGTAGAAGAGGAAAATATTACAGTAAATCAGATAGATTGGATAGAAGAAAAGTAACCTGACAGACACAACAAGTTTATTGAGCATCTGAATCTTTCAGACAAGGAAGTAAAAACAACTTTTCCATCTATTGAATCACCTCATAGTCTTGAATTAAAATTGTTAACTTCACATTTGAAGTATGTTCATCTTAGTCAAAACAACACACTCCCTGTAATCATTTCTTCTACTTTGGATACAGGTCAAGAACAAAGTCTAGTAGATTTGCTTGGGAAATATAGAAGAGCAATTGGATGGATCATAGTAGACATCAAGGGGATAAGCCCATTAATAAGCATGCATAAAATCCTATTAAAAGGTTGCTATAACAATTCGATAGAGCACCAGAGAAGGTTGAACCCTATTATGAAAGAAGTGGTGAAGAAGGAAATCATCAAATGGTTAGATGCTAGAATCTTATACCCAATATCAAACGGTTCAATGTGTTTCAAAGAAGGGAGGGATAATAGTAATAGCTAATGAGAGGGATGAATTTATTCATATAAGGACATTGACTGGATGGAGAGTATATATGGATTACAGGAAGCTCAACAAAGCCACAAGAAAAAACCACTTCCCACTTCCATTTATAAATCAGATGTTGGATAGATTTGCTGGAAAGCAATATTATTATTTCTTAGACGGGTATTCAAGTTACAACCAAATTGCTATAGCTCCAGAGGATCATGAGAATACTACATTTACTTGTTCTTATGGAACATTTGCCTTCAGAAGAATGCTCTTTGGGTTATGCAATGCTCTAATAACTTTTCAGAAATGCATGATGTCTATTTTTTCTGATATTCTAGAGCAAACCTTAGAAGTTTTCATGAATGACTTCTCAGTTTTTGGAGATACATACAATGATTGTTTACACAACTTGGAAGAAGTTCTTAAAAGATGTGAAATAACTAACTTAGTACTCAATTGGGAAAAGTGTCATTTTATGGTGCAAGAAGGAATAATGTTGGCTCATAAGGTATCCAAGAATAACATTGAGGTAGACAAAGCCAAGATAGAGGTAACAGATAAACTGCCACCTTCAACTTCAATAAAAGGTATCAGGAGTTTTTGAGTCATGCTAGATTTTACAGAAGATTCATTAAGGATTTTTCTAAGGCAGCGAAACCATTATGCTTATTGCTGGAACATGACAAACCCTTTCACTTTGACAAAGATTGTCTTCAAGCATCTGGGGAATTAAAGAAAGCTCTGATCACTGCACCAGTGGTTATATCTCTAAACTGGACTCTGCCATTTGAACTAACATGTGATGCAAATGACCATTCTGTGGGAGCAGTATTAGGGCAAAGAAAGGATAAGGTTTTTCACTCCATATACTATGCAAGCAAAACTCTTACTGAAACTCAAATCAACTACACTACTACAGAGAAAGAGTTGTTAGCAGTAGTATTTGCTTTTGAAAAATTTAGAGCTTACTTGGTGGGTACTAAAGTGACTGTATACACAGACTATGCAGCCATCAAATACTTAATTTCAAAGAAGGATGCCAAACTAAGATTAATCAGATGGATCTTATTACTTCAAGAATTTGATTTGGAAATTAAAGATAGAAAGGGAACTAAGAATCAAGTAACAAACCACCTGGCACGGCTAGAAGCAGACACAAGTACATTGACAAGGAAAGACATCATTGAAACTTTTCCTAATAAACAGCTGTTGGTAGTACAGTAAGGACAGATGCTACAGTAATCTGAATCTCCATGGTATGCAGATTTTGCTAACTATTTAGTAAGTGGGTTTCTACCACCGGACCTGAAGTTTCAGGAGAAAAAGAAATTTCTTCATGATATGAGAAATTATCAGTGGGATGACCCATATTTATATAAGCTGTGCTCATATCAAGTAATACGAAGATGTGCTTCAAAAGGAGAAATTCCTTATATACTAGAGTCATGACATGCTGCAACATATGGAGGACATTTTAGTGGTCACAGAACAGCTGCTATAGTTCAGCAATCAAGTTATTACTGGCCTACTATTTTTAAAGATGCTTATGAATTTGTTAAATATTGTGACAAATGCCAACGGATAGGGAACAAAACTAAAAGACATGAAATGCCATTGACCAACATTCTGGAAGTGGAAGTTTTTTATTGTTGCTATGGATTATGTCTCCAAATAGGTAGAAGTTACAGCATTACCTACCAATGATGCTAAAACAGTGGTGGCTTTTCTTTAGAAAAATATTTTTTCCAGGTTTGGCACTCCTAGAGCAAGTATTAGTGATGATGGTACTCATTTTTGCAACAAAATCTTTGTTGCAGCTATGGTAAAATATGGAGTCAGGCACAAAGTAACAACAACATATCACCCTCAATCCAATGGTTAGGCTGAAGTATCCAATAGAGAAATTAAAAAGATTTTAGAAAAAGTGGTAAACCCAACAAGGAAATATTGGTCTTTGCAATTACATGACTCTCTATGGGCATACAAAACAGAACACAAGACTCCACTTGACATGTCTCCTTATCGAATTCTTTATGGGAAGGCTTGTCATTTGCCACTAGAGTTAGAGCATAAAGCACACTGGGCACAGAAGAAATTAAATTAGAATATTCATGCTGCAGCAGAGCAAATGAAGCTTCAACTTTGTGAGCTTGATGAATTACGACTATTTTCATATGAAAATGCAAGAATCTATAAAGAAATGACAAAACACTGGCACAGCAAATATATTCAGCACAAGCAATTCAGCCCTGGCCAACTAGTGCTACTCCACAATACGAGACTAAGATTATTTCTAAGGAAGCTAAAATCACAATGGTCTGGACCTTTTAGACTATTAAAATTTTATCCTCATGGAGCTGTTAATCTTCTAGATGAACAAATAGGTCACGAATTTAAAGTTAATGGACACAGGGTTAAGCATTACATACACCCAGCGACAGATTATTCAAATGAGGTTTTACTCTTTAAATAACCCAACTATTGAGCAGTGAAAGAAGGTTAGGCTGAAGGACTTTAAATCAAGCGCTCAATGGGAGGCACCCTATTATGGAGACAGCCACCTCAAACCAAGTTTGATCATTTTTGGTTTTGTTGACGGCTCTCCCTCTCTTCCATTTTATTTAATCTTGTTCTTCAATTCAAGTTACTTAGTTTTATCTTTTCACATTATTGCATTCTTCACTTTGCTATATTTAATCTCTTTATTTTTAATTATTTTTAGAATTAATTTTAGTTTTTGTGGGAAGTATGTGTAGCAATTGCATTTCATATTGACAAGTGAGGTTGTATGGTGGCAAAGTGCAGAGGTGAGCCACGCATCAGAGGGTATTGGAGTGAAGTATGTAACCGTTGCTAGAGCAAGCAAATGGGTGCTGCAGCACCCGATATTACCATTACAGTAAATTAAAAATTGGAGCCTCTCACTTACTGTTGGAGATAAATCATGATAGATGGCAGCATGGATTTGGATAGCAATTATGGAAAAAAAACCTCATAAATTAGTGCATTAAAATTCGCTGGCCTATGTTTTAGGGATATACACATTAAATTCAAAATATTTTCTTCCCTCATTTATCTTTAGTTACTGAATTTATTTCAATTAAGTCTAATATAAAAGGGAGTCATTGTGTGTAGTGATCTACGACATTATTCCCCATCTCCTATACAAATGCAACTCTCATAATTTTTAACCTCTTCTTCTCATTTTACTCTCAGGGACATTAGCCTCAATTAGTCACTGCTATAGCAATGCCAAGGTATAAGAAAATAGCCAGCTGCCTTAAAGATCCTTCATACTCCAGAGTTACCGTGCCAAAGAAAAATATGAAGAATTCATAAAGCCGCGTAAGATTCTGGAAGAAAAAGGATTTTAATTTCTAGAACGACTCACTGGAATTGTGCAAACAGTACACAATGCTGCAGTAAAGCGTGGATGGTTGGAAATTAACAACCACCCTCGAGATCCTATACTACCAGTAGTTAAAGAATTTTACGCTAATTTAGTAAGTCCTAAGAAACACACTGGTTTTATTAGACTCCCGTGTTATAAATGCTTTTTATAATTTACCTGCTGAAATTAATTATGTGTATGCCAAATTGCTTGATAAATTGACCTAAAACAAAAAAGAACACCATCTTCACCACTCTTACAATCGAAGGGGCATCATGGGCTAACGAAGAAGGACATGTAGTTAATAGGATAGATTTGAAGCTTATTGCTAAGGTGTGGGTGAAATTTCTGAAATCTAGGCTTATGCCGACCACTCACACTACTACGGTTTTGCAAGAAAGGTTGGTCTTGTTATGTGTTATTGTTCGAGGGCTTCCCATAGATGTGGGTAGCATCAACGAAAAAAAAAATCAGGGATTGTGTAGTTAAGAATAAGAAAACTGCTGCCTTGCTATTTCCTTCACTCATCACCAGTATTTGTGTAATATCCGATATTCGTCTTAACGCAAGAGATGAACATATCAAGAACGATGGTGCCTTTACGGCATGTACCATTGAGAGAGTTGCTGGTGAGAGTACTGGAACAATAATTAAACCAGCTACTGTAACAGGAACAAGGCGAGCTATTGGTTTAGAACAGACAATCGAGGCACTCAGCACCAGTATAACTCAATATGCTAAAGCTCCGCAGAGGGAAAACGATCGGTTTTTGAGCTATCTGCAACACTTGGACAACAAACTACACCAATTTTCTCTTTACATGAAAAGCATTCATTGGAACTTCCCTGATTCATTGCTCCAGCAGTACAATTTTGACACTAACACTACAAGTGCTCTAATAGAAGCTAGTGAAGGAGCCACTGCCACAGATGAACCAACAGAAGAAACTGTAGCCAAGCCACAAGCAGAGGTAGAATCAAAAGATGCTGAACCATCTGATCAACCTGAGGATGAAGGTGACAAGTCTATAACTGATAGCTCACCCACAGAGACAGAGGACAACTCTAAGAAAGAAAGTGAGGAACCTTCCATCCCAACTCACTCCAAAACCAGGAGAAAACACATTATTCAAGAAGAGAAAAAAGAAGACCTTGAAGAGGAACCTTCCATTCCAATCATTACGGACAAAGGCAAGGGCAAGGCAAAAATAGCAACACCTCCAGCCTCTGAAGATGAAATGGAATAAGTCGATGCAGAGCTGGCTACTGTAACAACTAGAATTACGCCTAAACCTACAGAAGCCAAGCAACTATTTAATATCATTACTGCCATCACAGCTGAGGGTCAGGTAGCTGATGCATCAACTCCAACTTCTCCATAACAAACTTTTAGCCAACTTGGTTATACCAGTCCGCACAAATCCAGTAAGAGAAAGGGCAGTATGTCTAGAGGCACTGTTACAACGGCCTCGCTACAACCAAAACGGACCAGATCAGTGTCAACTATGCAACCTACCCCAGCCATAACTCCTCTCCCCAGCCCAGTGACGAAAAAGACAAAGACATTGCCAGCTACTTCCCCACAAGCTTCACCAAAGGATAAGATGTACAGTGCCTACAAGAAGCTCTGATCTCCACCGGTCATGTTCCAGCAGTCCCAGCCACAAGGAAATATTCCTTCCTTGCTAGTTAATTTATTCCATGATAAAAAAAAACTTTTCTTTCCTTCTGTTTTTCACTTTGTGTGGTATTTTCCAAGGTATTCCATCTCCTTATCAACTTGTGTGCTTTTATTATGTATGCTTGTGAGTACACAGTAACTCTCAAGTTTAGGAGGGTTGTCTTTCCGAATGCATGTGGTTATGTTTGTATGGCGTGTTGTGTGAAGCTTTGTTATCTAATATTTGTGTATGAATTTAAAAACCTAATGAAGATAAATTGAGTGTTACTTAGTATTTATGAGAATGTAAAATAGAGAAAATTATGCATAGGAGTGAAATTTTGTCCCGACACTTATACTTTGGTTGAATTGTATGAGACTACTAGAGCAGAGCCAAAAGAATATAAAAGATCCTAAGTTTGGGGGGAGAAGCAAGTTTGATCAATTGTGATATCTATGAAATAAACTCTGTTCCAATGACTCAAGTTGCTAAGTAACCAGATCTGAGTATGTACCCCATATGCAGAATTGTGTTCAAAGGTAGCGAGAGTTATGAGCAATGTTGTAGCATGTTAAAAAAAAAAGAAGAAAAAGAAGTCATCTGTCTAAAGCATTGAGTAGCTAGGTCTGTTCATGAGCTACATGTTCAGCCTTGAGTAAAAGATATCTTTAAATAAGATTTTAGTATAGATATTGCTACAGGAACTTTAATCTGGCCATGGTTTGAGTAATTGGGTGTCATCATTACAATTAATTGACATTCACATGAAAGATAAATGTTGCAATGAGGAAGTTGAGTAATCTCTAGTTTTTCAATCTTAAAATCATCACAGTTTGAGTATGAGAAATTTATGCTACCCCATATAGAATGAAATTTTGTCACTGCTGAAATTCAGGCAGTCTCTTAGTGATGTTATAGCATCTCTGGAATTCAATCAAAGTAGCATACACACACTATGGATGGAAAGAAGCTTAAGTCTAGAACTGATTTACTATGGTCATTTTGCATGATTGGGATTGTGATTTGAAGGTGGAAGAATCCTTGTAAATTTGATAAAAGAGCTAAAGTTGTGTTGCATGATTATTTGCGTGAAGTGTTAGTATGTTGTCATTACTTAAGGACAAGTAATGGTTTAAGTTTGGGGATATGATAATTTTAGGAAATGAGAGTTATTACATCAATTTTAGACTTAAATCAAGATCACTTAAAGAACAAATAAGGTGTTTTTACTACATTTTGGTTATATTTTGCATAAACATTCATTTTAGTTGAGTTTTAATAAGTTTTTTTTAAATCAAAGTAATTTGTGCTAAAAATAGATGTATAGTTGTAAGTTTTCAGAAAGTCTTAATTCATGAGGGGATGATGAGATAGTGGATGAGCAAAAAGAAAAAAGAAGATGGCCGCAAAAGAAGTAAAGCACAATCGGGAATAGTGCAATGTTGTAACGGATGTTAGAGCAACTAGTGCTGTAGCAATATGGGAGCAATGCGAGAGAAAACTTAGGCACGAGTCAGCACCAGAATCGCGATTTGCATGTTTCTTAATTTAACTCATGCATGTCCATGGACTTTTGTTTACCCTAATTTTGTAGTATAAAAGGGAGGCGTGCAACAAATAGAAAAGTAGCAAGGAAATTATCATTAGAATCATTAGAAAGGAAATTGAGAAGAAGATCAGAATTGAAAAGCGTTGTTTCGGCAACATTGAGGAGTCTTGCAGAATTATTTGGATTCGTCTTTTACCGTGCTCAACTTATATTTATTTTCTTCCTTTGATTGTTCTAATATACCCTATAAACAACATATTTATGTTTGTTTGTCTTATTCAGAATATGAACTAGATTTTATTGTAGTTGAGTGACAAATAATCCAATGGGTTCTTGACTGTTCTTATGTGTTGTTATGTCGTTGCTGTAGCATTTTACTCTAGTAGCTATTATTAATATAACTGTTATTTCGGTTGATCGCCCATTTAATAGTTCCAGTTAAGATAGAGCAGCAAAAATGCATGTCTTAGCAGATATTATTAGAGTATTACTTGATCTTAAGTTAAGTTTCCTGGATTAAGTTATCTTAAATCCCATAAGGGCAATACTTAAAGTTAAGAGTTGTGACACACTAGACATAGATGTTCACCTTGGAGGGTGGAGAGATAAAAAGTGTCATAAACTCATATCATGAGTAGATTAGCAATTGGTCATTGCTAGTATATTTAAGGGTGAGAGTTCCAATATGCGACAGCTGAGGATGCAGATTAATTCTGCTCAGTACTGCAGCACTTGCCGTAATAATTGGAGTCAACTTGATGAAAAACAGTCAGCCCATAAGAAAAGTTTGATCATTCAACTACCATAATCTCAATTAAATCTTAGACACATTTAATTTAGTTTATTTCATTATAGTTTTGTTTTATTTTATTCTCTCACTATAACCAATTACGATATAACTCAATTTACTATTATTAACTTCGGCCTTAAGTTGATTTGCACTATTGTGATTGCTATAACATTTTGAGTAACATTAATCCTTGTGGAGACGATCTTGAATATTTATTACTTTATTACTTGTTGTGTATACTTGCACATTGGCATTGGTAGCAATTGATTATAAAAAATAACCAACAGTAATCCAACAAGGTACTTTACAATTAGTTTGTCCTTTTGAACCTAGTTCTTGGGATCTTCAGTCAGGTAGGTTGGGTTTTCCTTTGAAAATTATCCCTTTTATTCTTTAGTCTCATTTCCCTCAAAGATTTTTCTACTTACTCATTGTTTCCCCTTTGGCTAGTGGATTTGCAAAGTTATCCTTAGACTTTACAAAGTTAACATAAACAACTCCAGTAGGGAGTAGTTATCTAATGGCATTATGTCTATGAAATATAATTCTAGACTTATCATTATACATATTGCTTTGTGCTCTTCCAATTGTAGATTGACTATCACAGTGTATGCAAGTTACTGGCACAAGCTTTGGCTATTTTGGAATACTTTCCAAGAAATTCTACCTTTATTCTACCTTTTCACCATATTTTTCCAATGCAATGAATTTAGATTCCATTGTTGACTTGGCTATCACCGTTTGTTTAGATTATTTCCATGAAATGGTAGCACCTATTAGTGTAAACATATAACCACTGATAGACCTTGAGTCTTTTACATCAGATACTTAGTTTACATTACTCCATCCTTCTAGTACAACAAAATATCTAGTATAGTGTAACTCATAATTATGAGTATAGCATACGTGTCTGAGTACTCTTACTATACCTTTCCACTGATCAGCTCCTAGATTACTCATATATCTAGCAAGTTTGCTTATTGAATAAGCTAAGTCTAGTTTTGTATAACTTGTTAGATATATTAGACTGCTTATCACTCTAAAATATTCTAGTTGACTTCTATTCTTAGATAGGAGCAAACTTGTATCTAAAGGGCAAAATTATCTTTATTGAAATATTCAAGAATTTTATCCACATAATATGATTGACTCAGAATAATTTCGTTAGATGTCCTTGAGAATTTGTTCCCAAAATGACAACTTTTGAACCCTTGTCTTTCATGTCAAAACTAGACTTCAACATATTCTTGGTAAATCTGACCATCTTGTCATCATTCCTAACAATTAGCATGTCATTTACATAAAGACACAAAATGACAGTCATTTTCTGTCTCTTTGACATCTATACATTTATGACATTCATTGATTTTGAAACTAATTTGCAAACTTTCTTTTCTTATCTTGGAATTATAACTTTAAATTGTTCCATGTAGATTTCTTTATTTAAATCTCCATCTAGAAAGTTTGTACATCCATTTTATGTACTTTTAAATTGCGCAGTACTGCAATTGCTAATATCATCTTAATGGAATTTATTCTTATTGCCGGAGAATAAGTATCAAAGTAATAAAGGCATTCCCATTGCTTATAACTTTTAATTAAAAATCTAGCCTTGTACTTATCGATTGATTTATTAGCTTTCATTTTCCTTATGAAAATCCATTGGGATGCTAGAGGTTTGCATCGTAGAGAAAGATCCACTAGCTTCTAAGTATGATTTTGTAAGATAGATTCAGTCTTATTATTAATAACATCTTTCTACAAAGTGCCTTCTGGTGAACTTACAACTTCTATGAAGCTTTGTGATTCACTTCTAGCAAAAAGGTCAAAGAATCTAGACTAAAAATCTTTTTATTGTAGGTACTTTGCTAATAGCTGACACTATCTCCAACTTCTTCTTATTCTTGGTCTTCTCTATCTTTAGTGATAATGTCATGTATTTGTTTATTCAAACTTGAATACTCCTTGAATTTATATGGAAACACATGTTCAAAAAATAATGCATTTATAAATTAAATTATCGTATTCTTACGAATATTTGGTATTTGACTCATACACAAGAAATCGATGGACACTATTGTTATGTGCATAACCATAGAAAATGCAGTCTGCAGCTTTTAATCCTATCTTTACTTCTTCTTTTTTTATGGAGGAATAACCACTTTAGCAAAACAATCCCACACTCATAATTATTTGTAGAAAGGTATTCTAGTTTCCATGATTCAAAAGCGGGTTTTCTCTACTTCCTTTCGGGATACCTTATTTAAAAGGTAATTAGCTGATGAAATAGTTTCCCAATATATTATGAGGTAGCCCAGAATCTATCAACGTTGCATTCATAATTTCTTTCTAAGTATGATTTTTATGTTCAACCATCTCATTGGATTGAGGTGAATAAGAAGCTATTGTTTGATGTATAATTCCATATTGTTCACAAACTGACTTAAATGGAACAACATACTCACCAATTCTATTAGTTTTCAACTCCATAATTTTCTTATTTACTTGATTCTCATTTTCATTTTTATAGAGTACAAATTATTCCATAGATTCATCTTGCCTTTTAACAAATATACATAATGAAATTTTGTGCAATCATCAATAAATTAGGTAATAAAATATTTATTATTGCTCCTCTATTGTATGGATTTAAAATCACATATATCACTATGTATGAAGTCAAATAGTTCAATATTCCTTTCAATTCTATGAAATGATGACCTTGCTAGTTTTGCCTCAATACAAAATTTATACTTATGTTTAGCAACAATTTGAAAAGTAGATATATGATTCATGTTAATTAATTGCACAAGGCATTATAATTAGCATTCCTAATCTACCATGCCATAAATTAGAAAACTCAAGAAAATAAGTAAAAGAAATAACTTTGTTATTGTTTGGTTTTACATTTAGTTTGAATAGTCCATCATATACATATCTCTTTCCCACATACATTCTATTTTTATACAAAACTACTTTATCTTACACAAACACCATCTGGAGTCCATGATTGTTAAAAATTGAACAAGATATGAGATTTTTGTGAATTTTTGGCTACATTATTTAGAGTCCACTTTTTCCCCGAAGTCATCTTCATAATCACTTTTCCTTAACTTTTGATCTCAGATATGGTTGGATTTCATATATAAGCTTTTCACCAATTGCAATAGGTTCAAAGGAAATAAACATTGAGCATATATGTCAAGTGGCACTAGTATTAATCCATTACTCTCTTGCATTTGAGCCTACCATATTCACTTCAAAAATCATTAGGGAAAAATTAATGTCAGACACATCTTTTGAGATGTCCTCTACCACATTAGCTTCCTCATTTCTCTTTTTTGTTGGCAATCTACATTTCAAAGCCTAGTGATCTATTTTGTTAACATTGAAGAATTTCCTTGAAATTTAATTTACTTTTTAGAGACCTCTCCTTTTGGACTCAACTTGTTCTTATCGACCTTTTTATTCTTATTATTTTGACTATATTCCAAAACATTGGCCATACCCGCAGAAATGATACTTTTTCTTATCATTATTTTCATCTCCTTCTTTAATTTGAGGTTTAATAATATGATCTTCAAGACTCATTTCCTTTCTTTTGTGCTTAAGCTAACACTTGAAATCTTTCTATGTCAGAGGCAGCTTCTCAATGATAGTAGCCACTTGAAAAGTCTCACTCAAATCCATCCCCTCAACATGAATTTTTGACATAATGATCTGTAAGTCTTGAACTTGCTCGTAATAGTTTTGAAGTTCGCCATCTTATAATTTAGGAAGTAGCCTACGATAAATTTCTTAGTGTCAACATCCTAAGTTTTTTTTTTTTCTAAGGACTCCCACAGCTCTTTGGCTCTTTTCTTTCCAACATACACACTGTGTAAGAAATTGCTCAAGCAATTCACAAATGACTTCTGTAAAGGAAATCAAAATGATTCTAAGCATCTATTCTAACCAATAGAACTTGTCATCTTCGTGTAGATAATTTCTAATTAGTTGAAAAAATCATAAACAATAACGGTCCATTAACTTCCCAAATTGGAGAATCATAGTTCAAAGTAAGAATTATCGATGATATTTACTTGCTAAAATAGAGGTAAGGATGGGAACTTAATTCCCATGGAGGGCAAGGAATCAAGTTCCCATTTCCTTGAACTCTCCATTTTACAGTGACTCAAATTTTATAATTTCATTTTTTCCTCAATTAAAAATAAAAATAATATAATAACATTTTAATTGAGAAAAAAAATGAAATTAAAAAATTTGACTGAGGGTACAATGGAGAGTTCAAGGGTGGAAACTTGATTCCCAACCACTCCCACGAAATCAAGTTTTCATTCCTTAATCTCAAAATATATGTGGGTTTCACATGTTTCATTCAAATTTCTACTTTTATTTTACCAAATAAGCACTGTTAATCACTCCTATTCTGAATTTTGATTCTCCAATTCAAAAAATAAATGTACCATTAAAATAAATCATTTATTTTAATTTTCATTTCTCATTTCGATTTCAACCTATTCTAATACCAATCCATTCGAATAACTGATTAGTATATGCATCATAAATCATAAATGGAATATTTTCATTTGTATATTATTCATCCACAGTCCTTTTTGTCAGATGCCTCTTTTCATCATTTTGCATCAGAGTTAGCTGGAATGGTAATTACAAAAAATTAACACGTTTGGAAGATTTCTGGATGACTAACAAAGTCAAAGTCTTCGATATGACTAACCAAATCAAAGTCATTGAGGGGCACAATAACAACAAAATAATAATATATATTCCAAATTTTTATTTTAAAGTATATCATAAATTATATGGCGAGTGCTTTGTTATTTTTTAAATGATGAATTTTTTTTCATAATTTCTAAAGCTATGTTTAGCAGCTAGGATTTGAAAGGACTAGAATAATTTTTAAGATAAAATATTTTTATTGTATGTAAGGTCATGTTTGGCTGTCTGAACTAATAAATTAATCTAATTTTTTGTCCAAAGATTTTGGGACTATTAACCCTTATTTTTTTATGTTTTAAGTAGATGAGACTAATTCCCATATCTTATTTTAAGCCAAATTTAATATCAATAATAAAAATTTCTTCAATAATTTATTTTTAACTTATTTTCAATTTAAGATTAAATATCAAAATTTTAATTCAATAAACTATTAAATAATGTCAAACAAAAATTATTCATCTATAATAATATTGTATATTATTTATTAATGTGAATGACTAAGAATATAATTTAAAAATAATTAAACTATTTAAATAGTTATTTTTAATTCGTTAAATTAAATTTAACATAACTATATCCAACAACATACTAAACAATAGACAATCCTATATAATTTAATGGAATCTTCAAAGTTAATTCAGTCTAATCCCACAAGCAAATATAATTTTAAATAAACTAATTAAATAATCTTACCAGATAAATATCTCATAATTTAATATAAAATTTTAGGACTCGTAGTACCACGTGTTACGACAAGGCCACTCAAATATCCGACAATGTGTCCCGAACCCTTTGCTTGCCTCATCTCTTTAATTTTCCGCCACTCAAGTGTTTTGTCCCGATGAGAGGGGAGAAAGATTTGGTTATTAATGATCAAAGTTAATTGTTACACTTTTGTAATTTTCTAACTCATTTTATTAATGTGACGACTAAGGGAGAAGACAAAAGAAAAAGTATAGAATTAAAATGAGAAAATACAAATAAAGTAAGAAAAATTAATTTTGAGTTGATTAGCTATCTGGTCATATTTTGAAGATTAAAGTTTTAAGTCGGCTCATAAATGTGAGAGTTTATTTATTTATTATTTTTTAAATTTTTAAATTTTTAAATTTTTGATCTAGATTTTAAATTTGACATATCAAGATAGATCTCAGCATACATTATTGTCCGGAAAAGAATTAGGTTGGGCTTCAAGGCCCCTGCGTCCCTACATGCGTTCTAAGTTTTATTTATTAGTAATTGTATTGTATTCTCCAATATATTGTATTCTGTAATATAAATAATAGAAAAATAATAAATTATTTATATATGTATTTACACGCACAAAAACATATAATACAACGTACACTAGATATTGGATTTAGTGTTGACTAAAGATTAAACATGACTTCCTCCTGATTAAATTTTTTAAATTTTATAATAAAGTCATCGGTTCGAGATTTAAAAATACAATTGTACTAAATATTTGTTGGGAGAATTTTACCGCCTTAATAGTCCTACGAAACTCGAATCTAAATAAATGAAGACCTAATGTAGTATTCGTATATTAAATAATTTAATATATAACTTCATTTTCCTAATTCTCCGTCTGACCGATAATTATAAATATAATTGTCACATTTTTCTTTCCATTCACTAACAGTTATGGTTGGTTTGTTGAGTTACCGAAAAAATAAGTTCGAGTTCTTTTACAAAGATTTTAAAAATACATTGTGTATATCTGATTTCTTAAAGGTCCTCCATCATTTCTTAGGAATTTTAGTCGATCGAATTAGCAGAAATCCAAACTTTGCTCCTTTTTTCGTTGTTGATCATGTAAGTGACTTCTGTGTCAAATGGTACTGAAACAATTCTTCCTGGGTAGAAGCTCTGGAAAATTACTACAGCTTGACTTCTTAATAGCCGTCGGTTGCGCTGTTTTGCATACTATTTTTTAATTATTTTTATTAATAACTTCATTAATTAGCTGAAGTTTGAACTACGTTACTCATGTTTTGTTATTCAGGTTTCAGGACTTGAATTGGAGAAAGGTACATCAAGACAGATTGGAACGAGCCGAGTCTCCAATAAGTTCCAAAGTGATCCGAGTTTTGCACTTGACTATTTAGAGAATATTGGAAGCAGGAGAAAGTCACCAAAAACTTGTGGTGGCTTTTGTTTTCGTGTGAAGAAAATCCTTGACCCTCAGAGGCCTTTCAGAAATTTGATATTTTTCATTTTGGGTGTGATTGCTATCTCAGTAGATCCTTTGTTCTTCTACATTCCTGTGGTCAACGATGATAAAAAGTGCCTTCGATTGGACAAAGCTTTGGGGACTACAACCATTGTCATTCGTTCTGTCTTGGACTTTGTTTTACATAATCTATATTATTTTGTGACTGCGTATTAGTTCCTTATTAGCTGGTAATTTACACAAGACTGTCAGAGAAAGTGCGATCAAATATTTTATGGGCTTCTTCACAATTGACCTGGTTGCGATTCTTCCGCTCCCACAAGGAAGACATAAATCTCTTTTATCCGTTCGGCTTGTTAGAAGCTGATAATCACCTATGTTGTTAATAGTAATTCACTTCTTCTTTTAGGTGACCACAATATTATTATTATTATTATTATTATTTAAATATAGTAGAATTTATCATGTGCAGACGTTGATAATTTTTCAAAAATATAGACGGCCCATAAGCCTGATTGAGAGGTTTTAAAGTAATTTCTTTTAACTAGCGAAATTAAGTTTAAATTTTGAGAGACTTTAAAAGGATGGAAAAAAAAAATTAATCAGGACTTTACCCACCCCTAATTTTTTCTTGTTTGTATATATGATACAATTAGGTATAATTAGCGTACTCTTGAATTGTGCTCTATGCAGGTGGTGATTTTAATCATTCACTACGAGAGGCACAACATTTTTAAACGCAATGAACTTATTGAAATATTTTGTTATTTTCCAATATGTGCCAAGGGTTATTCGAATCTACCCATCTTTCACAAAGGTTAGACGGAATTCAGACATACTTCCTGGAGCCATATGGCCCAAAGCTGTGTTCAATCTTCTTCTTTACAAGCTTGCAGGTCATGTAAGTTATATCCCCATTTATTTCTCCATATGCATGCATGTTTGAAAATTTGTTTTCGTGATTTACTTGACACATTAAATAGCATTGATATAGCCAGTTAAAAATAAAATAAAATAAAAATAAAAATTTAATTACAGTGAATGAATGTAAGTCAAAAATCGAACCATGTACTTTTTTTCTTAATACTGGAGTTGAGGGTCCCAAGTATATCCCTTCTATTCCTCAATACGGCCATTTGTATGTAATAAAGTACTTCATTCTGTTTAAAAGTATGGACATGGAATCTGCACTCAAAACCAGACGACACTGTCAGATATAAATTAAAAGGTAGAACGACGTGACGGTTATCTTGAGACGACGTGTTGGATTCCTGGATTTTATTCTCGCCGTGTAAGTGAAGCACGCGTTATGCAGATCACGTTTAACTCAGAAACAAAACGCCAGAGCTTAATGCCGTTTTGAGGAGCTGTAAAGTTACGCGTGCAAGGCAGGTGAGTTGAGGCTGGTCATGTTTGTTAGGTAGTTATTTTGGGCGGGTTAAAATCTGCGTTTGTTGAAACTTGAAGGAAACCGAGAAGTAGCTAGCTGACCAATCAGGTACTTTGTGTGATGTCACTGGGGCTCTATATAAAGCCATAAGATCTAGGGTTTAGCTCATTCTGTAGCTTGTATCATCATTTTAGGCTTGTAAGCTTGTTCTCTGTGATTAATCAAAACATTGCTCAGATCTTGAAGTGGACTAGCCTTCTCTAAAGCCGAACCACTACAAACACTCCGTTTATTTTTGTGTGTGTTCAGGTTTGATTTGCTTCTTTTGATTGATTGCTTGTAATTCTTGATCAATTATCAGTGCGTTTGTTTGTAATTTTGGGGGTATCTGGATTGGTTATTTGCCAATCTTGATCCAACAGTCCATGTGTCGTGTGCACATCAACTCTTGTCGGAGATACTTGTGGTATCTCTGGTGCATTAATTTCTTTTTGGCTACAGGGTAGGCTGATAGCAGTGGCTTGACGGACTTTAATGTACTAGATTTACGTAAATGATCTCTATTATGAATTAGCTTTTGTACTAATATGTAAAAATCATGAAGATTTACTTAAATGTATACATAAACTCCTTTGATTTCAGAAATGGTAACACGATCTTTTTTTTTCTTTTTTCTTTTGGTGGGTCAGATAGACCCTTTTTTGGACAATTTTTTCCTCGATTATAGTGACACAATTGAATTGCATCGACCATAATTGTGTGACCATTTCTGAGATCATGAGGATCCATGTGTACATTTGAAACTTTTAGGGGTCTTGGTGGTTTTTCCCTTGAAATTTTGTTCCAAAAAAAAATTAAAAATAATAATTCGGAGAAGGAATTATACCTCTTCAAGTTATCATTAATTACAAATGAACCCCAGCTCGATCCATATATCTATATATGTTTACACACTTGGAGAAAGAAATTGTAAATAATTTTTTTATATTGTCATTAACAGTGTATAACCAATCTGATAAAGTGATCTGCTGGTGTGTTAGGTATTTGGAGCCTTATGGTATTTTTTTGCCATTGCAAGACTGACTACATGCTGGAATAAATTCTCCGTGAATCATAATGGATGTGAACATAGTTCCTTTTACCGTCACGACAATTTAGGAGACTACAAGTTCCTTAACGACTTTTGCTCTCTAAGGACAGGAAATACAATGATCTTTAATTTTGGAATCTTCCGGGATGCTCTTCAGTCAGGTATCGTGGAGTTGATGGATTTTCCGCAAAAGTTCTTTCCTTCTTTCCAATGGGGCCTGCAAAACCTTAGGTATATAATAATTAAGCCAAAAACTTTTCTTTTGTTAGTGTGTTACGTTGATGATTATCTGACTTGTATATATAACATCAATCACATGCAAATATTGCTTTATTGTTGTTTCTCAACATGATCTATCAAATTAATAAATTGAATTTGATTATTATTATTCTTTTCTGTGAAGCGGTTTTGGTCAGAATCTACAAACAAGTAGCTATGTTTGGGAAAACATCTTTGCTGCTTTTATTACCATCTCAGGCTTGGTGTTGTTCCTCTTTCTCATTGGAAACATCCAGGTTGGTCTAATAAATAGTGCAATATATTCTTTCTTAACAACCAATATACATTATGAATTATATATTTAAGATGAATATTAATTGCTTCGGATGAGACAGATATATTTGCAGTCGAAAACAATGAGATCAGAGGAGATGAGACTGAAGTTGCGAGAAATAGAGCAATGGATGCCTTACCAAAAGCTCTCTAAGGATCTCCAACAGCAAGTAAAGAAACACCAAGGATATGTATGGCGAGAAACCAGAGGTCTTGATGTAGAAAATTTTCTGAATACTCTCCCCAAGAACCTCAAAAGGAACATAAACCGTGAACTCTTCTCACATGTGCTTCTGAAAGTGAGTTCTTTTTTATCTTAATATTAACGTTTTTGTTCTCACCGTAATAATTATGCTTTTTATACCTCATTTTCTTGCATGTGCTCATTAAGGTGCCAATGTTTAGTAACTGGAATGAACAAATTCTGAGTGAAATGTACGACCGCCTGAAACAAGTGCTGTATACAGCTGAAAGCTACATTCAACAGGAAGGTGACCCAGTTTCTGAGATGTTCTTCATCATACAAGGACAGCTATTGAGCATGAAGACTACAAATCATAAAAGAACAGAAGTCTATCTTACGGCTGGGGACTTTTTGGGAGAAGAACTTTTCATGTGGGCTCTAGAAACTCAATCTTCTTCTGACAAACTTCCCATTTCGAACTGTTAGAACCCTTACGGAAGTTGAAGGCTTGGCTCTAATGGCAGATGACTTGAAGTTTGCAGCCTCTCGATTCAGGCAAATGAACGGAGAGCTACATTCAACAGGAAGGTGACCCAGTTTCTGAGATGTTCTTCATCACACAAGGACAGCTATTGAGCATGAAGACTACAAATCGTAAAAGAACAGGAGTCTATCTTACGGCTGGGGACTTTTTGGGAGAAGAACTTTTCATGTGGGCTCTAGAAACTCAATCTTCTTCTGACAACCTTCCCATTTCGAACTGTTAGAACCCTTACGGAAGTTGAAGGCTTGGCTCTAATGGCAGATGACTTGAAGTTTGCAGCCTCTCGATTCAGGCAAATGAACGGAGAGCAGCCCAAATATATTTTCAGCTATTATGCGCCGCGGTGGAGGACTTGGGCAGCTTGTTTCATACAAGCAGATTGGCGCCGCTATAGAGTGAGAAAGCTTAAAGAATCCATGCGTGGAGAAATAAGCAGATTGCGCGATTCATCGCCTAGTTTAGGAGGCACCATTTATGCGTCACGATTCGCTGCCACAATGCTTCGTGCTACACGGTCTATTGGTACTAGAGCATTTACTGGAGAGAGTAGTTGCCATGCCACTTCATAAGTGAGTGCTGAAGAACAGTAGATAAACTCCCCATAATTTAACAGTTATCTGCATGCTTGGTTTTGCACCTTTGTTGTTGCTGCATATATAAAAGTAGAAAATATATATATATGTCAATGTTATCGAGGCACGTTCTCCCTGCTTGCCTTGGAAACAAATGGTTTTCCTTGGCCAAGTTGATATCTCCTCTGTAGCTACTTGGGCTTTCAAAATTAGTTGGTGTCAACTGAAAATATAGTTTCGATTATTTCCTGCGTTGATGAGGAAACTATAGGAGAAAATACATGGTATACAATATATACGAGCAACAAATTTTGAAATTACAAATCATAAATTCGGACTTTATAAAATAAAAGACATTAAAGCTGAAACAATAATTACATCAATGAGATAACAGCAGTGACATGAGGCGGCTCATATTGCATGAAAAAATGGTAATTATCAGAAATCTCTCCTGAGGTTTTGCGTGTTCTCACCTTAATAGATTGTATTCACGTAATCTTAGCCATCTCCCCCAATGTTGGTTTACTGTTTAGTTGACCGTCTGTTGTTTGATAGAATGACTAAAATACCCTTGAATTGAAAATTGTTCACACAAATTAAAGAATTGTTGGCTACTAATAGCATATCTGTTTTGGCGCTAAGAGATGTAATTACAGTGAAAATACCAAATAAAACACTGGACTGTCCCCTTACGTTAACAGAAGAAGGGGCAAAAATTCAACACTTGCGGCAAGATCTAGGCGTTCAATCATTTTTGCAACGCTAGCAATTCCTGCACTCATCTCACACTCAACATCTTTGCTTAGTTCCTGAGGTATTCCGAGAAAGCAGCCTTTCCTTTAAGCTGCAGGTACCCTTCGAGTATCTGTTAAAAAACAAACGCAAGTCAGATTGACATGTTGAAGCATATAAAATACCAATTCCAAATGAAACCAAGTTGCAGAAAATTTACTTGGCTGAAGCAGCAGACCATTGCGATTTTACAAACTCTGAGAAGGAGAATATCTCAGAAGGGCTTGGCCTCCTTGGATTATCAGTTGGTAACTGTCTGAAGAAAACTCTGAAAAAAAAATGATCCATTGAATAATCTGAAACATATATGTAAAGAATGGAAATATATGAAATTATGTATAATTACAAAAACTTGTGCAATGGAAGCAAGAGCTTTCTAAGACAAAAAAAAATATATGTACGATAAATCCACTTGTGAAAAGAAGAAGAAAAGAATCAACCTTTCCAAAAGTACATTTACATAACAACAAATGGAGAAAAAAGAATGCAGATCAGCTTATAAGAGTGGGCATAAATCATTTGTGCTTCCACCCAAGCTAGTTATTATTTCATTGCGTCACTGAAAAAACTTTTACGAGAATAATTCAGCATTCCAAGCCAATTGTAGTCTTTTTTTTATCCTTCCAAATAACCTCTTGGCCTTTGCCAGCCAAATGCTAGTTAAAAACAACTGAAATGTTAAAATTAATTGGACTTTTGAGTTCTGAACAAATACTTGGATTTAAAAGGGCTATCTTTGTTAATATCAGGATTAGATGAGGGAGGTTGAGCATTGTCAATTGATCTTATGACAGAAATTGGCAAATCACTTGTGAGATGACCCATGATAGAAATTTGGTAAATTCGTATATGTTGGCAGCGTTAAAGAAGCATTTGCAGCAGAACTAGAATCAATCGCTTGGGAAGCATTAAGTCCAGGATATCTCTACATCTCTACGTGAAAATAGCGAGCAATAGCTATTTGGATTATAATAATAAACTCTATCTCAACAAAGGGTTATTCAATTTATAATATTATAAAGTATCACGAAACACAACCAAAACATAATTACAAGAGCTGACTGTTCAAGAATACACTGAAGATGATATTCATGCTTGCAGCTGGTAACCTGAAACAAGCAGTACTGCACAAAAGATTATTGCTTCTTCAAAGCTAGATTTCTATTTGTACTAACTAATTACTTCAAATCCTCAAATAACAATGTACATATTATTAACAAGACACTCATGATTAAATAAACCAAATAATTCCAGAAAAAAAGATGCAAATCAAACGACAAATATCATAAAAATTCATATCATTTTGATGGTATGATCGAGTGGGCAAAATGAAAAATGATTTCAAAGAATCAGACAATGAAGACCAAATAAGTATTTTTTGTTGAAAAATAAGAAAGCCACTTGCATTTTGCTAACAAATGTCAAGGTTAGCCGAAATGTTGGATTCAAATTTGGAGAATTTTTCGAGATTGGCCAAAGAAATACCAAAATCCTTGACATATTTGCAAGGGTTAGGTGGAATAGTATTTGGGTTAGGTGAAATAGAGCTTCAAGCCTATAAATTGAAGCCATTTCTTCATTTAATTGTATCCCAAAATTGTTAAGCTTATAAGTTTCTAAACTTTTGAGAGAAATGTGTCTAAGAAATTTATCTTTCCTACAGAGTGTGAGAGTACTGGGTAAATTTGGATTTCTGATAGGGCTAGGCAAACAGTTCGGTTTTTTTCGAACTGAACCGAAATAACTTAATTCGGTTCCGTTCGGTTCTAAGGTAAAAAACTGAATGGTTTGAAATTACAAGAATTGATTAGTTTACATTCGGTTCGGTTCAAAATCGAACCGAACCGAAGAACCGATCGATTCAATCCAATTATTTACAAATTAATTTAATAAAAATTCAAAATATAAAATATAAAAAGCTAAATCACAAATACATGTATATGTGTGAACCGAACTGAACCAAACCGAACCGAATTGTACTTAAAACTGTAAAATACATGAATATGTGCAAATCGAACCAAACCAAACCGAACCGAATTTAGAACCGAACCGAAATATTTCGGTTTGGTCCAGTTCGGTTCTACAATTCAGTTCGTGTTCGGTTTTAGTTTTTAAGAACCGATTGGTCCTGGTTCGGAACCGAACCGAACCGGAAAATGCCCACTCTAATTTCTGGGAAATAGATTCGTTACTCAAATATTTGTACTCTATTAATTGTTAAATAAACAATTATTCTTTCTTTTCTCCGTGGATGTAGGTTTAATTAGCGAACCACGTAATTCTTGCATTCTTTATTTTTCTGTAATTATTGGTGCGCTTGATTTCGCATTCCGCGCACAACAAGTGTTATCAAAGCTGATGGTTTATACTTGGGGGATACGGTATTTTTCACGCATATGGTACTATTCACGTATACAGTATTGTTCACAAATACGGTGGAGACGACCATTTGTACTTAGGAGACAGTCTATTGTAAGTAGTGTGTATTTTTGCATGTTTAGGAAAGTTTTGTCAACAAAGACGATAATAATCTAAGGATTCTGGTTTTTAATTGGGACCGAGTTCCCATCCAGTCTCCTGGAAACTTTCCTGATGCATTTATTCACGCAAAATTAACATCATAGAGACTGTTTTTTAAGTGGAAATAGTTTGTGGAGAAAATAATAGAAGGTGAAACTTCTAGAATTGGGGAGAGATCTGCCAAGACTATTTTATGAGACATTTTAGGTGGGAGGTGAGATTTGTCAAGCTGCTATTTAGTACCTGTTATAGGAGGCTAGAAAATTGATATTGAAAAGTTTGATGAGAAAATCAGCTTCGGCATGTAGAGGTACGAAATTATGGATACCCTTGTTCAAATCAATCTTGATGTTATTCTGAAAAATAAAAGACACTTGTATGATGAAGAAATTTGGGATTGTATGAATGAGAAAGCTTGTGGCCAGATCAGATCTTGTTTGACCAAAGAGGTAAAATACTTGGTGAAAGATGAGGAGTGTGCGATAATTTTGTGGCGTACATTGGAGGAGAAGTACTTGCTGAAAAGTCCTGAAAATCGCCTTCATGCAATGAGCCAAGTATATGGTTTTCGAATGAAGCCTGGGTTGTCAATGCACGATCATGTTTCAAGATTTAAAAAGTTACTTGTTGATTGAAGAATCTTGATGAAGATATTAAGGATGAAGTAAAGGCTATGATTCTGTTACACTCATTACTAGAAGAACATAGCCATTTTATGACTACTTTGATATATGGGAAGAGTATGATCGTCTTTAAAGATATTTGCACAGCATTGACTAGCTTAGAGATTCATAATAATGATAAAAATTCTTAACGAGCATCATCTGAAGCTTTAGTGAGCAGAGATTGGGCGATGGAGAAATAGAAAAAGCGTGGTGGAAAGAATTCTCGATCTAAATTGAGAAGAAAAAATATAGCTCGAGACGAGTGTGCCTTTTGTAATGAAAAGGGCCATTGGAGGAAAGATTGTCCAAAAGCTTAAAAGAGAGATGGGAAGAAACCAGCAGCAGCAAACATGGCACGAAAAGATGAAGACTTTGATTATTCACTAAGTATTACTCTTGTAGCATACGTGGCTAGTTCGAGCGAGTGAATACTTGATATTGGAGCAACCTATCATTTGTGTCCTATTAAGAAATGGTTTATGAATTTTTGTAATTTGAAATCTGGTACAGTTGTAATAGGGAATGATCAACCTTGTCGCACAATGGGGATAGGAACAATTTGGCTCAAAATGTTTGATGGAATGGGTAGAGAACTCAAAGAGGTTAAATTTGTTTCAGCTTTAAAGAAAAATCTAATTTCTGTGGGTGCTTTGGAAGTTAAAGGCTACAAGGTTACCATTGAAAATGGTATAATGAAGTTTACACATGGGGCTATGGTGACTCTTCAAAGGGTTCAGCGTCACAACATGTACTATTTAAAATGAGGTACAACTAATGAAGCAAATGTTGTTAAGGCGCACAGTGATAGCACCAAGCTATAGCATGTACGATTGAGACATGCTAAAGAAAAGTTTTTGCACTGATGATGCATAGACTCTTAAAATGTACAAAAACTTGTAAATTAAATTTCTGTGAGCATTGTGTAGTATGCAAAAAAACAAGGGTCAAATTTAGTACAACTAATCACGATACTCGTGAGATCCTTGAATATGTTCATAATGATGTATGGGGACCAACCAAGACTGCATCAATTAGTGGAAGCCATTATTTTGTTACATTTATTGATGATTTCTCTAGACGTGTGTAGGTATACGCTATGCGAGCAAAGGATGAGGTTCTAGAGATTTTCGTGAAGTGGAAGAAATTGGTAGAGACTTAAACTGGCAGAAAGATCAAAGTATTACGATCTAATAATGGGGGTGAATATATTTCTGATCCATTCTTGCAAGTATGCCAGAACGAAGGTATTAAAAGACATTTCGCGGTGAGACATACTCCGCAACAGAACGGTGTGGCTGAACGTATGAATCGTACTTTATTGGAGAAGGTACGGTGTATGTTATCTAATGCTGGTTTAGATAAAAAAATTTGGGCTGAAGCTGTGAGCTACACAAGTCACTTGTAAACCAGTTGCCTTCTGCTACAATTGGAAGTAAAACTCTTATGGAAATGTGGTCTGGAAAGCATGCACAAGACTATAATTCCCTTCGTATATTTAGGTGTCCAGCTTATTATCATGTCAAAGATGATATACTGGATCCTCATGCTAGAAAAGCTATCTTTGTGGGATTTAAAGGTTGAGTAAAGGGCTTGAAGCTTTGGGATCTCGAAGACAAAAAGTTTATGTGTAGCAGAGATGTCACATTTAATGAAGCTTCAATGATAAAAACTGCAAGTTCTCAGCAGGTGAAGAACAAGACCAAAGATGTATTGCAGCGGGTGGAGTTTGATGCAACTCTATATGTACTAGTTAGTTCTACATCAAAGAAGGGTTCAACTATGGAGGTGACACCTAGAGTTGAAGAAGAGGTTGTTTCTTCTGATGTCCCACAAAATGAAGAAACAATTGATGATGTAGATAATGATGATTTTATAGTAACATGGAGGCCAAGAAGAGAAATAAAGAAACCCGGATGGCTTACTAAAGATATAGTGGTAGCATATGCACTTCCAGTTATTGATGATGACATTCCCAACACTTTCGGTGAAGCATTACGCGGCAGTAAAAGTGATCAATGGAAGTTAGCCATAGAAGAAAAGGTGAAATCTCTCCATCAAAACCAGACTTGGGAACTTGTGGAGTTACAAAGGGGAAAAAGGTTATTGGCAATAAAAAGGTCTACACCAAGAAGCAAGGATCTTCGAATCAATCAACTCCTCGATACAGGACAAGGCTCGTGGAAAAAGATTTTGCTCAAAAAGAAAGTATTGACTACAATGAAGTTTTCTCTCCAGTTGTAAAACATACTTCCATTCGTATCCTACTTGCCTTAGTTGCAAAATATGAGATTACCAAGTGAGTTTTTGAGCCTATCATTTTTCTTGGAGAGTAACCCTTTTACCCATTCTTTATACAGCTTAGTAGTTTATTATTTTATACACGGTCTCTAGATTTCTTTTGAGTTAACCCTTAAGAAAATTTAAAAAAAGAAAAAATGTGTGTTGCTATATTTGGAGGCCCATCTAACTAGTAGATATGGAAGACTATTTAGAGCCCTAAAAGATTATGGAAAGGTTATCTTTGATCCATTTGAGCCTTTCTAGCCATCCATTTTATGAAATATTCATAAATAACCATTTTGACCCTTAAAAAAAATATTTTCTTTGTCAACTTATTATCTTGACCCACTCCGATTTGGAGTATTACCCAATGTCTTATAAGTTTCATCACTTATTTATGTTTGAGAAAAATGTAAATAATTATTTTGTTTAGTAACGTGGTGCCAAATAAAAAAAATGTTGTTTAAAAAAATAATAATAATAGGTGAAATCCACCTTGCAACTTCTTAAAAAAAACAAAAATCTCTACATTTTTCTCAAACATACACTTTGTTTTCCTTATTTACCCTTATTTGTTAGCCATGTCCTTTGTCTACGTTACGTCCTAATAAAAGTTCTTTATTTTAGGGAACTATAGTCTGAAGTAAAAGCTAGTTATATTGGCCAAAAAGATGTAGTGGTGCATAAATAAATAAATGAATAAATTGGGTTGACTAGTATTTCTATTGGAATTGAGTTCATATTATTTCTAAGCTGAGGGCATATTTTTTTTATCTTGGTAAGAGCATGTGATATCACTTCTTTATTATTTTCTCTCAATTACCATTCATTGGAGTGACTTTTTTATTGGGTTTAATTTCTTTATAAGAGTGTCACTACTTCCAGTGAGATTTTGCGGTTTGACATGTCATTCTTGAAAGTAGCTATGACAAAGTCTATTGGGCTGATTCATGTGGATGGTTGATGTGGGTGTGATTTTTCTTTAGACTGGAGATAATGCTTATACTTTTATTTGATTACTATATTAGTCTAATTGAATAAACATGATTGTTAAAAAAAATCATTTTGGATTTGAATTTTGTTTTCGCTTTATTTGCTAGAGACTAGTAATAAGTTAGTTGAGGGGTGTGTTGAGTGTTAGAAAATGTATATTTATAAAGGAGAAAATCGTCATTTTACACTTCTAGTAAAATGTATATTTATAAAGGAGAAAATCGTCATTTTACACTTCTAGTTTTACTAACACCCTTAGTTTTATGTATTTAAACTTCTTATCATCTAATTATGTGTGTTGTATTATAATTAAGTATTTTATGTATTTTAAGGGCATCATAGTTATTTCACAATGAATAAGAGATCAGATGACAAAACGGACATCACTTTTGAACTCAGGAAGCTCGAAAACTTTAGGAGGAGCATAAAAATAAAAATAGCACTATTCACATATACGGTATTGTCTACGTTACTGTTCACGACACTGTTAACATAGATGGATCGATGACGTGGCACTAACCGATGATGTGGCATTAACTGATGAGGTGTCACAATTCTGTTAGACTAAAATTCTTATGCATTGTTGATCGATGACGTGGCAACATATTAGTGGACTAAAAATCTCGTGTACGGTACATGTATTATACAAGATTATTTTCAACCAAACCACATCACTGTTCAACCCGGGTCAAATTGTGTTACTATTCAAACTGCGTGGTTAAATCGCATATTATTGACTAATGATGTGGCGCAATCTTGAGCTTCTGAAATGTTTTTAATCCGATGGCCATGATTTACTCAATGTATCTATAAAAAGAGGGCTCTCCCCCTCTAATTTGATATCTCTGAATCCATTTTTGAGATTCATTTTCTGTAATTCCTTCTCCATCTTGTATTTTCTACATATTTTAATAAATTTTTATTTTGCTCCTAGTTCAATTATGAGTAGCTAATTTTCTTTCAAGCTTGGGTTGAAGGTGAAGTCTTAACATGTGTCATTGGCTTTATTTGGTAAATTTATTTACTTTTTCCCTCTAATTTTTGTGGATGATTTGACTTTTCGTTGACAAATAATAATAATCTTGTCTTGATACCGCCTTGGTTACACCGGCTCCCTAGTACAAGATTATTATTATTTGGCATGATAAGCCCTTAGCATCATATTAATTAGAGTGTGGTTCATGAGGTGTGGATTTCTCCCTCATGATTTAATTGATATTAATAAGGAATATTTAGCCCATGGTGCATGTTGATATGGATCCAAATACCCAAGTGTTTCATTTCAATAAATTCCTCTTCAATTTATTCTTGCATTTCAATTCTAATTTTAAGATAATCTAAGTCACTTTCACCACAAATCCAACCACCCATTTAGAAAAATTAATTCTACATACAATTAAAATTCATCTCCTCATGGGATCAACACTCGTCACCATTAATCTATTCTACAATGGATTCGTGCACTTGCGAGTTCAATAAAATTTGCACAACATAAATTCTCTCCATTAATGGGTTCTTTTGTAACTTCTTTGATCACTAAATCTAAAAGACTCCAGATGATGGTCCTTTTAGCCTTCTTATCTATCTTGGTCATTTGCTCTTGGGTTTTTGAGGAAGACACTTTCTATTCTTTTTATTTGGATACTGGTTGAAGAGCATTTCTAAGGCCTTGTGTTACCAACACTACCTCCATCATAACCTTCCACATACTAAAGTCATTTTTTCTATTAAATCTCTCAAGAGCAATCTTAGAGGTAGCCATACTTGGATTTTAGACAGAAGACCTTGGCTTTGATACCACACTTAGTGATTAGATTGCCTTACTTCCTCCAGCAATCAACCATTACCCAATAACACTGTCAAGATCTATAAAAGTTGTAAAATGAACCAATCAACCAATTTGATGCTTCAATGTTAACTTAACTTTTAGCTCTAGGTTTGCAGAGATAGTATCGAGAAATTAAACTGAATTAGAAGCAAAATAGACATATTAAGAAATAGATTTAACGTGCTTCAATTGTGCATGAATACACAATCTATATCTAGGGAGAAGCCTAAAAAAAAGCATTATTGATGATTCAATATCAAGTTTACAAAGCTTATACAAATGAGATTATATAGAACAAGAAACTACTTTCTCTCTTTCTCAAATCTCTCTAAAAAGCTCACAAATATCACACTAAAACTGCCTTAAGAATCAACCTTTATATCTCTGATATAGAAACCCATGTTGCACCATTTTGTGAAAAGTGTCTAATAACTTCTAACGGCTTACATTCTCAAGTCACATGGTAGCTTGCCACCACAATGGTAATTACTAATACACCATTATGGGATAAGTTTATTCCTACTGCCTCTGTCTCGAAGAAGGTGATTCCATATATTGCGGCTAAATAATTCTGCTACTAGTGGTAACTATGCATTACCTCTCTAACTTGTTGTTTAATTGCTCTATTCAAAATGCGTCTTGTTCCCAAACCTTTGAATATGGTTTCAATCTAGATTGGATCCTTCCCCTTTTCTTTCATGTCCTTAAGTTTGTAAGGCATTTTCTTAATGTTGGCATTCTCTATTAACTCCTTCAAATTCTATTGTTTGATTAATTCTTCAATTTTTTCCTTAAGTGCTCAACAGCCCGAGGTGTCGTGTCCGTGACCTTTGTGAAAATAGAAATACTTTGACTTGTCCCTTTTTCTAGATATGGTAATTAGCATGTTCGACCACTTGAGATAAGCCTTATTCTTTACATACATCAAGACATGCTGTCGGGTGATGTTTAATGGGGTGAAATGATTAAAGCGTGATCAATATATCAGTTGAGTTCTTTCCCGCAAAGTGCTTCGCTCACACAACTTATCATCTGTGGGGTTTTACTCTTTACGTATCCTTTTGTGATCCAGTGGCCTCCCAGATATCTATGGTTCAAATCTTTTCCTGGTAGAATAAAGTTCTTCATCACTCGAATACCTATGTGCTTTGTGTAAAAGGTTAGTGTAAGTGTAAGGCAAGTTTTTCAAAAGCTACTAAAAGAATTTTCCTTGCTTAAGGCCCATTATCATTGCCATTAATACTACTCCATCACTATATCCTTCTACTTGTATTACTTCTATATTGAAACGCACGACATAATCCCTGAGACTTTCATCCTTATGTTGGGTGACTAATAATAAGTGAGTTGATAGTTTCTTGTATTGCCTTACTCCAAGGAACTGCACCACGAACTACTTTTAGAGATAAGAAAATGAGCTGATACTCCATGGGTTAAGTTATCTAAACCACTACCTAGTTGATCCAGTTGAAGTAGATGAAAAGGCCTTGCACATTATTGCCTTTGAAGCCCCTTGCAATTCCATCAATGATATATATGATTCTAAGAGGTCAATAAAGTCCTTTTATCCATTATACACCCTTATTTACGATAGCCTGAATCTTAGTAGTAATGATGTCTTCATAATTTCTTCTATAAGTCAATAGCATCAGTTTTTTCCCAATCATTAGTTCCTTTAGATGTAAAATCAGTATCCTCAATGTCTGAAAGAGGACATTCATCTAAGTAAGCCAGCATTTCTTTAGTCTTCATTCCGTTTGATACAGGACAGCTCATCCTCTAGACAGATGCAAGTGACCATTGTTGGGGAGCACTATGTTTCCAACTGTGAAGATGGTTTCGTCCATCTGATCTGGATTTGGATGTGGATGAAATACTCTCTGGGCCTTCTAACTTTTCATTCTGATTATTCTATCTTAACTTTAACTTCGCAATTTATTCTTCTCATTTTACAGAACCAAGTTTAATAGCTCGCATTCTATGTGATCTCCCAACGGTTGAGTTTGGCCAACACATGGTCTGTCAAATTTCATCATTTCATCTCGCTTTGAATCTCCCTCCAAGTGGTCACTTGGCTACATCTAAATTAAGATCGGAGTTGGCCCTTTGTTCTATTCATTTTCCTATCTCATTGAACTAGTTTCCCTACCCTTACTTCATTGGAACAAGGCCATCGAATTGAGACTTGGTAGGAGCTCTATAAGTCTTATGGTTGCAGCAGTCCCACTTCATTTAGTGCATTATTCTTTTGGCTATCCTTTTTTCTGCAACTATTAGGAACTTGGGGATTGTATCAATTATAATTTTGTCATGGTGAATACAAAACTTTATTAGTAGAAAACCCTTCCTGTAGCACCGACTGTTGATACTTGATTTTTTTCCAATAATTGTTGAACCAAGGGCAACAGATAGAAGTGTACCTCTATACACAGTAAGAAACAAAGAAAATGGTGAAATAAGACTGAAAAAGGTGGTTTTCCAGCAATCTCACTCCAATGCTTAAATCAGTAAGGTGTTTTTTTAGCAGAATCCTAAGAGTTTTTAATGTATTTGAATTCTCACACTCTTTTCGGCATCTTATTTCTATTAAAAGTAACTTAATTAGAAAAAATTGAGCATGGTTTTAAGAGTGGGGGTTGTGCCCCTATTTTTTGGTGCATGGTGGTCTTGTAGCCAACTTCTTCATCTATTATCCTTGTGCTTCTGTGATTTTCTACTATTGATAGGCGTTATCCTGACATTTTCACTCTATAGGCAATGCCTTTGACCAAGATATGGCTTCAATTGAGAGTTCGTTATTTCCCACCTCAAGGGATCATTGAGAGTTTGTTATTTCCCACATTGAGGGATTCTCAACTCCCACCTATTATTTTCTTTCCTACTTTTGAGAGATCCAATTTTCCCCTTGGAGATCTTGACCCTCTCGAGGTGGTTCAAGTGATTAATTTCTTTGTCAACAACAGTCATCAAATTTTCTAAATTTATTTTCATGAATAGTTTGGGTTAAACCTGAATATCTAGAGGATTGGAGAATAATAAATCTTGTTACGTTGTTAACTTTAAAGATGTGTATATTTCTCAATTGGCGTGGTTGATATTTTCATAGGGGAAAACAGTCAAATGCCTCTCTTATTAAACCATTTCTCTGTCTTTTATCAAAATCGCCAATTGTTCATGTCTTTAGATTTTGAATTCATTTTACTTACAAGAACAAATCTATATGTTGATAAATTTTTGCTAGTTACTTTCAAGTGCTTAATTTTTAGGAAAATTATCATTTTACTACTAAAGTTTTACTGACATATCATGTCAGTACAAAAGTTTACCGAAAAGTGCATTTTACTATTAAAGTTTTGTACTGTTATCAATTCACTACCATTATAATGTTGATTTTGTTTCTGTTAGTCTATATGGTTATATAATGTTGATTTTGATAATAACAAACCACATGTTTTGGATAAACAAGAAATTGCACTTTATGATTTTATAAAATAAGAAAATAAGTATATTTGAAACAAAAATTCTGAACTATCCGAATAGTCCGATTAAATAAACGGCAAACTAAAAACATGAAGTTGCATTCTGAGACAACCGAATCATAGGACTAAACGGCATACCAGATACAACAAGGACACACTCTAAAAAGTATATGGTTATAAAATGTTGATTTTGATGATAATAAATCACGTGTTTTGGATAAATAAGAAATTACATTTTACGGTTTTATAAAATAAGAAAATAAGTATATTTGAAACAAAAATTATAGAACTAATCAACAGCTGGATAAAATAAACAGAAAACCAAAAACTAATAAGTTGCATTTTTGAGACAACCGGATCATCAAAAAAGCTGAACGGCACATCGGATACAACAAGGATATATCCTGGAAAGCAACTGACTAACTGAATTCAGTAAGCAATGGTTCGATTATGCAGAAATTCAAATCTTTCACTATAACGGTAACATTAAGTGGCAAAATTGGTTAGTATAAATAGCAAGCCAGTTAGCACCAAAAAGTCAATAATGGTTAGTTTTATACTCTAAGTATAAAATAGCTTAATCAAATTTAAATAGGCAAAACAACTACTATCATCATTAAGTATTCTCCTGCAATCTTTATTTTTTTCATTCATTCACATATTGGGCTTTCATTTGTAATCAAACACATTATGTGAAGGAAATTTATTTGTAATCCTTTTGGTAAAATCAAGTTGAGAAGTTGTAAGCGTGGGATACACTTGAGTTAAGAGATTGTGGATAATCTCTTGTTGTAAAGGTCTATTAACACCTTAGAAGTCAATTGTAAGCATTATTGAAGCCTTAAAGGTAAGTTGGAGGCGTGGACCTAGGCACAATTGGCCGAACCACGGAAAAATCGCGTGTTTGTTCTCTCTCTCACCTTGTCTCTTTATTTTTCATTGCACATTAATTTGTTTATCGCAAATTTAGTTGTTTTGTTTAAAATTGCATTAAGTTTTAGCTGCTTAAATTTTTAAAATCCCAATTCACCACTTTCTTGGGTTGCTTGATTAGTATTTCATTTGGTATCAAAGCAAAGTACTCTTGTTTAGACTTAACTATCTAGAGTTAAAAATCCATGGCAACTTAAAATGATTCCATATTTAGGGAAGTTAATCAAATGCTAGAACTCTTTTTTCTTATAAAAACAACTACCCTTATTGGAAAACTATGCGGATTTATTTGTAGGCTTTAGATTACAAAATTTAGGAAATTGTTAATAATGGCCCATTTGTGCCTGTTACTAAAAATGAAAAAGGGGAAGATATCCCCCAAATCATCACAACAATGGAGTGAGGAAGAAAAGAAAAGGTTTTCTCTAAATTTCAAGGTTATGAATGTTTTGTTTTGTACACTTAATAAGAAAGAGTTTTATAGAGTGTCTAGTTGTGAAAGTGCTCAGAAAACTTGGAACAAACTTGAAGTTGTCTATGAGAGCACAAACCAGCTCAAAGAGTCTAAGATTACCAAATATACTAGACAATATGGATTATTTCAAATGGAACAACATGAAAGTGTTTCTTCCATATATACTAGGTTTACAGATATTGTAAACACATTAGGAGCCCTTGGAAAAACATTTTTAATTAGCAAAAAGGTTAAGAAGATTATTAGGTCTTTACCAACTGAATGAAAACCTAAGAGAACTACCATAAAGAAAGCTCTGAATGCAAAGATTACATGCCCAGAATTAAAAAATAAAACATTGCTTGATACAATTTGAATGTCATTACATATGTCATCTATGTCACGGTTATTAATTTATAACAGAATATTTTCCATCACAAATTCATGATGGTAATTCATAATCATATATCAGTCACATAATATTTTAATATAAAAATAATTAAATTAAAATTGAATTTACTTAAATTTTTGCACCTTTTTTAAAAATATTAGGCAGAAAATTCAGTTACCAATTATAAATTTATTATTCAATTTTGGTGGAAAATTTTTTATGATAGACTTTATGATGGGTATTTTCCATCATAAAGTTATATATTTTTTTAAAGATTATATTATAATCATAATTTATTGATGAATTCCTGTTTACAAATTTAATTTATAAATAAAATAAATATCGTGAAAAAAATGAAAATAATTAATATTAATTAACATCCACTCAATCCAACAAATTAATTTCAAAAGAAGTACATTTAATATTCAATGTTATCATCACCAATACATAATAAAACATCGCAAATTGAAAAAAAATATCATTCGAAAATATAAAACAATAGTTAAATTACAATTGAACTCCAAGAAAAGAAAATTAAAATTCCAGCCACCAAGCCATGTTACCCAACAAAACTTCCAAAGATTAATGGAAATATTCCAACAGTGAAACTTCTAGTAAGACTTCCAGCAGTAATACCATCTTCCAGCGACAATACTCAAACAACCACATACCCAACAACACTCCAACCTATACCCAGCAAACCACCATATGCCAACAGCACTCTAATTCCAACCATATAACCAGGAACATTCCAACCCAAACCTAGCAACCAAGCTGATAACTCTAAGAAATGAGAGTTATCATGGCACTTTTAGACTTAAATCAATAATACTTAGGGAGCAAATGATGTGTTTCATTGCATTTTTGTTACATTTTGCATGAACATTTATTTTAGTTTAATCTTAATAAGTTTTGCTTGATTTAAAGTAATTTGTGCTCAAATTGTGTGTATAATTGTAGGTTTTCAAAAGCTTATAATTCATACAAGGAATGTTAATACAATAGGCTAGTAAAAAGGAGGAAGAATATGGCTACAAAAGAATTGAAACAAAATCTGGAGCAGTGCAGTGCTATAATCGTTGCTGGAGCAACCATTGTTGTAGCAATCTTGGAACAACGATAGAGAAAACTTAGCGCGAGATATTTACAGAATTGCAATCTATAGTTTCCTAATCTGACTCGTGTACACCCTAGGATTTGGTTTACCCTAGTTTTTCAGTTATAAAAAGGGGTGTGCATCACATAAAACGGCGGGAAGGAATTAACATTGGAAAAAATGGAGAGGAAAAGAAGAAAACAATTTGAATTCAAGGGAACCAATTTTGCATCAGTGAAGAATCCAGCAAAGTTATTTGGATTCAATCTTCATCGTTCTCTACTTGTTTCTTTCCTTACTCTTTGATTAAACCGATATATTTCATGACCAATATTTTGCTATTTGTTTTTCTTTTTCAAAGTATGAACTAAATTTTATTGTAGTTGAGTAACAAACAATATAAATGGGTTTTTTACTGTTCTTATGAGTTGCGATATAATTGTTGTAGCATGTTACTCTAGTGACTATTATTATAATCATCATTTCACTTGACCACTCATTTAATGGTTCAAATTAAGAGAGAGCCACAAATGGTCTGTTTTAGTGGATATTATTAGAGTAATAGTTGATTGTAATTTAAGTTTTCAGGATTAAGTTTTTCTTGAATCCCATAAGGGCTAGAGAGAGTAGATGTTCATAATGTCATACCTCAGGTAGAATAACAACTGGTCATTGTTAAGATACTTAAGGGTATGAGAAGTCCAACACGCGACAACTAAGGAAACAAAATAATTATGCCCAGTGCTATAGGAATTGTTGTAGCAATTGTTGCTAATTTGATAAAAAAAACAATCAATCCATGAAGTGAGTTTGATCATTCAGCTACTTCATTCTCATTCGATTCTTTTACGCAATTTATCTAATCTATTTCATTGCTACAAGTATTTGTTTTATTTTCTTACCATTGTTAGTTTCGGTAGTAATCAACTTTAACTAGGTTCATCTTGAAATAAAGGTAGATTGCACTATTGTGATTGTTGTAGTATTTCTAATAACATCAGTCTCTGTGGAGATGATTTAGAATATTCATTACTTTATTACTTGTTGTGTACACGTGCAAATTGACATTAATAGCAATTGAGTAAAAATTTATCAACAAGTTTTTGACATCATTGTCGGGGACTGATTGTTTATTTTCAAAGTTTGAAGTAAATCTTGATAGTGCCAACTTAATCTAATTTGTTTTATCTATAGACAAATCAATACTTGCATGCACAAAGACAGATCTGTTGTATTCTAATTTGATCCTGAGATTGAAAAGACTATAAGGAGACTGTAGAGTGAACAAAGAAATTCAAAAATTGTTTTAGACATGGATAATCTGCAGGATGTAGGAAACTTGGACCCTTATGGGCCACTACAACCTGTCAACATTCAAGAGGGCTAGAATGAGCATGTTAATCAAAGACAACTAGGCAACAACAATATAATTCACATGGCAAATGACAGAGACAGGGCTATCAAAGATTATGTTGTGTTAACTCCTCAAGTTGTACATCCTCGAATAGTCAAACCTGAAGTGGAAGCTGCAAACTTTGAACTTAAGCTAGTAATGTTTCAAATGTTGTAAACAGTGAGTCAATTCAATGGACTACCAACAGAAGATCCTCACCTCCATCTTAAGTTTTTTTTAAGTGAGTGATGCTTTTAAAATTGCTAGAGCAACACGAGATGCTTTAAGGCTAAGGTTTTTTTCCGTACTCCTTAAGAGATCGAGTAAGAGTATGGTTGAACTCATTACCATCTGATTCCATCACTACATGGAATGAATTGGCTGACAAGTTTTTAATGATGTATTTTCCACCAACCAAGAATGCAAAATTACGGAATGAGATCACTTCTTTTCATCAACTTCAAGATGAAAATTTGTATGAGGCTTAGGAGAGATTTAAAGAGCTGCCCAGAGGTATCCTCATCATGGCATTCCTTGTTGCTTATAGTTAGAAACCTTCTACAATGGGTTAAAACTAAGTATGAGATTGATGGTTGATACTTCAGCAAATGGAGCTTTGTTATCTAAATCTTACATTGAAGCTTATGAAATTTTAGAGAAAATTGCCAACAATAATTATTAGTGGCCATCAACTAGACAGACAGCAGCAAGAGGAGCAGCAGGGGTACATAATATAGATGCAATTATAGCATTATTAGCACATGGAAGGGAATCAACTAATAAATGCTAAAGGAGAAATTACAACACTAGTGGTAACAACTTACAATAAATTAAATGAACAGAGATTGGTACCTCCTGAGGCAACCTAGCAATTTAGGTATCCACCTCCTTTCCTGCACAGATTCTAAAAAAAAAAACAAGACAAGCAGTTTAGTATTTTTTTGGAAGTGCTGAAGCAATTACACATCAACATACTTTTTGTGGAAGCATTAGAGCAAATGCCCAATTATGTGAATTTTTAAAAGACATCTTGGCAAGAAAAAAAAAGGTTGGAAGAATTTAAAACTGTTGTTTTAACACAGGAAAGCAGCCACATGCTCCAAAGTAAGATTCCTCAAAAATTAAAGGATCCAAGAAGCTTCAAAATACCATGTTCCATTAGAACTAGGTACAATGATATATCGCTCTATGATTTGGGAGCTAGTATTAATCTGGTATCGTCATCTATATTTAAGCAGTTGGGAGTAGGAGAATGCAAACCAAAAACAGTCGCTCTGCAATTAGCTGACATATCTCATGCATATCCTGAAGGAAAAATTGAGGATATAGTGGTGAAGGTTAACAAATTCATCTTTCCAATATACTTAATTATATTAGACTTTGAGGTTGATAAAGATGTACCCATTATACTTGGAAGACCTTTTCTAGTAACCGGAAAGACTCTGATAGATGTGCAAAAAAGAGAGCTAACAATGAGGGTGAATGACCAACAAGTCACATTCAATGTATTAGAGGCTATAAAGAACCCTGATGAGGCAGAAGATTGCAATTTCCTGAGTGTTGTGGATTTTGTTGTAGCAGATAGAATCTACAAATGCTGCAGTAATGAGATCATCCAAGTTGCCACATTTGAGAGCTTTAAAGAAGAAGACGTAGCTACAAACTAGATAAATTGAATGGGAGGAAGGCAATCTAACAGACATAGCAGATTTGTTGAATATATGAATCTATCAGACATAGAAGTAAAATCAACTTTACTATTTATTGAATTGCCATCTACTCTTGAATTAAAATTGTTACCCTCACATTCGAAATATACTTATCTTGGTCAGAACAACACACTCTTTGTAATCATTTCATATACTTTGGATGCAGGTCAAGAAAGGAGCCCGGTGGATATGATTGGGAAATACAGAAAAGCAATTGGATGGACCATGGCAGATATTAAAGGGATCAACCCATCCATATGCATGCATTAAATTCTGTTATAAGACTGCTACAAAAATCCAATAGAGCAACAGAGAAGGCTAAACCTTATTATGAAGGAAATTGTGAAGAAAAAATCATCAAATGGTTGGATATTGGGATCATTTACTCGATATCAGACAATTCATGGGTGAGCTCGGTTTAATATGTTCCAAAAAATAGAGGAATAATAGTGATAGTAAATAAGAAGAATTAACTTATTCCTACAAGAACAATGACTAGATGGAAGGTATATATGGATTACAAGAAGCTCAACAAAGCCACTCGAAATGATCATTTCCCACCTCTATTCATAGATCAAATGTTGGACAGACTTGCTAGAAAACCATATTTTTGTTTCCTATATGGGTATTTAGGCTATAACTAAATTGTTATAGCCCTAGAGGATTAGGAAAAGACTACATTTATATGTCCTTATGGAACGTTTGCCTTCAGAAGGATGCCCTTTAGTTTGTGCAATACTCCAATAACTTTTCAGAGATGTATGATGTCTATTTTTTCAGATATGGTGGAGCAAATATTGGAAATCTTCATGGATGATTTCTCATTCTTTGAAGAGACATATATTGATTGTTTACATAACATGAAAGAAGTTCTTAAAAGATGTGAAATTACTAACTTAGTACTCAATTTGGAAAAATGCCACTTTATAGTGCAAGAAGGCATAGTGTTGGGTCATAAGGTGTCCAAGAATGGCATAGAGGTAGATAAAGTAAAGATAGAAGTAATAGACAAACTACCACCTCCCACTTTAATCAAAGGGATTAGAAGTTTTTTTAGGTCATTGCTAGGTTTTACAGAAGATTCATAAAAGACTTTTCCAAGGTAGCTAAACCATTATGCTCATTGCTATAACATGACAAGCCTTTTTCATTTTAATAAAGACTGGCTTCAAGCCTTTAGAGAATTAAAAAAAGCTTTGATCACTGTACCAGTGATAATATCACTAGATTGAACTCTACTATTTGAACTGATGTGTGATGCTAGTGACCATTCTATTGGGGCAATGTTGGGGTAGAAAAAAGATAAGATTTTCCACTCTATATACTATGCTAACAAAACTCTTACTCAAGCTTAGATTAATTACACCACTACATAGAACAAGTTGCTAGCAGTAGTATTTGCTTTCGATAAATTTAGAGCTTACTGGATACTAAAGTGACAATGTACATAGATCATGCAACCATAAAGTACCTAATCTCAAAAAAGGATGTTAAATCGAGATTAATAAGATAGATCTTATTGTTTCAGGTGTTTGATTTGGAAATTAAAGATAAAAAGAGGGACTGAAAATCAAGTAGCATATCATATGTCTAGGCTAGAAGCAAACATAAGCACATTGACAAAAAAAGACATCACTGAAACTTTTCCTAATGAACAACTGTTAGTAATACAGAAGGCACAGATGCTATAGTAATCAAGATCTCTATGGTATGTAGATTTTGCTAACTACTTAGTAAGTGGATTGCTACCACTTGAGTTGAAGTTCTAGCAGAAAAAGAAATTTCTTCATGATGTTAGAAACTATTAGTGGGATGACCCATATTTGTATAAGTTATGCTCAGATCAAGTCATACAAAGATGTGCAACATATGGAGGATACTTTGGTGGTCACTAGGGGTGGGCAAAATACCTGATCCAACCCGAAAAATTTCAAGTTCGGATCGGATCGGGTTATGAATAAAACTTGATTAGATAAAATTTTTGAAACCCGATCAGGATGTGATTGGGTTGGGTCAAAACCGATCCAATCCGAAAACCCAATCGAGTTGCTTAAAAACAAAAAGAAAACCTAAATGGCTAAACAGAACAAATACGAACACCACGGCTCACACCAATACTCTCTGTGTTCCAAGCAAACACCATAGCTCCACTTTAGAAAAAAGAAGATAAAAGTAAATCACAAAAATAAAGTTTAGGAGTGGCACTTTGTCCACTCTCTTCTTTCCCACAACAACACAACTCACACAAACAACTACAAGCAACAACATATCTACTTTTCCGATTTGTTTCTCATCTTTGCCTCAACATCAGTATAGCACTGACAGCAGTGGGCCAATGGCAGCACACCACACGACTAAATCTGCTGCACTAACAACAGGATCTGCTTGTTGTTGCATCGACGATTGCTTCACTTCATTTCGATCAGATCTTCTTTTCCGATAGCCACACCCATGAAGCCATCGATGTCGTTGTTGCTTGATCCATCGGTTGTTACTTGACCCATGTGAAGCGATCCATGGTTGTTCTTCCAACGAGACCGAGATTGAGATTCACACACCAAGTCCTCTAAGCTCAACTTTTTTAATGCTTTTTCAGTTTATATATGTATTTTTTTATGACAGTCACTAGAGGAAAGTGGAAATGGACTAAAATGAACTAATTGCATAAAAGTGATCTTGTAATTATTAAATAATTATTAAACAACCCCAAAATTATAAAAAATGACTATTTTTTATCCTTAACTCGAATTGACCCGAAATTGATCCCAATTTTAGAACCAATCTGATCCGACCCAAATACAACCTGATTCGACCCGATCCGATCTAAAATTCGTGTTGAGTTTGGATAAGTTTCTCTCTAACCCGATGAACTAGAAATCCAATCGGGTTGACCCGAACCTAATTTTGCACACCCCTTGTGGTCACAGAACAACTTTTAAGGTTCTACAATCAGGTTATTACTGGTCTTCTATTTTTAAAGATACTTATGAGTTTGCTAAATGTTGTGACAAGTGTCAAATGACAGGAAATAGAACTCAAAGACATGAAACGCCATTCACGAACATTCTGGAAGTGGAGATTTTTTATGTATGGGAAATAGACTTCATGGGTCCTTTTCCACCATCCTTTGGGAACTTATATATTCTGGTTGCTGTGGATTATGTCTCCAAATGGGTAGCAGTTATAGTATTACCAGTCAATGATACTAAAGCAATAGTAAACTTTTTTCAGAAAAACATCTTTCCAGATTTGGCACTCCACGAGCAATTATTAGTGATGAAGGTACTCATTTTTGTAACAAAGTATTTGCAGTAGGTATATTAAAATATGGAGTAAGGCATAAAGTAGTAATAGTATATCACCCACGGTCCAATGGCGAGGCAGAAGTGTCTAATAGAGAGATTAAGAATATCTTAGAAAAAATAGTGAACCCATCAAGAAAGGACTGGTCCTTGCACTTACATGACTCCCTATGGGCCTATAGAACAGCATAGAAAACACCACTTGGCATGTCTCCCTACCAAATTTGTATAGGAAAGCTTATCACTTGCCACTCGAGCTAGAGCACAAGACATACTGGGCACTGAAGCAATTAAATTGGGATATACATGCTGTAACAAAGTAAAGGAAATTTCAACTATGTGAGTTTGATGAATTATGTATGTTCTCATATAAAAATGCAAGAATTTATAAAGAGAGAACAAAACACTGGCATGACAAACATATCCAACATAGGAAATTAATCCCTGGTCAATTAGTGCTGCTCCATAATACGATGTTAAGACTATTTCTAGGGAAAGTGAAATCTCGATGGTCTGAACCCTTCAAGCTGCTTAGAATCTACCCTTATAGGGTTGTTGATCTCTTAGATGAAAAGACAGGCCAGGAGTTCAAAGTCAATGGGCACAGAGTTAAGCATTACATGCATTTAGCTGCAGATTGTTCAAAGGAGATCTTACTCCTTAGAGAATCAAGTTTATGAGCACTCAAGTAAGTTCAAAGTGAAGGACCTTAAATCAAGCGCTCAATAGGAGGCAACCCATTGCAGAGACAGTCACTTTAAATGAGATGGATCCTCCTTAGTTTTGTTAAATATTTTCATCTTATTTTACTTTTTTATTTTTTATTTTTATTTCCCTTGTTTAGAACTATTTAACTTTTATTTTTTTCTTTTCTTTTTTTATTTAAAAAAGAGAAGAGAAATGTGTATGACAGATGGATTCAATACTAACAATTGAAGCTGTAATCTTAACATATTGTAGAGGCAAGCTACGTGTCAGCAACTATTTGAGGAGAGTTGTAACCGTTGCTAGAGCATACAATTGGGTGTTGCAGCAACTAATATTACCGTTACAGTCTCTTTTACTGGATTTGTTTTCATTTAATTCAACCTATATAAAGGCGTCACTATGCATGTGACCTCTAACACTATTTTCTCTCCCCTTCGCAGTTACAGCTCCAGTATTCCATAACCTCTTCTTCTCATTTTACTCTTGGGCATATTACCATCGAATTCTTACTGTTATAGCAATGCCAAGGTACAAAAGGATAGCCAGCTGAGTAAAAGATCCCTCACGATTCCAAAGTTATTATACGGAAGAAAAATATGAAGAATTCATTGAACCGTAGAAGATTCTGGAGGAAAAAAGGGTTTTAGTTCCCACCTCAACCCATAGGAATTGTGCAATCATTATACAATACTGCAGTAAAGCACGGGTGGCTAAAGTTCTGTAACCACCTTCGAGACCCTGTGTTGCCTTTAGTGAAAGAATTTTATGCCAATTTGGTAAGCCCTGGTCAGCACAATATTTAGGTAAAAAACTCACTTGTTCCATTAGATTTTCGAGTTATAAATGCTTTCTATAATTTACCTGCTGAAATTAATTACGACTGTGTCAAGTTGCTTGACAAATTAACCCCACAAAAATGGAACAAAATTTTCACGACACTTACAGTAGAGGGTGTATCTTGGGCTAATGAGGAAGGGCATATAATTAATCGAATAGATTTAAAACCCATTGCTAAGGTGTGGGTGAAATTTCTAAAATCCAGACTAATGCCAACCACCCACACCACTACTGTTTCACAAGAAAAGTTGGTACTGTTGTATGTTATTATTAGAGGGTTTCCTATAGATGTGAGAAGCATTATCAAAAAAGAAATTCGGGATTGTGCCATAAAAAACCACAAAGCAACTGCATTGCTATTTCCTTCACTCATCACATGTATATGTGTGGTATCGGGAGTTCGTTTTAATGCAAAAGATGAGCATGTCAAGAATGATGGTGCCCTTATTGTACGCACCATCGAGAGAATTGATGGTGAAGTTGCTAGAACCCCATCTGAACCAACTGCACTATTGTGATTGCTGTAGCATTTCTAGTAACATCAGTCCCTGTGAAGACTATCTAGAATATTCATCACTTTATTATTTGTTGTGTATACTTGCACATTGGCATCAATAGCAATTGAGTAAAAATTTTCTAACACCAGCCTATGCAGAATCAATCAAAATACCCTATATTACCAAATGCATAACATCTACACTACAACTTTAATATCAACAAATTGTAACAACTAATATGTATAGTTTTATACTCAGACTGACCATTTTGCTGATGCAACAAGGATGTTAGAGAAATGGTTAGCCCATTCTAAACGAACCTCATCTAATTGATCCTGAGTTTATGCTTTCTTTCCATTAAACTGTTAATCACAAGATTACTACTGTCAAACATAAAAAATAATGTCACATATATGGAATAAAAGAAATTAAGATATCTCGTCATTAACTTACATTGTTCATTAACAAACTAACATCTACTATTATGTCATTCATATACCTTAATACTTAATAGCCACACTCCAATTTGCTATTTTGTTTTGGAGATTGTTCACGCTAAACAAAAGAAAAAAACTTTGCCTACAAAACCCATCTGTTTCTGTTAAGGTAATCCATTGGCACATAGAGTTTTTGTAAGGCTACATTTTTTTAACTTCACAAATCTTATATTAGTATTATAATTCCAATTTTCCTTATCATCCTCATCCTACTTATCAATAACAAAAAGACCATCTTCCAACTACCTATAGTATTGGAATGAGGAACGATGTTAGAGTATCTTTCAAGTTCACTTATCATGCTCTGTAACTAAATGTGCAAGTAGAACCTCATAATGGCATGATAATTGCAATAGGAATGCATTAGTCATTAAATATAATTATGAACAAAAGAAGTGGTTACCTTAAGAGCTTGTCATGATAGGCTTTATTTGGCTTCCAAGAAATTTACAAGAAATAGAAAGATTATTAACATTTATTAAGGGCTCTAAGATTTTGGACACAATAATCATTTAAAAAATAATGATAAGAATGATGCATGATTCCAGGCTATTACCTTCTTGTCAAAAGTTAAAATGCTGAAGGATTGAGGACAAAGAGGATTACTGAAAATCTTAACAAGTTCACTTGCACTTCGTCAGTAAGAAGTAAATAAATTTAAATAAAAAAATTCATAAATACTAATTTATCATGTCTGACAATGCAACCAAAATTGAAGTAAAAACAATAATAGAATTCAAATGTTTCATTTATATGCTAGCATTGTTGCAGTACAAAGAAAAAAAAATATGTGTTTGTGTATATACATACACACACACACTAGGAAGTGTACGGATACATAATCATCCTAAAGCTGCGAAAAAATAATAATGTTCATTTTTATCATGTAGCAACTAAAACATTTGACCTTCCTGTAATTCGAAACATTATCAAAAAAATGAAAGAGAAGTTTTTGTTAACGAAAAAAGGTAGAAATACCTGGATATAGCATAATATGAATAACTGGTTTTTCTCATTTAACTTTGTAAGCTTCCGTAGTCGTTTTGCTCTATGTTTCAATCACTTTCAATGGCTCTAACTATGTTACCTGACCATCAAAAGAGCAACATCTTAGACTAAAAGTAAGGAAAACATCCACTCAGCTAAAGTACTCTTAATTGAACATGTAAAACCATCAGTGGCCTTTTAAGCTTTTAAGGAAAAAAAAAAGAGAATTATTTCATGATTATAAAAGGTGTTAATTGTTAATGGATAAAATATAAATACCAGCTAATTGTAATTTTGATTTGTGGTCTCGTTGGACAGCAATCAAATGATTATCTAGTACGTTTAAACAGTGGTTTTTATAACAAAAAAAGAACTAAAATAAAGGTCAATTTCCAAGATTTTAAGTGACCCTAAATTATAAGGAATTGCCCAGAGAATAATACATACAATATACTCTCAAGGCAATAGACATTAAATCCTATCTATATTAAAACACACCACAGAGCAACAGTTTACATGAAACTCAACAAATCAAATTCTCAAAAGCAGGATTATGGATACATTTGTATTTCAAAGTAAAAATTAAAAATGAAATCAAACCTACAAAATTGATTCAATCAACATAAATTAATCTTTTGTGCATATGTAAAAGAAGCAAACTGACAACAAGCAACATAAATATAGTCAAGAGTGCAGCAATCTATTTGCTACAGAAATATTTTCATTGTGGCTTGTTATTGGAAACCAGACCTATGAAAGAGATGGTAGCAAATAGTTTAAGCCTAAAACAAAAACACAATATCAATAATTAAGCTTGCACCTAGCTATTACACAAAAGTACTCATCTCTTTTAACAAATTAAAATAAATTTGGCACCAAAAGCAAAAAGCAACTTGAGAATTTGCAGGCCGGAATTCCTAGTTGCTACGTTTCAAAATCGAAAGAATATTGATTGTTGTTAACGAAAGGGGAAAAACTACAACATAACTTCACATTATATGTACAAGAATCAATCCAAAAAGACAAAAAAAAAATTAACGATTGGTGGATTTTAAAACAATTGGGGGTTTTAGGGTTTCAAATTATAAAGAAACATTTTGAAATAATTCCAAATTAAAAGAGCAAAATTGAAAATTAATTACTCTTAATTCCGTTTTGATTAAATGTGGGTCAAAGTCTAGAAAAAAAAATCAAACCCACTTCCATTCAATAAATTTTCATCGATTTCTTTATCACCATACCAGGTTTGCAAAGGAAAATTTGTCACCATTTCATGCGAGTCAGACCCAATTAATTTTTTCAGCAAATTTATTCATATTACAAGCCCAATCGATTATACACCGAAAATCAAAGGACAAATTGAAAAGAAAAAAAAAAACACTCTAAGCATTTAACTTCACGAAGTGAAACGACGGTGTGGTGACACTGAAAGGACAAAGAGACTAAGTAATGCTGCAAAACAAGTGCCTAATTGAGAGTAAACAACTTAAATGGCGGCATAATGGTGGTGGCAGTGACAGGCTACGATTTTTAACCAATATTACCAATGTAGTTACAATATACTTGCATGGCAGCCAAAGGATGTTGTTTTGCTCGATCGATTGGGTGCAAGGTTTATTTCTAGGGTTTGGCCATGAGAGAGTGATGAGTGTTAGTGAGTTTGGGACTTGGATCAAGACGGTAGTGTTTTTCTTTTCTCTTTTTACATTTTTAAAATATTAAAACACACCCTTTTGTTTTTTAAATAAAATTGAATTAAACTTTTGGTCAAATTTTTCAATCATAATTTCTTGACATAGAAAAGTTTTGTCGCAAAATCATCATTAATTTGTGATAAATTAAAAATTCTATCACGATTCTGTCATACTATTATAATATAAGCCATTTTACACAGAATATATCATAAATTGTCTTCCATCTATTGTCTTTTTTCTTGTAATGTGAAAAAAGTACTTTTCATATATATTTGCCATTTTGAATTCAAATCCATGGGCAGCATTTATATAAAAATTCATCTAATAAGAAATTAACTAAAATTATTTTACTACTACATATGATATGGCTTTTTTTCATTTTAAAAATTAAGATAAATGTTCATTTAGTCTCTAGATTTTGACTTAGTTATTTGTTTAGTCCCGATATTTTTTTTTAAAAAAAGATATCCTTACTAGTAAATATGTTATACATGTACCCTTACTTTTTCTTTATTTTTGTAATAATATCTAGATAACAATATTTTTGTAACGTTGATGAAAAGAAAAAAATGAAAATTTATCAAATTATCCTTAAAAATAACATAAAATTTTACTCAAATTTTATATTATTATTTTATATTTAGGGTTAATTTAGTAAATTAACTTTTCTAAAATAAGTGTTAGTAAGATTGTTGCAAGGATATTAAACATTACTTTAAGTTGGCTGATATTAATTTATTTATAAATATTTATTAGCAAGATTATTGCATGGGTACAAAAACTATTAGTTCTTTCATATTAATATTTATTGGTTAATTCGATAAAATTAATTTTTTTAAAGATAAACTAATTAATATCAAGAATATTGTTACGAAGATATTATTGTAAAAGCCAAAAAGAGGTAAGGGTAAGAATGTAACTAATTAATTGTAAGGGTATTTTGAGGTACTTTTTTTTAAAAATATAGAGAGTAAATGAATATTTACCCTAAAAATTACCTTTCATACTCTTTTACTCTATACACATATATACTGATTTTTTTTAAAAATAAGGTTTACTTTGTGTACTTTTTAAAATTAAAAAAACAAAAAATAAATGCTTACTTAAACTATTAAACTAATTAACTTTATTTACTCAAAATACTAATAAAACTATAAACACCCAGTTTTAGGAGAATCAACATTTACTTACAACAACATAATCAAGTCAAGTTGTAAACAAATTATTTTATATTATTTTAGTTATTAGTTTTATTTATTTATGTTCAATGCAGTAGAACCCCTATAAATTAATAGGATTGGGACCATATACAATCTACTAATTAAAAGAGAAATTAAATAATTGATAAGTTAATAATTTATTAATTAATCAATAAATTAATAACTTATTAGTTTACAGAGTATTTACAATTCAATTAACATACATCAACAACACTTCATAATTTCGTATTACAATTTGTGAAGTTAACACCACACCTTCTACATGCAATAAGAAAAATAAGATATGAAATCCAATTAAATTTTAATTTTATAAAAAAAAGCCAAGTAATAATAAAGTCATATTTTATATAAATAAGTAACAATAGAGTCATATTTTATTTAATTAAAATATCATAGTCAACTACATTTATAGTTTTAGTAAATTATTAATTTATAATTTGAATAGGATCACAAAGTTATGTAAGTGTTTTTAGAAAATGTATTATCTTATTATTTTATCAAATTATTAATTTAGTTCATTGGCCCAAGTTGACGCCCTGAAAATTTATTATATAACAGAGATTATTAATTTATCAAGTATTAATTCATAGAGATTTGACTGTATTTGATTTTACTACCAAAACAACTTATAATGATAAAAGAAAAATATTTTATAGATATTGTCCAAAGGAAAAACAAAAAGAGAGAGAAGGAAGAAGAAGATGAAGTAAAGAAGAAGCGTCAAAACCTTAAAAAATGTTTATTTTATATTACTTATATATATTTTAATTTTTAAGAAAATGGAAATATTACACATACTTTGTAGTCAAAACTTTTTTAAAATAATAATTTCCCGATTGTTCATCTAAGCTCTTATTAAGATGCTATAAATAAAATTTTTTGGATTTAAGATATAAAAATATATATTGAATAATGATTGTGCAATACGGGCGCTCAAAGTAATTAATAATAATTCACATGATGGGTAGTTTCGTAATATTTTTTTTATTATAATTAGAGTGGTCAGAATAATTAATGTATAATACCTCTACCCATAAGTGATGTTTGGTTAGAAGAAATATGAAAAAATGAGAGAAAAGGAAAACGAAGGAAAAGAGAGAAAATGAGAGGAGAGGGGAGGAGAGCAAAATGTTTTTCTAATATTTGGTTATTTACATAATTATATAAAGAAAAGAAATCTCTAATTTTTTATTTAGACAATCTTAGCCTTAATTTTTTTTTGAACTTTCAAAAATATAATTCAAAAATTAAACAATAAATTTATTTAAATTTTTTACGTGAATAACTAATAAAAAATTATTGAAAATAACATACTTTTATTTATAATTAATTTTATTTAAAAATTTTAATATAATATAATTTTATTAATAATTTAAATAATTATAATTGGACACTCAATTGAGGTACATCTTATTTGTTGTTCATTGAGTGAGTTGTAAAAAAATAATAAGTTAATAACTAATAATAAAATTAATTAATATCATACACATAACATTAATAACTAGTGACACGTTAGTCAATATTCTAATTAGGTATCCAAACTTAGTAAATATAACATTATTATAGTAATATTTTTCTTTGTTATAGATTAGTGATCACGCTGATAGACAGCCAGCTAGAAATCTAAACCCCATTTGCTTATGAAATTAATTGATTTTTCTCTTAAGTAAACCAATTAATATATAATGATTAAAGAGTTTCTTTGCCAAATGATGGGTTCATGTTTCACATTTTCAAAAGCTTAATTCGACTGGGTCGAACAATTTCGGCTTCTGGGGCGAAATGGGCCGAATAGTATCCTTCACTCTGTTATTCAGTGAACTCACCATATTCAGGGCTCAAAAATAAATGGCAGGGGGTCTGTAATTATTCCAAATCCAAATCTAAAGCATGATGCTTTCAGCTGCTCTCTCGTCTCCCCACATAACCCTTAAACCCCAACTTGATCCTCATCTGAAAACCTATTCCCTTTCTCGATTCTGGCTTCAAACCCATAACAAAATCTCTCCTTTGTCCAAAACTTGCTCACTTGAATCAATACACACGTGGTCAAGCTTTCTTGGATTTTCCGGCAAGGAACGATTTGGGTTTTCGAGTATCAAAAATTTAAGGTTCAGCGTGAATGCAGACAACAGCGGAAGCGCAGAGACTGCACATAGTGTTGATGATGAAGCTGAAAGATTGGCCAGAGGTGAAAGTACAATGCCTGAACGTTTTAGGCAGTTGACCAAAGAAGCACCTGACGTTCCTGTCAAGTGGCCTTGGTTTATTGGTAAGTCTTTTATGAACTGGGCTCAAGAGATTGGCTGAATTTGATTTTTTTTCTTATATCTATTGAAATATTCTGAAAAGAAATTGAATAATGTGCGAGCACCGAATTTTGTTTATTTGCTTATTCATAGGGTGGCTTCTTTGTGCTAAATGTGAATAAAGTCATGGAATAGACTCAGTTTGGACATTTTTAAAAAAGAATCGTAGCATATTACTAACAAGAAACTTCAAAGATGAACATATTTGCTACTTTCGTTAAGAGACAATATTGAAAGATCTTGAGATTGAAATTTGTAGTTATAAAATGAACTTTGTAGAAGGAAAGAAAATAAGTGGTTGATCAAAACTCTTTGTTAGAAAGGACTATCGTTATAAGTCTTATCCTGTCAGGTCTTGGATGTACCTCCAATTACTAACATGTGAGCTACTTAGTCAATTTTTTCATTTTGATCTTTTCCCTGATGTGAAACTTTTGGCCTTATTGGTGAGCTATGACTGGTAAGTTCTATGTTTAGTCTGTCGTCTAAATATATTCTACAGAGATGGCTCCCTAACTCAAATTTCTATCATGGAGGATGCAAAGAGAAAGAAAAGCAGGGGAAGCATGCATTTCCCTGAATAGTGGAAAGTTTAAGAGAGAGAAAGTGAGATGGGTATTGGGTATTTTGATCCATTAAAAATTTGGACTGGAGATAGGTTGGTAATTGTGTTATGCAATTAGACGGCTATTTGAGACCAGGAAAGTAGTAATTTTTATGGTTGAATGATATGGGAGCCAAACGATCTTTATGTTTAAATCTGCTTCTTCTATAATGTTATATATCTGATGAGTTTAATCTATTTTATGCATCAGTGAACAGACTTAATTGTATGTCTTGTGGCTCTCACAGAATTCTGTAAACACATCAGTCATTTCTCACAGTCATGCTAAATAAAGACCTTTTGATGCCTCGGCAAAAGTTTGTGCATATTCTTCCAAGTCATTGATGCAAAGATTATAGGACTTGTGGGTTTGATTTTGCATATTGTGTTTGTTTCTTTGTTTCTTTGCTGTTTGTGTCCTAAGTTGTCATTTATATGGTGAAAATGCAACTAAATAATTTGATTTAGGAAGTGCTTTATTTTTCGTGTTGAAAGGAGGTAACTGTAACAAAAAAATATCACCAATGCTGACCAAAACATTTTCATTTTTGGAATTGTTGTTCAGCTCTTGCTTTCCTAGTCTATGCGTGGAGGACAGTCTTGTTTGAACTATCTAACTGGAGAAAGGGTGCTCTGACTATTGTTGCATTTGCGGGATACCTACTAAAACTCGTCTTAGCCCTTATTTTCCATTTCATAGGGGATCCACTTACTTCCCTGATCTTCTGTTTGGAGACTGCAATCTACTCCATTCGAGCTTTCTACTCTGGGATAGTGGCATATACTCCCGTTGGTGAACTGACCCTCATTATCATGCTTGCATCAGCTGTTCTTTCCATTGGCGAAGCCACTGTTCCAAATGCTATTAGCTGCCAACCATATGTTCTTACGCTGTCTGGCCTAATTGGATATGCAGTTGTGGGAGGCCATATCTCCGAGGCATTCTTCTGGACACTTCTATTCGGCATGTATGGTTTCTCACGGCTAATTAAAAAGAGGGACGATGTTACATCTGCTTTACCCCCTGCAGCTGCGTTAGCAGCTGTTGGTGAGCCCTGGGTTAGAGTACTGGCAATGGCTGCATATCTAGCTCTAGCTATTTTTCATTATTCAAAGAAGCTTGGAGAAGGAAAGGAGGAAGTACAAGTCTTAGCAACAAAGAGAAAAGTGCCACTGCCATTGTTTGGTGCTGCCTTGGCCATTGGAATTAGAGTCACTGCCAAGTGGGCTGGGTACCGGCATTTGACATGGATGATAACTTGAAAGCAAGGAACTCCTGCCACAACCATTTTCGCATTGTAAGCTTGAAGTGGTCTGTTTTGAGAAGACTGTCGATGCTAAGGACCAAATTTTCATTGTTGAGATGAGAGGATTTTTCACTTTCCTTTCTGTCTACATTTCCTACCTTTGATGCTACTGAGTGGATTTTCTCTGTAAAATATTACGAGTTTTATGTTTCATGCTGCCAATTTATGTTCTATGTAACAGCTTTATACCATAGAAGTTTAATATTTAATATTACAAGTTTAACATCTTCAAATTAACGCAGCAAAAATTAAGATAAAATTTTTTGTCGTATCTCGTAGCAATTTACTTGTACTTTTCAGTTTAAGTGAAGTTATTATCACCCTTCGTTTTCTTTATAAAATCTTACTTTAAATAAAATTACAGATTAAAAAAATCAGAATTAAATGAAAAAATCAAAAGAGTGTATTTTAAAAAAAAGGATTTTTAAAAATAAAATAAATATAACTGAAAAAGAAAGTTCATCAGGAAATTATAGAGGTCCCAATAATCCAATTCTTTCAGTTTTCACAAAACTGCCAAGTAATTAAGTGAATCGCCCAGGTTGGCCCATTCCAATTTTATTTGGGCTTAAAATGAATTGCCCAGGTTGAGCCATACTAATTTTTAAATTGGGCTTAAAAAATATGTTGTCCGCTCTAGAGTTTCTTAGATTATTACCCCAAAAATAGGGGCCAAATAATCCGATTCGTTTCCAGCCTCCCACTCAAATCTTTTTTATTAGGGTTTCAAAATCTCTATATAAGCACGTCGTCCTTCCACATAATTCACAATGTCACTCACCAAATTAGGAGGCTGTGAAATACAATTAGGGTTTACCTTTAAGCAAAGTGTTGATTTTTCCTTTATTTTTTTTGTGTCGTCTTAATTTAATTGATTCAGCATCTGCACGACGCTACCCCGGGCTTCTCTGAAGCTCAAAAGTGACGAAGAAGCCCCAATGCTTGTGCAAAATCGCCGCCGTTAAGTGTTGCAGTTTAGCCTCTTTTTTTCTTCCACGGCTCATCTGTGTCAAAGTAACGGCCAAATCCCTCACAATTTTATTTTTGGGTTGCCTTTTTACACCTTTAGCTGGTTTTCAAAAGCATTAATTATCTGAAAATTAGGCTAGTCACGGAGGCAAATATTCAATTCTCGGCGGGTGTTCACGTGGGGGTATATCTTTTTTCAATAGTCTTGCCCCTAAAATCAACCGCTATAGTTAATTTTTTATTTGCTAAGTTAGATGTTGTATTGTATTGATTTTAGATCAACTTTTGGCTATGATTATATATATTTATCCGCGCTTCTGAGAGTGTCTATGAAGTACAAGGATAAAAAAAATGGTTGAATTTCTTGATATGAGCCAGCTTATTAGTTTTTTAGTACTATACCCAGATGAATTATATTGTTAAATTGCTAATTCACAGTTTTGTGTGCATGATAATTGATAGTTTCATTGGCAATGACGATCGAAATATACAGCTTATATGCCAGTTCTGCTTCAGAAAATTCTTGATTGATAAAGCTGTTTTATACTCTGAGCCTCTGAATTGCCGAAAGAAAAAGAAAATTAACTTATTTAACTGCTTGATTTGAATTTAATATTGCTTGTGTTTTGATTATATGAAAATGCCGTTGATGATTCTATCCAATTTGTTTGAGGTGTAGTGGAGTCAGGATGAACCTACCTGACAGAAGCTACTACGCTTTGATATTACTGGATTTAACTGAGGCTTTATAGTGTATAATTTGTGTGATTTAATTGTTCTTGTAGTAGTGAAATTAACTTTTGCTTTGAATGTGTAAATTTTTTTGTTAAATTGAGTTTTAACTATACCCTTTATACTTCATTACAGATAGATATTGGGTCTGAAAAAACTCAGAGATTGATGTGTTGTCATCAGCTTCTTCTCTTGTATTTCAAAGAGTGTGGAGTTAAATAACAGCACTACAATTATTTACACTACAATATGTTACATTTCATTTTTTATCATTTTGTTTTGTTTTGTTTTTATGTATTGTGATTATCTCTAATTTATCTTGGGAGCTTTTGTTGATCGCGGGATCTTGATTTTGTTAGTGAAGTCTGTTTCCTACTGTATCATCTTCAAATCTCCTTGAAGTTGCCATCCCTATAACATCATTGGACTGGAGTTCCTAAATGGTTCATGGACTCATCACTAGTATCTCATCTCTATTAGGCGTAGATTTCTGAGCCATGATCGAACGTAATCAATCTCTAATTGTATTTATTTTATTCTAGTCTTTTAATATACATTAATTTTGTAAATAGCATTATTTGCTAAAATTTTCGGATTTAGATTCAATCTGGATGAGTATTGCTTTCAGCAAAAGTCGGACCTCTCTTATCATATTGAAAATTTAGTTGCAATTTATTCTCGGGCCAAACTACTAAAATGTACATTCCTCCCGAAGAAGAGTGGGACTCAGAAGAAGAGTTATCAATAAATCACCATCTCCTTCTCTGGTTCAGATCCTCACCAGATCTAATCTGGTAGTATAAAATTTAGTGGCCATAATTTATTTTCCTTATTTTCTTAAAACGGATGAAATACTCTCTTAGAATTGTCAAATTCAAAAAAAAAAATCTAAATCTTCAACAATAGAGGACATTAAAATCGCTTAACATGTTATCTAAGGTAGTAAGCCCGAAATTTGATTAATCTGATGTGATAATCGCTTAGGCAGCATTGATTCAACGTTGATTTCTTGATTGTTGAAAATCAGTATTCTTATGCCTATAGTTTTCTAATTCATTGAAAACTCCGATGCTCCTCGTACCAAAACTTGCTAGAGGCGAAGGAGTAAGAGAACGAATGACTCCTCAAAGGCAATGAGAAACTCTCCAAAGGATCTGACATGACTAAAGATGGCCAATCTGTGCCGGCAAGTAAAGGGAGTCCACGAGCCGGGCACGACATGTCCTACTAAGTAAACGGGTCGTGCCGTGCTCGGGCATGAAAAAAGATTTACCAATTTTTTTTTTCAAAGCCCATATATCTGAACCCACGTGCCTAGCGTGTTTTGTTTAACTCTATGCGTCTGACATGTTTTTATAAATCTATTAATCCGTGCACTTATAATAATAGTAATAATAACAACAATAATTATTATAATTTTTATTAAAGAAACGATTAAAATTTTATTATCAATTAATCACAATTTCATAACTATATATTTAATTTCACAATAATCAATTATGATATAACAATACATAAATTTAATTCTTTGGATTATAGCAATGACTAATACAAATCTATATACTCAAGCGGCCAAAATAAAAAAATCTTCAAACAAATTATTCATTTAATAAATTATAAACATAAAACAATTAAATTAATTTTTAAAAGCCTATACTAATAAAATATATTAAAATTTTTAATTTCAAAATATTTATAAAATCATAACATTTTATGTTTACTTTTTATTAAAAATTTTTACTTTGATATATTTTGACTCACATGCTATTGATAGCCCACGAGCCGTGTGTTAGCTCACTAATGAAGCATGCTTATTTTCGTGTATTTTCACGTATCATGTTAACCCATCTCTAATTGTGCTGTACTTTTAAGGTCCACATACCTAAATTTTTAAGCCCAACCAACCCACATGCATGTCGTGCTATGTCGTACGAACATGTGCTTTGCCATGTGTTGCCTGGCATGTTGGCCATCATTAGACATGACCAGGCGTGGCGCCAATTAATCATGGTAGAATCAATTTCATGCATGGCTTGTGATGGTATCAGTTTTATTTCATTTTTTTATTATTCAATTTCTTTTTCTCATTAATGATTTTGAAATTATGGAATTGTGAAGTAAAGCGAGAAAAGTTTAGTTATGATATATAATTTTAAGCACTTAAAGTGCACCATTTAAGAGGTTGTCAAAATAATTAATTAACAAGGAATTCTAACCATTGAATTTAATAATGCCACATGTCAATAAATTTTAAAAATTTTAAGTGATGATCATATCATGAGAATATCTTAACCCCTCGTATCCTCTCCGCTTTCGCCTTCCCATCCCCTTCTTGATGCACAAAAAGTCAGATATTTGAAAAACAAAGAAGATGTGTAAGCAGTGGAATAATAGATAGTACCTGTTTAAGATTGCTTTTAAGATATTTAAAAGTGATTTTAAAAAAGTAAAAGTTAATTTTGGTGTATGGTGATTTTTTTTAAAGGAGGAAAATAATAGCTTTTCGAAATTTAATTTTAAGAATCACTTTTATATTCTGTATAATTTCACATATATCATCATATATATTATAAAAATCTAAGTTATCTTTATAAAAAAAACTATTAATTTTAAAGAGATTATTATTATTACTGATTAATTAATTGAATTGAGATAACAAAATTAAAATTTTAATAATATAAAAAATTTAGTTTAGTTACCAATTATCATATGTATACAATAAAAAAAATTTATATATGGTTATAAATATTTAAATAAGTTTTATTAAATATTATGTCCAATTCAATTATTTATATTCTCACAACAGTTTTACAGTAAAATTTAACAAATATATACGACTGTTATAAAACTTTTAAACATAAATTTTATCAAATATTTAATTAATTCTCTTCACAGTTAATTATTTGTACAACTTAGTTAATAGCAATTATTTTACAAAATACAACATTAGTGAACGGGCCCTTAATCCAAAAAGACATTTTACCATTGCTTCTTTCTTATCCCTCACTAATATTTGGTCTCTAGATCTAACTAGAGGTGGCCAATGGGCCGGACGGTACGAGGCATGGCACGTGTCCGTACAACACGATACGGCACGAGCACGTCTTAGCATAGCATGCGGCACGACGTGGCACAACACACATGTGGGCCGTGCCGGGCTTAGATTTTAGGCATGCAGGCCTTAAAAGCACAGCACAATTAGAGACGAGCCAAAACACGGCACGCGAAAAAGTACGCAATAAGCACTTTTCATTTTTTAATGAAAGTAAATTTAAAATTTTATGATTTTATAAATAACTTAAAATTAAATCTTTTAATATATTTTATTGGCTCAAGTTTTTTAAATTTATTTAATTCTTAGTTTCAAAAAAATTATAATTGATTTATGTTTATAATTCATTAAATAAATAATTGATATCATGATTTTAATAAATAAAATTATAAATATCATGATTTTATAAATATGTATTAATATTATTATAAACTGTGATATATGACTCTACGTAATTTCAAGTTAACAATTAAGTTAACTCTTAAAAAATTATTATTATTGTTATTGTTAAGTACTAAAAAAGAATTCTAATACCATAGAGTCGAACTTAGCAACTAATATTATATTTTCTTATTATTATTATTATTATTAATTTATTATTATTGAATATGAACTTGAGTTTTGAATTTTTTATTATATTAAATTTAAATAAAGGCACATGGTTCCAAAAATGGTACATATGGTTAAAAAAAATAAGATAACAACTTGGCATAATGTCACGGGATGAGTATTTTGCGCAGCTAACCCGTGCAGAACTTAGGCAACTTTGCCAAATGTTGCTAAGTAAGCCTAGAGCTTCTCGAACTAGAGAAGAGAGCAATAGAGCCGAATAAGAAACTTGTATTGTACAAAAAAAGATTACAATACTTGAGTTGCTTACAAAGCTTGTTGTTGTGTTTGTTGGATACAAATGCCTAATGCCATCCCATATTTATAGGGGAGACTTGCCAAGCTCTAGAGATTTTAGAGAATTCTACCATTTCTTAGCTATTTACATGTGCTAGAATTGTATAGAGAATTCTAGAGTATTTACAAGCTTACATGCGCTAGAGTTGCCTAGAAGTTTTCGGAATTGGGCAAGCTAGTACTCTTGGCCTTATGTTGGCTCTCTAGCCTGAGATTGTGAGCAATTGACCTAGCGAATTGGGCAGTCCGCAACATCCTCCCCCACCTAAGCTCGCGGCGTCCTCGTCGCGCTCTCGTGCTTGAAATTCTGGATGTGCTCAGCGAATTACCACATGTCATCTTCACGTTCCCAAGTGGCTTCGCTCTCGGAGAGATTTTTCCACTTCACCAAGTACTCGCTATGTGCTGGCACGCCCCTCCTTGAACCGTGCGGTCCGCAATGATGTAGTCTACATCTTTGTCGAACGCGTTGACAACGGCAGTTGGCACACGCTTCGATTCTCTGCGACTTGGCTCTCCCATGTCTTCGTGATATGGCTTGAGAAGGCTCACATGGAAGACCAGATGGATCTTGAGTCTTGGCGGAAGTTGGAGTTGATACGAGACATTTCCCACACGTCGAACAATTCGGAAGGGTCCCTCGTAGCACCTTACTAACCCCTTGTGGACTTTCTGCAATGTCTTGAATTGTTGGGGTAGGAGCTTGATCATGACTTGATCACTTTCCTTGTACTCAATATGCCGTCTCCTCGTATCCGCCCATTTCTTCATTTTCCTCGCGGCTTTGTCGAGGTAGGCTCGCGTGATGTCCGCTTCCTCATGCCATTCACGAGCGAGCTTATGTGCCGTGAGGCTTTTACCTCTGTAAGTTGAGGCTATGGCGTTGAGAGTCATTGGCTGGAATCCCATGATGATCTCGAACAGACTCTTGCCCGTAGCTTCACTTTACTGCAAGTTATAAGAAAATTGGGCGATGTCGAGCAGTTTTGCCCAATCCCGCTTATGAGCGCTCACATAATGCCTTAAGTACATCTCGAGGGGGCAATTAATGAGCTCAGTTTGCCTATCCATTTGTGGGTAGAAACTTGTCGAGAACTTAAGATCGGTCCCCAACATCTTGAAGAGCTCCGTCCAAAAACGCCCAGTGAATTGAGGGTCTCGGTCGCTCACAATGCTCTTTGGAACTCCCCAAAGCTTTACAATGTGCTTGACGAATAGGCGGGCTGTCTCGTCCGCTTTGCAATCGACTGGTGCGGCAATGAATGTGGCATACTTGTTGTATCGGCCAACAATGACCATGATGCTTTCAAAACCTTCGGACTTGGGCAGTGATGTGATGAAGTTCGTGGAGACACTTTCCCACGGCCTTGTTGCTAATGGTAGCGGCTCCAACAATCCCGCGGGAAGTTAATGATCCACTTTGTCTTGTTGGAACACAAGATAAGTTTGAACATGTGCCTCGATGTCGTCCCTCATGTGTGGCCAAAAATACGAGGCTTGGACTAGTGCGGTAGTGCGCTCAATTCCTAGGTGACCAGCCCATTTGGAGTCGTGGCACTCCTTGATTACTTCCTGTTGTAAATTTCCCCACCTTGGCACAAATAGCCGATCTCCCTTGGTGAAGAGGATGCCTTCCTCTTGCCAAAAGCGCCTTGTCTTTGCCTTGAGCACTTTCTCCAGTAAATCCTTTACTAGCGGATCTTGTTAGAGGCCTTCCTTGATGCGTGAGACAAGGTCGGACTTCGGTTGGCTCATGCTAAGTGTCGCCAATTCTGCCTTGCGGCTTAGAGCATCTGCAACGACATTGGCTTTTCTCGGTTTGTACTCAAGCCGAGAGTTGAATTTCGCTAGGAAATCTTGCCATCGTGCTTGCTTCGAACTCAACTTCTTCTGAGTTTGGAAGTAGCTTATCACCACGTTGTCTGTCATGATCGTGAAGTGTGAGCCAAACAAGTAATGTCGCCACACTCTTAGGCAATGGATGATGGCTGTCATTTCCTTTTCTTGCACCGTGTAGCGACGTTCCGTATTGTTTAGCTTTCGACTCTCGAACGCTATCGGGTGGCTTTCTTGTATAAGGACTCCACCTATGGCGAAATCCGAGCTATTCATTTGAACTTCAAAGGGCTTTGAGTGGTCCGGAAGGGCGAGGATAGGTTCCTCCGAAATTGCCTTCTTTAACTCCTTGAATGTGCATTGGCACTCTTCGGACCAATACAACGTTCTATTTTTCTTGAGCATATCCGTCAAGGGTGCCGCCTTGGCCGAATAGCCCTTGATGAAACGGCGGTAGTAGTTCACTAATCTAAGAAATGAGTGAAGCTCGGGCAATTTCGAGGGAGGTTCCTGTTCGAGGATGGCCTTTACTTTGGCATTCTCCATCATAATCTTTCCACCCGCAATCTTGTGGCCAAGAAACTCTACTTCTCATTGGGCAAACGAGCATTTCTCTAACTTGAGGAAGAGCTCGTTGTCTCGGAGTACTTGGAGGACTTGTCACAAACATTGGGCATGATCCTCGAGCGTGATGCTATACACCACTATGTCATCCAAGTACACAACCACAAAGCGGTCGAGAAATGGTTGGAGCACCTTATTCATGAGTGTGCAAAATGTGGTGAGTGCATTAGTAAGGCCAAAAGGCATCACAAGAAATTTGAAAGACCCGTACCTTGTAGTGCACATTGTGTTTGGTTCGTCTCCCTTGGCGATGCGCACTTGGTAGTGCCCGGAGCGCCAGTCAAGTTTGGTGAAGTATCGCGCTTTGCCAAGTTGGTCGAACAAGTCCGCAATCAAGGGAATCGGATACTTGTTCTTGATGGTGATCTTATCGAGCGCTCTATAATTGATGCACATCCGCAGTGATCCATCCTTTTTCTTTTGGAAGAGGACCGGTGCACCGAACGGGACCTTTGAGGGGTGAATATATCATGCGTCCGACAAGTCTTTAAGTTATCTCTGCAACTCCTCAAGTTCGGGTAGCGCCATGTGGTAGGACGCCAAGGCTGGTGGCTTCGCGCCTTGTTCCAGCTCGATCGCATGAGCTACCTCTCGTCAAGGTGGGAGCTTCTTCAAAAGTTCTGGGTGCATTACGTCCTTGTATTCATTGAGGACGGCTTGAACTTACGGAGGGACTTGGCTTGGCGAGGTTTCGCTATTTTCTTCCTCGTTTAGTTCCCGAATGGAGACTAAGAAGCTTGAGTCCTTTTTAAAAGCCCTTTTGAATTGCATGGCAGAGAGTGTCTTCTCTTCAGACTTGCCTCGCTCCGTGGATACCATGCATGTTTTGCTCCCATCGAGGATGTTTAGGGAGTTTGTAGCGAGCAGCGGAAAGGCATGGACTTGGTCGAAGAATTCCATGCCGAGGACCATCTTGAAGTCATCCATGGGCACAATAGAAAAATCAAGCTTTTCACTCCACGTCCCGAGTGTTAGGTGCACGCCTTGTGCAATTCCCGCAATTGGCTTGGCAGGTGAGTTTACTGCCTTCATTGTTCCTCATTCCTTGGTGGTCTTGAAGCCTAAGCGCTTGACCTCGTCAATGGACACAAAGTTGTGCGTTGCTCCTGTGTCCAGCAGGGCAAGAACGGACTGGCCATTTATCTTTGTACTTACAAACATAAGTCCTTTCTTGACGAGTGTGGGTTGTTGGCGATTGAGTGCGCCGAGACATTGGAGAGAACCCATGCTGAGTTAGGGTTCCTCAGTAAAAATAGTGGGGTTGCTCTTTAGTTGGGCAGCAAGAGTGTTGAGCGACTTCTTCTCCGGACAGTCGTGTACCCAATGAGGGCCGTTGCATATGAAGCATGGGCTTCGCGGTTTTGGTGCCTCCTTCTTGCCCTCCAATTTTCCATGTCCGCTCTTGTTGCTAGGTGGCTTTTTCTGTCCTCAATCTTTGCGATTATTGCATTTGTCCTTGCGACTCTCTCTCCTACCTTGCCTTGGTTGGTCCTTTTGTCCTTGGATTGGGTAGAGTATTCAGTGAGCGATTCCGTAACGGCAATGGCGTTGTCAAGTATTTGAACACCACGACTATTAAGCTCAGTCTTGACCCAATCCTTGAGGCCATCTTGAAAGTAGAAGAGTGAATCCTTGTCGGACATGTCGCTTATCTCCAACATAAGGGTAGTGAACTCGTTGATGTAGTCTCAAATGCAACCCGTTTGCTTAAGGCGACGTAGGTGTTGAGCTTTAGAAAATGCATATTTATAAAGGAGAAAACCGTCATTTTACATATCAAGTCTTACTAACAACCTTTACTTTTATGTGTTTAAGTTTCTTGTAATTTAATTATGTGTGTTTTATTTTAATTAAGTATTTTATGTATTTTAGGGGTATTATAGTCATTTCACAATAAACAAGAGATCAGATGGCAAAACAGACATCTTTTTTGAACTCAGGACGGTCGAAAACCTTAGGAGGAGCATAAAAGGAAAAATGACATTATTCACATATACGGTACTATTCACATGTACGAGTACTATCTACGTTACTGTTCACGGCACTGTTCACATATACGGATCGATGACTTGGCATTGACCGATGACGTGACATTGACCGATGACGTGTCAAGATCTTGTTGGACTAAAATTTTCATGTACTGTTTATGGTGACGTGACAGCATATTAATGGAACAAAAAATGCGCGTACGGTATATGCAACACAGAGGATTATTTATGGTACAAACTAAGTTACTGTTCAAACAGTGTGTAAACCATGTTACTGTGCAAAACTTGTTACTGTTCACGTGTACTGTTGACTTTACTGTTGACTGATGACGTGGCGCAATCCTGAACGTCCAAACTGTTTTTAATCCGATGGCCATGATTTACTCGATGTATCTATAAAAAAGGGGCCTCCCCCCTAATTTGGCATCTCTGAATCCATTTTTGGACTCCATTTTCTGTAATTCTCTCTCCATCTTGTATTTTCTATATATTTTAATAAATTCCCATTTTGCCCCTAGTTCAACTATGAGTGGCTAATTTTCTTTCAAGTTTGGGTTGAAGGTGAAGTCTCAACATGTGTCATGGGCTTGATTTGGTAAATTTATTTTCTCTTCTCCTCTAGTTCTTGTGAATGTTTTGACTTACCGTTGACAAATAATACTAATCTTAGAGCACCAAAAGATCAAGAGAAAACCACTTTCACTTGCCCTTTTGGCATTTTTGTATATAGGAGGATGCCATTTGGATTATGTAATGCACCTGCTACATTTCAACAATGCATGTTGAGCATTTTTTCTGATATGGTTGAACGATTCCTTGAGGTCTTTATGGATGATTTTTCTGTCTTTGGAGATTCATTTGATCAATGTTTACACCATCTAACACTAGTTTTGCAGAGATGTATCGAAAAGAACTTGATCTTAATTTGGGAGAAGTGTTGAGTGTTAGAAAGTGCATATTTATAAAGGAGAAATCGTTATTTTATATATCAAGTATTGCTAACAACCGTTACTTTTATGTGTTTAAATTTCTTGTACTTTAATTATGTCTGTTTTATTTTAATTAAGTATTTGATGTATTTTAGGGGGCATCATAGTCATTTCACAATAAACGAGAGATCAAATGGCAAAACGGACATCATTTTTGAACTCAGGACGGTTGAAAACCTTAGGAGGAGTATAAAAGGAAAAATGACACTGTTCACATGTACGGTACTATTCACATATACGGTGCGGTTGACTGTACTGTGCAAATAGTGGCGGTTGACTGTACTGTGCAAATAGTGGCGGTTGACTATACTGTGAAAATAGTGGCTGATGACGTGGCGAAATCCTGAGCGTCCAAACTGTTTTTAATCCGATGGCCATGATTTACTCGATGTAACTATAAAAAGGGGGCCTCCCCCCCTAATTTGAGCACCTCTGAATCCATTTTTGGGATTCATTTTCTGTAATTCTCTCTCTATCTTGTATTTTCTTCATATTTTAATAAATTCCCATTTTGCCCCTAGTTCAACTATGAGTGGCTAATTTTCTTTCAAGCTTGGGTTGAAGGTGAAGTCTCAACATGTGTCATGGGCTTGATTTGGTAAATTTATTTTCTCTTCCCCTCTAGTTTTTGTGGATGTTTTGACTTCTCGTCGACAGATAATACTAATCTTGTCTAGTACTGCCCTGGTTTCACCGGCACCCTAGTATAAGATTATTATTATTTGGCACGATAAGCCCTTAGCACCATATTTATGAGAGCGTGGTTCATGAGGTGTGGATTTCCCTCTCATGATTTAATTGGTATTAATATGGAATATTTAGCCCATGATGCATGTTGATACGGATCCAGATACCCAAGTACGTCATTTCAATAGATTTACACTTCAATTTATTCCTGCCATTTTATTTCCAATTCTAGAATTTAATCTTGCCATTTTAATTTAATTTTTAACTTAATTTAAATCATTTCCACCATAAATCTAACCATCCATTTACAGAATTAATTCTATAAATAATTAAAATCCACCTCCTCGTGGGATCGACACTCGCACCATTAAGCTATACTACAACAGATTCGTGCGCTTGCGAGTTCAATAAAATTTGCACAACAAGTTTTTGGCGCCGTTGCCGGGGAGGTAAGTAATTTTAATTCTTAGAATTAATTTTTGTGAATATTTCCATTTAATTTTCTTTTGTATTTTGTTTTTTTAAAAAAAAAGTGAATCTACACTTAGAGGTTAGTATTTCTTTTCTTTTTCTCTACTTTAAATTATGTAATTTAATTTTCAAGATAATTTTTATTTCTTCTTTGTCATTTTTATTTATTTATCTTATTAATTTATTTTTAGTTAGTTTATTTCACGTATTTGTTCTTGTGTTTTTATAGTAAGTTTGTAATAGCGCAACAAGGTTAGTATCGTAATTTCTCCTTCTTCTTTATTTGTTTTGCTCTTATTTTTATTTTTATTTTATTTGTTTTGTTTTCCATTTATTCTTGTATTTCTTATATGCATGGTCGTAGGTCATTATTACCCAATCTTGAACCTATAGACCTTGAATTAGAGAAAACACTTCGCACACACAAAAACATTAAAAACAAAATGGATTTACAAGCACCACAGGAGAGGCCATTTAAGGATTACTTCAGTCCTTTAGCTAATTTGAGCACATCATGCATATGGTACCCAAATGTAGCTGCTAGGAGTTTTGAATTAAAACCTAGTGTGTTAAATTGTCTCCCCACGTTCTATGGCCTAGAAAATGAGGACCCATACAATCATTTGAATGATTTTCATGCAATTTGTCAAACATTTAAATATGAGAATTTTTCAGATGATGATGTAAAACTTAGATTATTCCCATTTTCTTTAAAGGATAGAGCTCGTTCATGGCTTAATACATTACCTGCTAATAGTATTGCATCATGGGAACAAATGGTTACAAAATTTTTAAATAAATATTTCCCAGTTCATAAAACAAATGCTATTCGCAGGGAAATCTTGGAGTTTACCCAGAGAGATGACGAGCAGTTTTTCGAAACATGGGAGCGATTCAATGGGCTACTCTTAAAGTGTCCACATCATGGGTACGAGAAATGGCACCAATGTCAATATTTTTTGGAGGGCTTATTACCGAACGTGCAAGAATGGCTAATGGCAACAAGTGGAGGAGAGCTAATGTCAAAAAGTGCATCAGAGATTTGGGAATTCTTCCAGCGACAAGCGGATAATTCCCAACAACGGAGTCGATCACTCAGGAGTACCAGAAGGATTAAGGGAGTGAATGAGGTTCACATTGGCGAATCCAATTCAGAAATCAAAGAAGTCAAAGCAATAATTGAAGGTCTTTCTCGACAAATAGCATCATTATCGACTGCTAAATCAACAGAGCCACATGACCTTGACTCATATCCAGATCAAGCCAATGCCATAGGTGTAATGAGAAAACCATCGAATTATAACCCATACTCCAATACATACAACCCTGGATGGAGAGACCACCCCAATTTTTCATGGTCTCAAGGATTCCAACAAAATGGACCAGTAGCTCCAGCTCCACCAATGCAACCAATTGCTCAAAATCCTCAAGCCTCTCAGCCACCATTCAGACCATTTAATCAGAATCAGAATTACTCTCAACCCAGACCGTGGAGGATGCATTCCAGAATTTCAAGAATGTCACTCACTCCACGATTGAGCAACAAAACCGCACCATTGATGGACTACGAAATGAGTTAAGAGCGGGCTTCAACTCACAAGCCCAATCAGTTTCAAGCTTGGAGAAGATGGTGGGACAACTTGCTTCTTCAGTTCAGACCTTGGCAATGATTGTTGAGAAAGGTAAATTTCCAAGTCAACCAATGCCTAACCCTAAAGGAGTGCATGAAGCAATTACCAGTTCACCACAGCAGCATGGAGAGGTCAAAGCTGTCATGACCTTGCGAAAAGGAAAAGAAGTCGACAATAAAGTGGAAATGCCAGTGACGAAAGACAATCAAATTGTACCTGTGAACGTTGAGGACTCATCACCGGAGGAAAAAGAAGACACCAACCCACGAGAATATGTTCCAAAAGCTCCATTTCCTCAGAGGTTAGTGAAAGGAAAGAAAGGAAAATCTACAGGTGAGATTCTCGAAATTTTCAAACAGGTAAGTGTTAACATCCCACTACTTGATGCTATTAAACAAGTTCCATCTTATGCCAAGTTTCTTAAAGATCTGTGTACTAAAAAGAGAAATATGCATGTTCAAAAGAAGGCATTTTTAACAGAAAACGTTAGTTCTATACTCCAACATAAAATTCCTTTAAAATGCAAAGATCCAGGTTCCCCCACTATCTCATGTAGTATAGGGAACCACACAATTGAGAATGCTTTGTTGGATTTAGGAGCTAGTGTAAATTTGTTGCCTTATTCAGTTTTTGTGAAACTTGGACTGGGAGAATTACACCCAACTCCAGTGGTGTTACAACTTGCAGATCGGTCCACGAAAATACCTCGTGGTATTGTGGAGGACGTGCTTATCCAGGTAGACAAGTTTTATTTTCCTGTTGACTTCATTGTAATTGACACTCAACCAATACAGGATTCAAGAAAGCACATCCCCATTATTCTAGGCCGACCTTTTTTGGCAACTGCGAATGCTCACATTCAATGCAGGACTGGAAATATGCAGTTGTCCTTCGGCAACATGACTATGGAGCTGAACATCTTCAATATTGCCAAACAACCTCACAACACAGATGATGTAATTGTTGATGTGGACTTAATTGAAGCATTAGTTGATAACTCTTTTGTTTCAAACCTTAGTGATGATCCTTTACAAACATGTTTAACACACTTTGGTTTGGATTTTGATATTGACAGATCGGTCGATGAGGTCAACGCCCTACTTGACTCAGCACCATCTATGGACACTAATAAATGGAAGCCAAGAGTTGAACAACTAGCGCCATCAGAGAAGAAACTCATTCCATCATCAGAATCACCACCGAAACTCGAGCTCAAACCATTGCCCAACACTTTGGAATATGCATTTTTGGGGGACAAAAGTACTTTACCGGTAATCATCTCATCATCCCTCAATGACGAACAAAAAGGTAAGTTGTTGGATGTTTTAAAAGAACACAAAGGAGCATTAGGATGGACCATAGCGGATATAAAAGGTATAAATCCAGTAGACTGCATGCATTACATTCACCTTGATGAAAATGCTAAATCTATTAGGGAAATGCAACGTCGGTTGAATCCTAATATGAAAGAAGTTGTTAGAACAGAAGTCCTTAAGCTATTAGACGCAGGTATCATTTACCCAATTTCTGATAGTTCATGGGTCAGTCATGTACAAGTTGTCCCCAAAAAGTCAGGAGTCACTGTAGTTACGAATGCCGATAATGAATTGATACCAACTAGAGTAACTACAGGATGGCGCGTATGCATTGATTATAGAAAGTTGAATTCTGTCACACGTAAAGACCATTTTCCTTTACCATTCATCGATCAAATGCTTGATAGGTTAGCAGGTCACGAATTTTATTGCTTTCTAGATGGCTATTCAGGATATAATCAGATTCCCATAGCACCAAAAGATCAAGAGAAGACCACTTTCACTTGCCCTTTTGGAACTTTTGCATATAGGAGAATGCCATTTGGATTATGTAATGCACCTGCTACATTTCAACGATGCATGTTAAGCATTTTTTCTGATATGGTTGAACGATTCCTTGAGGTCTTTATGGATGACTTTTCTGTCTTTGGTGATTCATTTGATCAATGTTTACGTCATCTAACACTAGTTCTGCAGAGATGTATCGAAAAGAACTTGGTCTTAAATTGGGAGAAGTGCCATTTTATGGTAACACAAGGTATTGTTCTCGGTCACATCATTTCGAGCAAAGGTATTGAGGTTGACAAAGCCAAGGTGGATCTCATTTCCAATCTTCCTCCACCCAAAACAGTCAGAGAAGTAAGATCTTTCCTTGGGCATGCTGGTTTTTATAGACGTTTCATTAAAGATTTTAGCAAAGTTTCTAGACCCTTATGCAATTTACTTGCTAAGGATGCACCTTTTATCTTTAATGATTCATGTCTTGTGGCTTTTGAAAATTTAAAGCAATTGTTGACAACATCACCCATCATTCAGCCCCCAAACTGGAGCTTACCATTTGAGCTCATGTGTGATGCATCTGATTATACAGTAGGAGCAGTATTAGGACAAAGAGTTGATCGAATTCCCCATGTTATTTATTATGCTAGTATGACATTGAATGATGCACAGTTGAACTATTCAACTACTGAAAAAGAAATGCTAGCAGTAGTGTTTGCATTGGAAAAATTTCGATCTTATCTCATTGGTTGTAAAATAATTGTGTTCACAGATCATGCTGCTCTGAAATATCTTCTCACGAAGAAAGATGCAAAAGCTAGACTAATTCGTTGGGTGTTACTTTTGCAGAAATTTGACTTGGAATTCAAAGATAAGAAAGGCACAGAAAATGTTGTGGCGGACCATCTCTCTCGTCTTCATTTTGACACAATTACAGAGCCATTAACATTGAATGAGTCCTTTCCAGATGAACAATTAATGAGTGTGGAAGTTTTACCTTGGTATGCTGATATAGTTAATTATCTTGTTACAGGCAAACTTCCAGAGCATTGGACTAAGCAAGACAAGGCCAAATTCTTTGCAGAAATAAAGAATTTCTTTTGGGATGACCCATATTTGTTCAAATATTGTGCAGACCAAATTGTCAGACGATGTGTCCCAGAAAATGAAATTCAGAATATCTTTTCATTCTGCCATGAACAAGCTTGTGGAGGCCATTTCAGTGCTAAGAAAACAGCGACTAAAGTTTTACAATGTGGTTTCTATTGGCCAACTATATTTCGAGACGCTTATACTTTTTGTTCTTCATGTGATAAGTGTCAACGAATGGGGAGCATTACACGAAGGAACATGATGCCACTAAATCCAATTTTAGTGGTTGAGATTTTTGACGTATGGGGTATCGACTTCATGGGACACTTTCCCCCTTCTTTTGGCCATCAATACATCTTGGTAGCTGTTGATTACGTATCGAAATGGGTAGAAGCGATTTCATGCAGAACTAATGATCACAAAGTGGTGATAGGGTTTTTGAAAAGTAACATTGTTTCACGCTTTGGATTCCCTCGAGCGATAATCAGTGATGGTGGTGCCCACTTTTGCAATAAAGCATTCAAAGCTCTTTTGACAAAGTATTCAATCACTCATAAAGTGGCGACCCCGTATCATCCGCAAACCAGTGGCCAAGTGGAGATCTCCAATCGAGAACTAAAGCACATATTAGAAAAGACGGTGAGACCGGACAGAAAAGATTGGTCATTAAGACTTGATGACGCATTATGGGCATATAGAACGGCTTTCAAGACCCCGATTGGGATGTCACCCTATAGGCTAGTGTATGGAAAAGCTTGCCACCTACCTGTGGAACTCGAGCATCGTGCATATTGGGCTATCAAGAAATTCAATTTTGACATGCATCAAGCCAGCTCAGAAAGAAGATTACAATTGGCAGAACTTGAAGAAATTCGTAATGACGCGTATGAAAATGCCAAAATTTACAAGCAACGAATGAAAGTCTTCCATGACAAGCATATTATGAGAAAATCTTTCACTCCAGGTCAGAAAGTACTTTTATTCAACTCTCGCTTGCACCTATTCCCAGGTAAGTTACGCTCTCGATGGTCCGGTCCATTTATTGTTCATACTGTTTTTCCACATGGGGCAATTGAAATTAAAGACCCAAAGAACGGTGTCACATTTAAAGTTAATGGTCAAAGATTAAAGCCATATCTAGAGTACCAACCACATGGAGAAGACACCGAAATAAATTTGAGTGACCCACCAGATTTGAATTGATTTTTTCTTTTCAGTGGTTTGACTTTTCTTTCTTTATTTATTTTTATTCTTTTGCTAATTGAATTTATTTTTGCATAAGTGTGTTTCTTTTGTCATTAACTTTTCTTTTATCATTGTTAATAATGAGTGCCACACGAAGATCGTTCCTCCTTAACATGCTTAAACCACTTCAACGTATCAAAACTCATCTCAAAAAGCAGATTCATTCTTGTAAAACACATCGCATTTGGACTCTACAACCACCAGAGTTAGTAGCCTACGTTGAGGATTTAGAAGGCCAACTCAGAAATATTGAGAGAGGTGTTTTCGACATCCAGTTGGAGCTTGAGGTAAATTTAATAAGAGGACGATTTTAATTTTCTTTGTGTGTTTTAATTTGTTTTTCTGTTTGTGTGCTTTAGTTTGTTACCCCGGTGAAATGGCGGATAACGGTACTCCGTGACAATCAAGTCGGTTACTTCAGTTTCCCATAATAACTGATATTCTGAGGTGAAAGAATGGACAGAACCGAGATTCTAGCGAAGCTTCACAAGCGATTCCCTTCACTCTCTCAGAATGCCCTCCTTACGATCTACAAAACTCGGTCCGAACGCATGCGACTGCTCATGAGGAATAACATACCTGCTGACATCCGTTGGTTAATTGAAGCAAAAGTACGATTGGCAGGTGAGTTACCTCCAAAATTTATTGCATACATGCCTGGTTGTGGGAAAGGAAACTATGCAAGAAAACGACGAGCTCGAAGAATTTCTGTTGCTTGTCATAAGTGTGCCAGAATGAATTGCAATAAAAACCGATGTTCTTTAGGAATGGTATCTGATAACAGGGAAGATAAAATTCAATTCATTAGGGATGGCTTGAATAAGGAGTCATTGGATGATATCCTTTTGTCTCTTGAAACGCATCCCAGTGGATATGTGCAAGGAGCGATTCTCCAGTTATGGCCTTTATTCCAGAAAGAGCATGCACGATATAGTCTCGGGAATCTGACTATAAAAGACCCTGTTTGCCAGTTTATAAGAAAATTGGATGGGAAGCCTATCCTCGACCCATAGAGGGCGTTCAAGCCGTTTCTGGACGTAAAACTAGAGGAAGATGTGAGCCACAGTCGCAACTACCTGTAAATATCCTTTTACTTTACTGTTATTTTATTTTATTTTACTGTTGCTTTATCAGTGCATTATTGTCTTTAATAATTTTCTTACTGTTTGCTTTTTGACTATCGAGCCATGTGCTTTACGCATTTTTGACATTGACCCGCCACCTCATACACATTTGTGATCCATTGTCACCAAGAATCTTAAATATGACTTTTTGTTAAGCACTCACAAATTGTTTTTGAGAAATATCCCAATGGCAGCTACTCCCAATAGACAATTCAAGAACATTTGTGTGCTTTTTGGATTTACCTATGGCAAACATAAAGAGTTCGTTGATGTAGCCATAGATCTTGGTCGAAACATAGCAGAGAGAAAATTACACTTAGTGTATGGAGGAGGTAACCGAGGGTTATCAAAATTGGTCTTAGAAGCTGCTCCTGTCAGAGGAAGCCAAGTGTTAGGCATCATCCCTAGAGTCCTAAAACCTTTGGGCAGTGTGTCTGACTCCACGACTGGAGAAGAATTAGTCGTCTCAGGTATGCAAGAACGAATAACTGAAATGCTCGATCATGCTGATGCTTTTATTTTCCTGCCAGGAGATCTTGCAACACTAGAGGCACTTATTACACTAGCATCTTGGGCCCAACTGCACATTCACCAGAAACCCATCGGTTTGTTAAATGTCAATAATTTTTATGATGGCTTTATCGCATTTCTTAACCATGCAATAAAAAACTACTTTATTCCTTCCAGTGCGAAAAAACTTTTTATTTGTGCTCACACTGCTAATGAGCTACTTGCCATGTTACAAGCTTATAAACCAGAGCCAGACCCCTGGAGCTTTGTGTTGGAGCGTTCCAATGATGATGGTAACAATAGCCGCAGTAAGAAGTACAAATTAGATTTAACTCTTCGCCTGTAAATATTTTCTTCTGTGTTGCACCAACCAGGTGATGTCTTCTAAACTCTGCTTTTTTTCTTTAAAACATTGAGGACAATGTTTCGTTCTGGTTGGGGGGAGGGAATAATGGACAATTGTGGAATCTTGGTTAAGTTTTTACTAATTTTTTGTTGTAGAAACTAACTGTTGCTAACTTTTTGTGTTGAAGATGGCTGAATATGGAGTGTAGTGACTCTAGAAACGCATCTTCATTGTTTGAAAATAAAAAAATAAAAAAATTTAAAAAAATTTAAAAAAAAAATTCAGATATTTTCTTTTTCTTTGTTTTGATGTTCATTTTTTTTTCTTTTTTTATTTCTCCTTTATAAATATACATTTTCAAACAAAAATTTTTTGAGTCAAAGATGGCTGAATATAGTGTAGTGCCTCTAGAAACGCATCTTCTTAAAAAAAAATTCATTTTCTATCATTTTCTAATTAATTTTTCTGCATCATTTTCACATTTCTGCATGCATATTTTCTTTTTACGTTTAGAATAGGTTGGGGGGTAGGGTGTTGTTTAAAAAAAAAATTTTTTTTTTGATTTATTTTAACATTGGATAACATAATGATTTCAAATTTTAGTATTTGTATTATCTTTAGTCTGAAGTGATGTTACACTATGTTTGCTACTCTACATGTTGATGTCGGAGACAAAAATGAGTTGCTTGAAGGAATGAACATGTCATAATAAATACCAAGTGAGTTTTTGAGCCTATCATTTTTCTTGGAGAGTAACCCTTTTGCCTATTCTTTATACAGCTTAGCAGTCTATTATTGTATACACGATCTCTAGATTTCTTTTGAGTTAACCCTAAAAAAACAAAATTTAAAAAAAAATTTAAAAAAAAAAAAGAGTGTGTTGTTACATTTGGAAGCCTATTTAATTAGTAGATATGGAAGATTATTTAGAGTCCTAAAAGATAATGGAAAGGTCCTCTTTGATCCGTTTGAGCCTTTCTAGCCATCCCTTTTATGAATATCCATAGTTAGCCCTTTTGAGCCTTAAAAAAAAAAAAAACTTTTCTTTCTCAACTTATTATCTTGACCCACTCCGATTTGGAGTATTACCCAATATCTTACAAGATCCATCACCTTTTTATGTTTGAGAAAACTGTAAATAAATATTTTGTATATTAAAGTTATGCCTAGTTCAAAAAAAAAAGAAAAAAAGAAAGAAAGAAACAAAAATTGTTGCTTCAAAAAAAAAAACAACAATAATAGGTGAAATCCACCTTGCAACTTTCAAAAAAAAAAAAAAAATTCTATGCATTTTTCTCAAACATACATTTTGTCTTCCTTATTTCCCTTCTTTGTTAGCTATGTCCCTAGCCTACGTTACGTCCTAATAAAAGTCCTTCTTGATTTTAGGGAACTATAATCTGAAGTAGAAGCTAGTTATATGGGCTAAAAAGATGTAGTGATGCATAAAAAAAAATAATAATAATAAATAAAATGGGTTGACTAGCATTTTTATTTGACTGGAGATCGTATTATTTCTAAGTTAAGGGCATATTTCTTTTTGGTGAGAGCATGTGAGACCACTTTTTATTATTTTCTCTCAATTACCATTCATTGGAGTGACTATTTTTATTTGGGTTTAATTTCTTTGTGAGAGTGGCGAAATAGTGGCGGTTGACTGTACTGTGCAAATAGTGGCTGATGACGTGGCGAAATCCTGAGCGTCCAAACTGTTTTTAATCCGATGGCCATGATTTACTCGATGTAACTATAAAAAGGGGGCCTCCCCCCCTAATTTGAGCACCTCTGAATCCATTTTTGGGATTCATTTTCTGTAATTCTCTCTCTATCTTGTATTTTCTTCATATTTTAATAAATTCCCATTTTGCCCCTGGTTTAATTATGAGTGGCTAATTTTCTTTCAAGCTTGGGTTGAAGGTGAAGTCTCAACATGTGTCATGGGCTTGATTTGGTAAATTTATTTTCTCTTCCCCTCTAGTTTTTGTGGATGTTTTGACTTCTCGTCGACAGATAATACTAATCTTGTCTAGTACTGCCCTGGTTTCACCGGCACCCTAGTATAAGATTATTATTATTTGGCACGATAAGCCCTTAGCACCATATTTATTAGAGCGTGGTTCATGAGGTGTGGATTTCCCTCTCATGATTTAATTGGTATTAATATGGAATATTTAGCCCATGATGCATGTTGATACGGATCCAGATACCCAAGTACGTCATTTCAATAGATTTACACTTCAATTTATTCCTGCCATTTTATTTCCAATTCTAGAATTTAATCTTGCCATTTTAATTTAATTTTTAACTTAATTTAAATCATTTCCACCATAAATCCAACCATCCATTTACAGAATTAATTCTATAAATAATTAAAATCCACCTCCTCGTGGGATCGACACTCGCACCATTAAGCTATACTACAACAGATTCGTGCGCTTGCGAGTTCAATAAAATTTGCACAACAAGAAGTGTCATTTTACGGTAACACAAGGTATCATTCTCGGTCACATCATTTCAAGCAAAGGTATTGAGGTTGACAAAGCCAAGGTGGATCTCATTTCTAATCTTCCTTCACCCAAAACAGTCAGAGAAGTAAGATCTTTTCTTGGGCATGCTGGTTTTTATAGACGTTTCATTAAAGATTTTAGCAAAGTTTCTAGAACCTTATGCAATTTACTTGCTAAGGATGCACCTTTTATCTTTAATGATTTATGTCTTGTGGCTTTTGAAAAGTTAAAGCAATTGTTAACATCGTCACCTATCATTCAGCCCCCAAACTGGAGCTTACCATTTGAACTCATGTGTGATGCATCTGATTATGCAGTAGGAGCAGTATTAGGATAAAGAGTTGATCGGATTTCCCATGTTATTTACCATGCTAGTATGACATTGAATGATGCACAGTTGAACTATTCAACTACTGAAAAAGAAATGCTAGCAGTAGTTTTTGCATTGGAAAAATTTCGATCTTATCTCATTGGTTGTAAAATAATTATGTTCACTGATCATGCTGCTCTTAAATATCTTCTCACAAAGAAAGATGCAAAAGCTAGACTAATTCGTTGGGTGTTACTTTTGCAGGAATTTGACTTGTAATTCAAAGATAAGAAAGGCACAGAAAATGTTGTGGCAGACCATCTCTCCCGTCTCCATTTTGACACAATTACAGAGTCATTAACATTAAATGAGTCATTTCCAGATAACAATTAATGAGTGTGGAAGTATTACCTTGGTATGCTGATATAGTTAATTATCTTGTTACAGGTAAACTTCTAGAGCATTGGACCAAGCAAGACAAAGCTAAATTCTTTGCAGAAATAAAGAATTTCTTTTGAGATAACCCATATTTGTTCAAGTATTGTGCATATCAAATTGTTAGAGGATGTGTCTCAGAAAGTGAAATTCAGAATATTCTTCCATTCTGCCATGAACAAGCTTGTGGAGGCCATTTCAGTGCTAAGAAAACAGCTACAAAAATTTTACAATGTGGTTTCTATTGGCCAACTATATTTCGAGACACTTACACTTTCTGTTCTTCATGTGATAGGTGTCAACAAATGGGGAGCATTACACGAAGGAACATGATGCCAATAAATCTAATTTTAGTGGTTGAGATTTTTGACGTATGGGGTATCGACTTCATGGGACCCTTTCCCTTTTCTTTTGGCCATCAATTTATACTGGTTGCTGTTGACTACATATCGAAATGGGTAGAAGCAATTCCATGCAGAACCAATGATCACAAGGTGGTGATAGGATTTTTGAAAAGCAACATTGTTTCGTGCTTTGGATTCCCTCGAGCGATAATCAGTGATGGTGGTGCCAACTTTTGTAATAAAGCATTCAAAACACTTTTGACAAAGTATTTAATCACTCATAAAGTGGCAACCCCATATCATCCGCAAACCAGTGGCCAAGTGAAGATATCCAATCAAGAAATAAAGCACATATTAGAAAAGACGGTGAGGCCGGACATAAAAGATTGGTCATTAAGACTTGATGATGCATTATGGGCATATAGAACCGCTTTCAAGACCCCGATTGGGATGTCACCCTACAGGCTAGTGTATTGAAAAGCTTGCCACCTACCTGTGGAACTCGAGCATCGTGCATATTGGGCGATCAAGAAATTCAATTTTAACATGCACAAGCCAGCTCAGAAAAAAGATTACAATTGGCAGAACTTGAAGAAATTCGTAATGACGCATACGAAAAATGCCAAGATTTACAAGCAACGAATGAAAGTCTTTCATGACAAGCAAATTATGAGAAAATCTTTCACTCCAGGTCAAAAAGTGCTTTTATTCAACTCTCGCTTGCACCTATTCCCAGGTAAGTTACGCTCTCATTGGTCTGGCCCATTTATTGTTCATACTGTTTTTCCACATGGGACAATTGAAATTAAGGATCCAAAGAACAGTGTCACATTTAAAGTTAATGGTCAAAAATTAAAGCCATATCTAGAATACCAACCACATGGAGAAGACACCGAAATAAATTTGAGTGACCCACCAGATTTGAATTGATTTTTTTCTTTCCGGTGGTTTGATTTTTCTTTCTTTCTTTTTATCATTCTTTTGCTAATTGAAAATTATTTGTTCAAAAGGGTATTTGTTTTACCATTAAGTTTTCTCTTATCATTGTTAATCATCAGTGACATACGTAGATCGTTCCTCATGAACATTCTTAAACCACTTCAACGTATCAAAACTCATCTCAAAAGGCAGATTCAATCTTGTAAAACACATCGCATTTAGGCTCTACAACCACCAGAGTTAGTAGCCTATGTTGAGGATTTAGAAAGCCAACTCAGAAATATTGAGCGAGGTGTTTACGATATCCAGTTGGAGCTTGAGGTAAATTCAATAAGAGGACGATTTTGATTTTCCTTGTGTGTTTTAATTTGTTTTTCTGTTTATGTGCTTTAGTTTGTTACCTCGGTGAAGTGGCTGTTAGCTTATTTAAGTTATACATATTGATTTTGATGATAACAAACCACATATATATTTTAATTAAACAAAGATTTATAATTTGTGTTTTATAGTAAGAAAATAAGGTTTTAAAATCAAAGTGTCTTGAACTAAAATGATACCATTGATGCATTTTGAACTTTCCATAAAAAGGTTCAAAATGAAAAAAAGGTTATTCCATTACTTGTATTAGAAGTGATCATGGTGGAGAGTTTGAAAATCATGCATTTGAAAATTTTTGTAATGACTTTGGCATTGAACATCAATTTTCATCACCTAGGACTTCACAACAAAATGGAATAGTAGAAAGGAAAAATAGGTCTATTCAAGAAATGGCTAGGACCATGTTGAATGAAAACTCTTTGCCTAAGTATTTTTGGGCCGAAGCCGTCAACACCGCTTGTTATGTTTTAAATCGGGTGTTAATTAAACCTAATCTTAATAAAACTCCTTACGAGCTTTGGAAAAATAGAAAACCCAACATTGGCTATTTTAAAGTTTTTGGATGCAAATGTTTTGTTTTAAACACGAAAAACAATCTTGGTAAATTTGATCCAAAATCTGATGTTGGTATTTTTCTTGGATATTCAAATTCGAGCAAAGCTTATAGAGTTTATAACAAAAGAACTTTGGTTGTGGAGGAATCTATGCATGTTACTTTTGATGAGTCTAACCCCTCCTCTACGGAGAAAGCCATTGTTGATGATATTGCAGAAGAAGAACCACAAGAACAAGCATCAAATGACAACCAAGAAGACACATCAAATGGAATTCAAGAGGAGCATCATGAAGAACCAAATGAGGAACAAAATCAAGGTACTTCTCAAACACTCCCCAAGGAGTGGAGGTATGTTTCCTCTCACCCTAAAGATGTCATTCTAGGAGATCCCTCACGAGGTGTTACCACTAGATCATCACTTAGGAACACATGTGAGCATGCTGCATTCATTTCTCAAATTAAACCAAAATCCTTTGCGGATGCGGAAAATGATTTAGAATTAATCAATCTTAAAGCCAAAAATAAAATGGTGTGTGTAGTACAAGTATAAAAACTATAAATTTTTAACCCATCCGCAAAACCATTTCTTTTTCTTTCCTTTATTGAATTCTCTCGGGACATCTTTCGGATGACCGGATTGTGCATCCGGAAAACCGAATTTGCTAAGCACCCTTTCTGCCTCAAGCCGGTCTACCGGTTAATCATTTCCGGAAAGCCGAATTTGCTAAGCAGTCTACCGGTTAGTCATTTCCGGCAAACCGAACTATCTTGCATGGTTACTGGATTAAACCGGTCTACCAGTTAGCTCTTTCGGCAAACCAAAATCAAGTTCTTTGCTCACTGGACGAAACCGGTCTACCAGTTATATGCATCCAGCAAACCGGTTACATTTTGCAACCTTTCTGGTCAAAACCGGCTAGCCGGTTAGTGACAACCGGCAAGCCGGTTTCACAACACATAAAAATCTGCTCTTCTCCCTCTCACTTTCGGCTAACCGGTTCTCTCTCTCTCTAAAAACCGATTCTCATCTCTCTCTTTTCTCATCAAAATCCACCATTTCAACCTTGTTTTTAATGCAAATTAATCCTTCAATCTTACTCCCCATGTGTTCTTGTACCTAAAATCACTCTCAAAACTTGTTTTTGACATTTAAATCATTAGATCTTAATCTCAACCTAGGGTTTATCTTTATATTTTATCTCTCTAAATTTCTTCTCCTCAAGCCGTGTGTTGAGCAAATTGTTTCACGAAACCATTTCCAATCCTCAACATCTTCATTATCTTAATCATCTTTTACTTCAAATCAACCAAAATCAAATGTCTAGTTCTCGGCCGGTTCGAAGAAAGGGCAAGGAGCAGATTCAACAAACCGACCAGCCACATGAAGCAAAGAGTACCACCAATCTATCTCTTTTCGAGTCCACACACTTTCAGAATCAAAAACATCTTGCCAAACATTTTCATCAACAATTCATGACTCGTGAGATACTCCAAACCTTTTTTCTTATACCGGATAGTTTATATCATGTCTTTATTAGTAATAAATCCTTGGTGCAATTGTTGGAAGTTGTTGGTTGGTTTGATGCTGTTGTTGTTGAGGAGAGTGTTTATCCCGACTTGGTGAAAGTATTTTACTCGAATATGGATTGTTTCGCGGAGAAAGAAAATCGAGTAATCACCACAGTTGGAGGAGTTTTGATTGAATTTGATGTCTCAGATTTGAACTCTATTCTAGGATTTTCCCATGATGGCCTACGCTTTTTCTCTCCTAGGAAAGCCCCTGCTATTCATGACTTTGTTTATATTAATGCCGTTAAGAACATTTGTCATCGTGTCGATCTTTCCGATGAAGACTGTACTGTTCATTTTCGTGCTCAATGTCTTTGTCTTCAAACCCGGATTTTACTCCGATTTATTCAGGGTATTATCCTTCCTAGATTCGGCCATTTGGAGGAGGTCTCTAATATGGATGTTGTCCTGCTTAATTGTATTCTTCGACAACGTCCAGTCAACTTAAGATATCTCATTATCCGAAACATGCTCAACATTCCTAAACTGATTACCCGTTCACTTCCTTATGGTTCTTTCATTACCCGAATTCTAAAATTTTTCAAAGTACCTATTAAAGAACCTTCGTGTCGACCTTCTAAGAGTATCGGGGAAGACACTATTCTCAACTTAGGCTTTGCTTGGCAAAATGGGACTTGGGTCAAATACTCGGAGAACAAGTTTACTTTTCTGGCTCCAAGTGACGATCGGCCACTTAATGATGTGGTTCCAGCCGATCAGCTACCCATTTTCTCGCTCTTTTTTCGAGGGCAGCGCAGACGTCGAGATCCTACTGAGATTGCTCCAGTTCCTAGTGTCTCTGCATCCGCTTCCTCACCTCCACAGCCTCCTCCCTCTACAGAGGTTACTCTTCAGCAGCTTATGGATGAGGTGCAGACACTCTCAGTGCGGCAGACTGAGTTTCAGCAGCAGCAGTAGCAGCAGCAGCTCATTCATGGATAACAGCAGCTTCTTCATGGACAGCGCCTTCTCTTTGAGCATTTCGGCCTTACATATCCATATCCAGCTCCATCACCACCATCCTCACCCCCTCACTAGTTTTTCTTATGCTTGTACTTGGACACACTTACATTTTGTTTATTGCATCATGTACTAGTTTTTGGATGATTATTATGTTTTTTGGATAATATGTATTCGTTTTGGATGATATGGATTTGGTTTGATTGTTTGTCATGGATTTTATGGATTTCTTTGTACTTATGGTTATTTTGTTGGACTAATGTGCTTATCTTGTGATGATTGATACTTGATAGGGGGAGCTCTCACTTCTATTCTTTTTTTTGATGATGAAGGGAGAGAATTATTTAATTTGTGTGTGTGTTATAAAAAGTGTTTTAAAAAATATGCATGTATGCAGGGGGAGTTTGTTTCAAATAAATTTTTCTTGTACCTTGCATTGATTTAGGGGGAGCTTTTTATAACTAGATTAAATTTTTGTAATGTGTTTTGTCATCATCAAAAAGGGGGAGATTGTTACTTATTTAAGCTATTCATATCGATTTTGATGATAACAAACCACATATATATTTTAATTAAACAAAGATTTATAAATTGTGTTTTACAGTAAGAAAATAAGGTTTTAAAATCAAAGTGTCTTGAACTAAAATGAATATATTTTAAAACCTTTAATATTGTTTCATTTTAATTTTCAGATTTGGACCTATTTGAAATAATTTAAATATTTTGGGTCATTGTACAATTCTACAAAGTTTGGGAGAAACATCATAATTTCAGAAAGTTTTGAGATTAACAAAGTAATATTTATAACTTCTGAAATTGGACCTATTTGCAAAGTTTCATAACATTTTGGGCTATAGTACAGTTTTATAAAGTTTTGGGGTCAAACTGTAAAATTTGAAATTATTTCACTGTAGCCTTCACTGTAGCAATCGGCTAACCGGTTGTGTAAATCCGGCGAACCGGTTTCGGGCAGAATGTATGCAAAATTCAAGCGGCTAACCGGATTCCATATCCGGTAAACCGGTTTTCTGGGTTTTCGAGACAGAATGCAACCAAAACGCAAGCGGCTGACCGGATTCGACAAACGGTAAACCGGTTGTTCAAGATTTCAAATTTGTGTTTATAACGGTAACATCAAGCGGCTAACCGGATTCCATATCTGGTAAACCGGTTCCGGGCAGAATTGAACATAACGGCTAGTTTTTGAGTTCTAACTATAAAATCTCAAACCCAACTCATTTTGAAGCTCTCCAACAAGCAAAAACAAAAAGCACACGTGATATCTTGAGTCTTAAAAGCTTCCAAACTACAAACATTGAATCATTTTCTTGTTCTTCATCTTTGTATATCTACTTATTGAGTGAGTTTCATTATACTCTTCATTTATTTATCTCATTTGTGAGAGTTTGAGTGTGTGAGACACTTGAGTAAAGAGATTGGGAGATATCTCTCTATTGTTAAAGGTTTATTGACACCTTGAAGTCAATTGTAATTGGTTGAAGCCTTGGAAGGGTTTGGATAGTGAAATCCTCAAGCTTGGATCGCTTGGAGGCGTGGACGTAGGCGGGGATTGCCGAACCACGTAAAATTCGTGTGTTTGTTTTTCTTCTCCCTTGCTCTTTAATTATTGTGCTTCTATTGAATTTATCATTTCCGAATTTTATTAAGACATTAGATTGCTTGTTGTGTGGATTTGCTATAATAGTTTTTAAATTTCCAATTCACCACCCTCTTGGGTTGCACATTTATATTTCAGTGGCGGATAACGGTACTCTGTGACAATCAAGTCGGTTACTTCAGTTTCCCATAATAACTGATATTCTGAGGCGAAGGTATGGACAGAAATGAGAGTTTAGCTAAGCTTCACAAGCGATTCTCTTTACTTCCTCAGAATGCCCTCCTTACGATCTATAAATCTTGGTCCGAACGCATGCGATTGCTCATGAGGAATAACATACCTGCTGACATCTGTTGGTTAATCGAGGAGAAAGTAAGATTGGCGGGTGAGTTACCTCCAAAATTTATTGCATACCTGCCTGGTCGTGGGAAAGAAAATTATGCAAGAAAACGACGAGTTCGAAGAATTTCTGTTGCTTGTCATAAATGCGCCAGAATTAGTTGCAATAAAAACCCATGTTCTTTAGGAATGGTGTCTGATAACAGAGAAAATAAGATTCAATTCATTAGGGATGGCTTGAATAAGGAGTCATTGGATGATATCCTTCTGTCTCTTGAAACGCATCCCAGTGGATATGTGCAAGGAGCGATTCTCTAGTTATGGCCATTATTCCAGAAAGAGCATGTTCTTTAAGAATGGTGTCTGATAGCAAAGAAGATAATATTCAATTCATTAGGGATGGCTTGAATAAGGAGTCATTGGATGATATCCTTCTATCTCTTGAAACGCATCCCAGTGGATATGTGCAAAGAGCGATTCTCTAGTTATGGCCATTATTCCAGAAAGAGCATGCACGATATAGTCTCGGGAATCTGACTATAAATGACCCTGTTTGTCAGTTTATAAGAAAACTGGATGGGAAGCCTATCCTCGACCCATAGAGGGCGTTCAAGCTGTTTTTGGACGTAAAACCAGAGGAAGATGTGAGCTACAGTCGCAATTACCTGTACATATCCTTTTACTTTACTGTTATTTTATTTCATTTCACTGTTGTTTTATCATTTGCATTATTGTCTTTAATAATTTTATTACTGTTTGCTTTTTGACTATCGAGCCATGTGCTTTACGCGTTATTTGACACTGACATGCCACCTCATACACAGTTGTGATCCACTGTCACCAAGATTCTTAAATATGACTTTTATGTTAAGCACTCACAAATTGTTTTTGAGAAATATTCCAATGGCGGCTACTCCCAGTAGACAATTCAAGAATATTTGTGTGCTTTCTGGATTTACCTATGACAAACATAAAGAGTTTGTTGATGCAGCCATAGATCTTGGTCGAAGCATAGCAGAGAGAAAATTACACTTGGTGTATGGAGGAGGTAACCGAGGGTTATCAACATTGGTCTCAAAAGCTGCTTTTGTCAGAGGAAGCCAAGTGTTAGGCATCATTCCAAGAGTCCTAAAACCGTTAAGCAGTGTGTCTGACTCACTGACTGGCGAAGAGTTAGTCGTCTCAGGTATGCAAGAACGAATAACTAAAATGCTTGATCATGCTGATGCTTTTATTTTCCTTCTAGAAGATCTTGCAACACTAGAGGCACTTATCACACTAGCATCTTGGGCCCATCTGCACATTCACCAGAAACTCATCGGTTTGTTAAATGTCAATAATTTTTATGATGGCTTTATCGCATTTCTTAACCATGAATAAGAAACTACTTTATTCCTTCTAGTGCGAAAAAACTTTTTATTTGTACTCACACTGCTAATGAACTTGATATGTTACAAGCTTATAAATTGGAGCCAGACCCCTGGAGCTTTGTGTTGGAGCGTTCAAATAATGACGGTAACAGTAGCCGCAGTAAGAAGTACAAATTAGATTTAACTCTCCGCCTATAAATATTTTCTTTTATGTTGCACCACCCAAGTAATGTCTCCTAAACTCTACTTTTTTCCTTTAAAATATTGAGAACAATGTTTCGTTCTGATTAGGGGGAGGGAATAGTTGACAATTGTGGAATCTTGGTTAAGTTTTTACTAATTTTTTATTGTAGAAACTAACTGTTGCTAATTTTTTTTGTTGAAGATGGCTGAATATGCAGTGTAGTGACTCTAGAAACTCATTTTCATTGTTTAAAAAAAAAGTAAAAAAAAATGTTCACTTTTCTTCTTCTTTTTAATTTCTCCTTTATAAATATACATTTTCAAAAATTTTTTGAGTCAAAGATGGCTGAATATAGAATGTAGTGCCTCTAAAAACGCATCTTCTTAAATTAAAAAAAATCGTTTTCTATCATTTTCTAATTAGTTTTTCTGAATTATTTTCACATTTTTGCATGCATATTTTCCTATCACTTTTAGAATAGGTTGGGGGGTAGGATGTTGTTAAAAAAAATTGTGTAATTTTTTTTAACATTGGATGACATGATTAATTTCAAATTTTAGTATTTGTATTATCTTTAGTTTGAAGTAATGTTATACTATGTTTGCTACTCTACATGTTGATGTCGGAGACAAATATGAATTGTTTGAAGGAATGAACATGTCATAATAAATACCAAGTGAGTTTTTGAGCCTATCATTTTTCTTGGAGAGTAACCCTTTTGCCCATTCTTTATACAACTTAGTAGTTTATTATTGTATATATGATCTTTAGATTTCTTTTGAGTTAACCCTAAAAAAAAAAGTGTGTTGTTATATTTGGAGACCCATCTAATTAGTAGATATGGAAGATTATTTAGAGCCCTAAAAGATGATAGAAAGACCATCTTTGATCCGTTTGAGCCTTTCTAGCCATCCCTTTTATTAAATATCCATAGTTAACCCTTTTAAACCTTTAAAAAAAAATTGTTCTTTGTGAACTTATCATCTTGACCCACTCCGATTTGGAGTATTACCCAATATCTTACAAGATCCATCACCTATTTATGTTTGAGAAAAATAAAAATAAACATTTTGTATAGTGAAGTTATGCCTAGTTCAAAAAAAAGAAGAAAAAAATTGTTGCTTCAAAAAAAATTGTTGTTTCAAAGAAAAAAACAACAATAATTTATTTTCTTTGAAGCTTGGGTTGAAGTTGAAGTCTCAACATGTGTCATGGGCTTGATTTGGTAAATTTATTTTCTCTTTCCCTCTAGTTTTAGTGGATGTTTTGACTTTTCGTTGACAAATAATACTAATCTTATCTAGTACTGCCCTGGTTTCACCGGCTCCCTAGTATAAGATTATTATTATTTGGCACGATAAGCCCTTAGCACCATATTTATTAGAGCGTGGTTCATGAGGTGTGGATTCCCCCATCATGATTTAATTGGTATTAATAAGGAATATTTAGCCCATGATGCATGTTGATACGGATCCAGATACCCAAGTACCTCATTTCAATAGAATTCTCCTCAATTTATTCTCGCAACTTCAATTCCAATTTTAGAATTTATTATCGCCATTTTAATTTAAGTTTTAGCATAATCCAAACCACTTTCATTACAAATCCAACCACCATTTACAAAATTAATTCTATATATATAACTAAAATCCACCTCCTCGTGGGATCGACACTCGTCACCATTAATCTATACTACAATAGATTCGTGCGCTTGCGAGTTCAATAAAATTTGCACAACAAGTAGCTTGCCAAAAAAAACACAAAACCAATCGTGACTTTAATTAATGTATTTTGCTTGTGCTTATTCAAGTTACACCTTTGATGTTGTTGCATAGAAAAAAATAAATGAAAAATCAAATTCTGACAAAAACACGCCCAAGATAACGTCTTTTTAAATTTTTTCTTTAGTAAAAAATTAAATTCACAAAAAAAAACTTCTTCATCAATCAATACAGTAACGGTTCTCCCTCTACAAAGTTTTGAAACATCTTTCTTCTAAGTTTCACACAAAACTCAACACTTCTTCAACGAACGCATCTGGAAACAAGTTTCACACAAGTTTCACACAAAACTCAATACTTCTTCAACGAACGCATCTGGAAACAAGTTAAAAATCACATTTACTTCTAACAAACTACATTTTTGTTCAATATTTATCACAAGATTAGTTTTTCTTAATTTAAATTCTTATTTTGTTTACTTACAACTATGTAAATAAAAGTGTTGAATTACCAATGTTGCTTTGTTTTTAATATAGTACATTTTCTTATAAAATAATGATGAACTACACTTAAATGTGTAGCCAACATATTATTTTTTGGTGGAATTTATTATACTGATCGTTGATAATTGAGTTTAGTTTTGGAATATTTGTTTAGATCGCAATCTAGACTTCTCGATCTCTAAATAAGTTTCAAGTCCAAAAATCTAAAACTTTAACATATATGAAACATGAAGTTTTGAATTTGAATAACATAGAATTTCAAAGCCCAGTGGTTAGAATCCATACCTTATAATTGTGAGGTCATGGGTTCGAACTCCCACAATATATTGTGGGGATTTAATTTTTTTCCTCAATTTGAGTCAATTGAGGTGAAGTTAGTTCTCTCCCTTTCGAAATATGAGTGGAGCAGAGACGTCCCTCGAATATTAGAGAGGGTAAAAATTTTGACGAATAGTAATAGTCTTATGTAATAAAAAAAATAGAATTTCACAATGGTATTTGTGTATTTTCATATAATATTCTATCATACTCTTGACATTTGAAGTATTGAGTCGGCTTATTTTTGGCATTTAAGTACTATTGAGTAATCAGTCGTCATTAATGGAGTACCAAGAGGCTTGATTCTTCCTAAGAGAGGGCTTCAGCAAAGGTGTCCACTCTCCCCATACCTGTTCCTTTTATGTGCTGAGGTCTTTTCCAGCTTGCTATCCCAGGTAGAAAGAAATCAGTAGATCAAGGGTTTGAGATTCGCTAAAGACATTACTATCTCTCATCTCCTCTTTGTGGATAATAGCCTAGTTTTCACAAGAGCTACAGTGGCTGATTACAAGCATTTAAAAGGTCTCTTTGATACTTATGCAAAGGCATTAGGGCAAATTTTTAATTTTGAAAAGTCATCTATGTTTTTCAGTGGTAAAATTTCTGAGGGGCAAATTTCAACAATAAAGAGTATCTTCAAGCTCAAGATAATTCCCAAATATGAAAGTTACTTAGGCCTCCCATCCATGATAGGCGGGAAGAAGATGGGCTTTTTCAAGGATGTCGAATTAAAGGTCTTAATCAAAATTTCCAGCTAGCATCATAAAATGCTCTCTAGTGGAGGAAAGGAAGTTCTTATTAAAGCAGTTGCTCAAGCCATCCCAGCATATACCATGAGCATTTTCAAACTCCCGAATGGGCTATGTGAAGACATTCAAAGAGCTATAGCCAAATTTTGGCGGGGTTCGAATCAAGATAAGCAAGCAATTCACTAGTCGAGGTGGGAAAAATTAAGTTGTGCAAAGAGTAGATGGGGGTTGGATTAAGAGATTTCACCAGCTTCAATCGAGCAATGGTGGCTAAACAAGGCTGGAGGTTACTTTAGTTGCGAGATTCCCTGGTATCCAAGGTACTTCAAGCCACATACTACAAGAACTCCTCATTTTTTAATGCAAAAGAATGTTCTAACCCTTCTTTTATCTGGAAAAGCATCCTTTGGGGTCGGCAAGTTATAAAAAAAAGGGCAAGATGGCGAATTGGGAATGGGAGCAAAGTTCAGGTGTACAAGGACAATTAGCTGCCACGATTGGATACTTTCAAACCGATACCCCACCCAACACTGCCCATGGAAACCACAGTGACCAAGTTGATAACTGAGAACAACAATTGGAATGAAACTAAGCTAAAACACCACTTCCTCGAGGAGGATACAGAAGCAGTACTCAAACTTTCCCTCCCTCCAAGCCATAAAGAGGATTCCTTATTATGGCATTTTAACAAAAGAGGGGAATACACTGTAAAAAGTGGCTACCAGGTGGCTCTCAAGCTTAAATTTCCAAATCATGCCCGCAGCTCAGCCAGTCTCCCCCAAAGATGGAATAATTTGTGGTCCTTTAACTTACCTGAAAAAATCAAAATCTTCATGTGGAGAGCATTTAAAAACCTTCTTCCAACAGCTAAAAACTTGTGGAAAAGAAAATGTCCCCAAGATCCAATTTGCAAGAGATGCTGCAAGAGTGTGGAAACCATTTACCATGCTCCTCTCCAGCCCAATTTCCAAAATATCCCAAATCAAAGCATCCTCAGCATCGTCCAAGATATGCCCTCCAATATGCGAAAGTCTGATTTCGAGCTTTTGTTCTCTCTGTTGGGTGGCTTAGTATGCTCGAAACAAGTTTCTTTTCGAAGGTAAGAAGATAGACCCAAGGCTCTTAGTAGCTAAAGCTGAAGCAGTAATTGATGCTTTTCAAAGAGTTAGGAAGTTTGGAGCCACACATGTACATAACAGTGGTAAAGTCCCTCAGCCAAAGTGGAAGCCCCCTCTAAAGAATGTTTTCAAAGTTAATGTAGATGCAGCGATAAACATCAAGAGTCAAGTGGCAGGCTTAGGAGCTATAATAAGAGACTTAGAGAACAAAATTGTATTTGCAGGCATTAAGCAAACTGGTATGAATGAGCATGTCAGCTATGCAGAAGCTAAAGCCATTGAATGGGATTTAAAGCTAGCTAGAAGGGCAGCTCTTTCTATTTTGATCATAGAGTCAGATTGCCTAGAAGTGGTTGAGTTAGTAAACAACATAAAGAGCAACAAAACAGGACTATGGTGGATAATTAAAGAGATCCAGAGCCAAAAAAGAGAGTTTTGTAATGTAATTGTCAATCATATCCCTAGAACCTATAATGTTTGTGCTCATTCCCTAGTAAAATATGCTGTGGGAGCAAATACGCCTGTTGTCTGGTTAGACTATATTCTAGTAGAGGTGATGAATGTTCTGGTTTAGTGTTATTTTAAATGGAAAGGTGTTTAGTGTTATTTTAAATGGAAAGGTTTACTTTCTTCTAAAAAAACAAAAAAAAGTACAATTGAGTAATATTTGGTGCAAATCCATATGGAAATAAGTCAATACAATAAGGGTAATTTTTAAGGACCTCTCATGAGGTTTAACTTATTAACACTTAAATAGAATGTATTAATGTAATTACAGCTATCACCCCTATCGCTAGTATAAAAATACATATGTGGTTAACATAGAAGGCTAATTATGTAAAAACATATTTAAAATTCAAAACAATTCAAAATTCAAGATGAAATTTTATCGATATCTGAGAAATATTAACTGGTACAATCTTTTGACCAGTGGACAAAAGAAAGAAAGAATCTTCATGAAAGGAAATATCCACTTAGTTTTTCTCTTTCACATAAGCAAAACCCAACATTGATTTCATCTTTCTAAAGTGAGAAGAATCACTCCTTTTACTTAAAGCTTTATCATGATTGAAAAAAGAGTTTAGCTTCAGTTACAAACGAGATGAGTTCTTATGGTGGCCCAAGTCTTCCACGACACAAGTACTGGCGTTAAATGGCTTCAGCCGCGACTAGAATTGGAGCGAGAAAATGGTTTGTCCTTATTTATGACCATTCGAAGATGTGAATCATATGCAATTATGACCCTTAGTTTTTTTTTAAAAAAAAGAATGGGATGATTTGAATTACTTACTAATGAAAATAATTTTTTTATTTTGTTTTTTTAAGCATGTTGATTTCAACAGCCGTGGTTTTTAATTTTTTTTCTATTAGCCAATTATTGTTGCCATTCGGACTGTTTTTGTTTCTCTTTTTCCATTTTTCTTCAATTATTTTAATTCGAAATATTCATTCTATTTTTGGTATTCCCTAGATATATGCATATATTTCTATTTTTCTGTTAGCCAATTTACTTTCTTTTCTTTTTTTTTCTTTAAAGTCAATATATACATATGATATTCTCAAAACCAAATGAGTAAAGTCTTTTCCTTTTTGATTTATGTCCATTTACTTTTGAACTCTGATTTGGTCTGCTTGTTGAATTTACTCTATTATCAATTACAAGCAACTAGGATGTAATGATAGTCTATCATGTAATGCTAACTAAGATGTTGAATTTCCTCATGTCTTCAAACTATTGTTAGGTAATGCAATCCTCTAAATATGTCAATAATTTTATTTTTAAATTTTTTTTTGACCTGATTTATTACTGGGTCAGGATTGGGGGTTGCTTGGATTTAGGATTGCTGAGAGAAAGCAATTTGGTGTCATATTGAGAGGGAGTTTAATTTTTCTTTACTTATATAAATTAGCAATTGTGAAATAATGATCAAAACTGATGTTTTCTTCATGACATATGGATCAATCATAGAGAGTGTGATGGACAACTCTTATAATTTCATCAGTCTCCACATTTAATTTAAAAATATCTCTAGTGGTCGTGGATTCATAGCTCTCCTAGTTATGCATATGTTATGTTCCTTTTTGCCCTATTAAAAATTAGGGGGAAAAATAGCTTTTGAAAATTTTTATGGATTATGCTTCAAGGGTATGCTAATAGATGCATATAGATTCTTAAACAAGAAAAATGACATGTATTGTGGCTTCTTATGGTCTGAAAATTCAATTGGAAAATAATAGGAGGTCGAAGTAAAGTTTTGCACTCAATTTAGATCTAAATGTATAGGTTGTGATATACTAAATTTCTTTTTTTTTTTCCATGTATCAGGAGAAAAGGATGATACAATAGGCTATTTCATTGTTTCAAAAGAACTCAAAGATTGTATTATTGCATTTGAAATGTAAGGGCACAAAATTGATTTAGAAGATACTGTTTATTTCCTTATGGGTAGCTTTTATATTACCATTCATATACCTGAAACTGGTGTTCGAATGTGTGATGAATATTATGAAAATCTTCTTATTGTCTAAGTAGCAAGTTGGGAACAAAACTTAAAATCTGAAAAGCCTCCTCTTGAACTGCCTAATTTCATCAACAATGTCTCTATAGTGATACATAAAACAGAAAAATTAGATAAATGCTAATTATTTGTGCATTTGTTTTCTTTGTTTGCAGGTTTTAATGGGAGTGACCATTGTCCTATTTCACTTGAGATTTCATAAGGCAGTTCAGCTGAGGGGGAAAAAGAAAAAAAATATCAATGTATGAGTGAAGTTGATTTGTATGTTTGTAACGATGTAATGATGTTATTATAATCTTTCAACAATGCTAATTCCTCAAATTTATTAATGCGAAATCATGTCTTTACTAACTAGTGGCAATGTCATTTGTCCAATTTAACTTCAACTGCTTGTCCTCGCCTTTCAGTAAATTTTATTTTTTAACTTTGAATATGCTCATTATGGCCATTTGATTTATGTCATAATAATAGAATCTAAACAGGGTATGAAAGGTTTTGATTGAAAGTATTAGTAGATTACGAATAAATATAATATAAAAAAAGTTAAAATAATTTTTTAAAAGAACAATTTTAGTTAAATTAAAACATCAAAAGTAGCTTCTAATAACATCCTACTTCATGAAACAACAAAGATTTATTTGATAATTTATTATTTTGGAAGGGATGGTATTTTAATAATTCACCAACGGTCAACTCAACATAAAACTAACAGCAGGAGAGATATCTGTAATTATATCAATATATTCTATCTGAATGTTAATAAACCAAATATTAGGGGAGGTCCCTGACAATTACCCACACAATAATCATCAGTGGGACAGACAGATTGTGTAATGTGAGTGGTGACTCTCTTCTCTCTTCTCTGGTCTCCCCAATCACTCAGCACAAAAGATCCGGTTGAAATCAAACAGCTTCGTAAAATGACGATTTTGTCCTCCTTCGTCCGGAGAGCTTCAGGTGCTTTCAGTGGCAGCTCTACTTACTCCAGGCTTCTCGTTCTCTGCACTCTCAGTCTCAGGTTCTCATTTCCTCACTGCTCTTAAAATGTAAGAGAAAGTTAGAATTTATATGAAATCAAAAAACTATGCTATGCATCGATCAAGTTTCATTGTACTCTTCCACTTATTTGATATGCTTATTTAACCAAGTTGTTCGATGATTTGTTTTACTTTAGCTGACAACTTTCATTTTTTTTAATTATTATTATTTTACTGTAATCTTCTTATATGGCTTCGCAGTATGTTAATGTAATCATATCATCATTCACTAATGCTACTGACCATTTATGATCACTTGGGATGATTGAATGAGAAATGATTGATCCAGCTTCTTATTAGTCATTACTCTGAACAGAAACAAAATCATAGATAATTTAAGAGTTTTATCTCTAAAATCATTATTTTTTTGCAGATGAAAAACGTCTGGTTTGAGCAAGTCTAAACTCTAATTGTAAGTTTCCTTTCTTTTGAACTATTGCAGTGGAAGTGGTTTAGTAGCATACTCTGAATCGCAATCAGAGCCTGGATCTCCTGCTAGTGAACATGGTGAAAAGGAGCGCGAGAAGAAGAGGGTAGTCCTACTTGGAACTGGCTGGGCCAGTATTAGTTTTCTTAAAGATCTTGATGTTTCGTCATATGATGTTCAGGTTGTTTCGCCTCAGAATTATTTTGCATTCACCCCTTTGTTGCCTAGTGTCACCTGTGGAACAGTTGAAGCACGCAGCATTGCTGAGCCTGTCCGAAACATTATAAAGAAGGTAGCAGAAGCAAAACAAGAGCTTCAAAAACTTTTTACACTTTTATTTTTCCTTATGCACAGCTAGAATAACTCAGCATCTTGTTTGATAAATTATCTTTCGCGTTATCACATTTCACGCACATATATTGTCACTTTTTGTCCATTAATGGCTTTTTGGTCTTATGACATTGCAAATATGAGACTGTGATTACTCTAGGTAATTGATTTGTTATTCTGTTTGCATCATTTATCAGAACATTCTTTTCATTGCCAGAGAAATGCAGAAATTCAATTTTGGGAGGCAGAAGCCATCAAGATTGATGCTGCAAAAAACAAGGTTTTCTGTAAGTCTAATATTGACAAGGAAACTAGAGATTTCTCTCTGGAATATGACTACTTAATTATAGCAGTAGGAGCTCAAGTGAATACTTTTGGCACTCCTGGTGTACTGGAGAGCTGCCATTTTCTAAAGGTAAAGACATTAGATTTCATAGTATGAGGATATGCATCATTTGTTCCTAAATTTTATTATTCAAATGTAGGCTTTTAATCTTTCTAACATTCTTTCATTGCTTCCTTTATCTTCAAGTTGCAGATGTAAATAAATTGCTACTTAGATTCTTTGATAAGATGCTCAATTATTGAATGCAGGAATTAGAAGATGCCCAGAAGATTCGCAGGACTGTGACTGATTGTTTTGAAAAGGCTGTTCTTCCTGGGCTAAGTGAAGAAGAGCGGAAGAGAAACCTTCATTTCGTAATTGTTGGAGGTGGGCCTACTGGTGTAGAGTTTGCTGCAGAGTTACATGACTATATCCAAGAAGATTTAATTAATTTGTATCCCACCGTTAAAGATCTTGTGAGAATAACATTGATCCAATCTGGAGATCATATTTTGAACTCGTAAGGAACTGACCATTTTCATTTTATATTACTTAAATTGCAATTACACATCAATGAAAGATGCACGTATGCTGCTTTTCTAATTTTGTGAAATATATACTAAGACCATATATATCGTGAAATAGATACTAAGTTCCATAATCTCCACAAATGAGGTCTTTTAGACTTGCCATGAGCAGCTGAAAAACCCCATGTGCTAGAGTGGTGCATAAAAGCATAAACCTCAGGTTTTTCACTTATTGGTGTGTGACAACATAAAAGGTAAAATAAAACTTCTCAGGATAGCTTGCACTTTAGTCATAGTGAATTATCTGGCTTCAATTTATGTGGTTATATCTGTATATTCAATCTTCTACTGACTAACAAAGAGGTTAAATTAGATGAATTTAGCAAATGCTTCTGTTTATTCTGTTCTCAGATGTCAGTTCCTCATTCTGTTTAGTGCATTTATCTACAGAATGGTAGGAATTTTAAATTTCCTTGGAAGACAGGAACATCCATTCTCTCTCTCTCTCTTTTTATTCTGAAAACTTGTTGTTAGCATCTGTGGAAGAGTTTAAGTCATCTTTGTGGGGTTATTTGAAAAATAAAAAATTCAATCCCTTTTCTCTGCAGATTTGATGAAAGAATTAGTTCATTTGCTGAAAAAAAATTTCAAAGAGATGGTATTGAAGTTCTAACAGAATGTCGAGTTGTTAATGTTTCTGATAAGGAGATAACTATGAAGATGAAATCCACTGGAGCGGTTTGTTCAATACCCCATGGACTGGTTTTGTGGTCCACTGGTGTGGGGACTCGTCCAGTCATAAAGGACTTTATGGAGCAAATTGGTCAGGTAGGCTGCATAAATTCCTCGTGCTTGTATTGTCTTTGAATTTGACATTTATATTTTGACCATCATTTTTCCCACCCTAGCTTATTATATAATGCTAGAGATCCGAACATTTAAGTCCCAACTCGAGTCCCAATATTGAGTCACTTATCTATTAGATGATGAATGAAAAACTACTTATTACTTTATTCCACCATCCAATTGATGGATGCCGCTTCAGTTGGGATTCAAGTCGGGACTAAAATATTGGGATGACTAGCATTCCTCTTGCTCGTTATGTGTAGCCTAACATGGTGACATAAACTTTATTCTTTTGTCTCAAGTTTGAGTCAATTGAAATTCTTGAATGAGTGAATACTGATTAGTGATTCTCAACTGCTTATGCCTGGAAATCTGTTTTGCAGGGTAAGAGACGTGTTCTGGCTACTAATGAATGGTTGCGAGTTAAGGAATGTGAAAATGTGTATGCCCTTGGTGATTGCGCTACTATAGATCAACGTAAGGTCATGGTATGTGAAACTTTAGCAGATTGATTTTGTGCGTAGATCTGCACGGAGTGGCTTGCTTCTGCTACTTCATTTGTTCTCCATAATTGCAGCATCTATAAGCAATTACAGATTCTTCTATATGGTCTGTGATTTGGTGATATTGTTAAACCACATTGTACTTTTTTCAGAAGGAAAAAAAAAAAAAAAAAACCTACTACTACTACTACTTGTACAAGTAGATTTATCAGATTGTTATTTCATTGGTGAAGGCTTCTGTTATCTTGCATCTTCTCATTGGTTAAAATTTTACAGTACGAATGGTTTTAAGAAAGAAACTTTTAATCCAATCAATATTTTTATGATTTTAAATCATATTTCCATATTTTCCTTTTGGAAAATGGCTCTCTTGATGAAGTCTAAAAAGATACTAATTCAGTGAAACCTGACCAACCAATACAGCAGCTAGGCCAAGCTGTGGGACCTGAGCCTTTTGAAGATTGAGTACCTTACTAACTTCATTAAACTTTATAATAATAAGAGAACTTTATTTGTTTCGAAAAATGAATGAAGAACATAAGACTACTCTTTGAGATACAGACAGTTGAAAAGAATACACAGTTTCAAGATAATAATATGGATGCTTTCTTAATTTCATTCTTTTTCTTGCACTCTATCCCTATTTTTTGTTTTACATTGAAATTTTCTTATTCCCAAATGCAATTCTGAATCCATCTGTAGATTGCAATGATTTTCTTCTTATAACACTATGTTGCTGTGCCTTTAGGAAGATATTTCAACCATCTTTGCAGCTGCAGACAAGGACAAATCTGGTACTTTAACTGTTGAAGAATTCCAAGATGTAATAGATGACATCCTCATAAGGTACCCCCAAGTGGAGCTCTATCTAAAGAACAAGCATCTGAATGATGTAACAGATCTGTTTAAAGATCCTCAGGGGAATCCAAGAAGAGAAGTAGATATTGAAGGGTTTAAATTAGCCCTATCTCATGTGGATACACAGATGAAGAGCCTGCCTGCAACTGCACAGGTATTTGTCCTTAATAGCCTGTTTCCAGCAGCTGCGCTGTCCCCACGCCTATAAAAGAGGAGAAATTTTCTCGTTTACAGGGCTATAATGGCTAGAGTTCACTTGTGATTTTGTTTGTACTTTGCTCATATGTCTGTACCCAGGTTGCTGCTCAACAGGGTGCATATCTTGCTAGGAACTTTAACCGCAGGCAGCAATCTATAGAACATCCAGAAGGTCCTCGACGCTTTCGAGGTCTTGGGCGTCATCATTTTCGTCCATTTCGGTATATAATATATTCTTTCTCTCTATTCCATTTGTTTTCTCAGTGTTATGATCAGCATGGTTCTCTCTTTTACAGATAACCACTAAAAATTACTGCAAAATTCGATACCAATGGGATTCTACTTTTGGTTTTAGTATAACTATCTCCAAAGTTCTGTTCCATAATGGCAATCACATGATGTATAAGCTATGATTATGCACAAGTTAGAAATTTCAAATTTGAAATGTTCCATGAAAAGTTCATTTGTTTAGTGTGCTAGAAAACGTTGGGTTTTAACTTTTTGACAGTAGCCAATTTATGTGATTCTTGCTGAACTTGAGGACCAAACATAAATCAGTCTTCACACTGACATTGCTTTGGTTGGGACAAATACTGCCTACTAGCCTCTTATTGATCCATTTGCAATCCAAATAGCATTCCTCTGGCATTATCTATTCATTGTTTACAGTTTATCAGATGATTTGCACTTTTCCGAAAGGATTTTGACCTTGAAGAGCAATGATAAGGAAATTTTTCACTTTCCTGGGATGTTCAGTAACTTAATGCCTCAGATGTTCGGTAACTTGATGCAACATTCCTATGGCAGTGAAACATACAAGTTAAGGAGGATTTTGGAAGCAAAGGATGTCCTCTTTAGCTAAAAGAAGAGCGCTAGAGTTGTAGCATTGCTATGTGATAGGTTATCTTCTCCCAATCTTATATTGTGGTAGATACAACCAGCAACAGATAACGCATTCTATAATTGCAAAGTACATGAGCAATGCATTCAAAAAAGCTTCAGCATGTAATCTTAGGTAGTGGTATGATAACCAGAAAAGAAACACTTGCAATAACTTTTTGTCAAATTTGGCGTAGTCACATTATTCATAATCTGATATGGATTTGTCTTAATCTCTGTTCTTACTGGCTTTCCAGGCATTTGATGTGTACTATTACCCCATTAGGGCATCAAACTCATAATAATTAGTAATATGTTAGTACTAAGTTATATCATTCTATTTTTTTAATTAAAAACTTCTGAAAACTGTCTTGACTAGCACAGAAGTTAAAGAGCTTGAACCCAGTTGTTTGTCTTCTATGCTGTATTCTGGCACACCATTGACCTTGGATTTGGAAAATTTTAATATGCCAAAATTGGGATATCGTTGTTTGGATAGAAAGAACTGACATGGATAGTCAAGATCACTTCTCAGTCAATTCCTTTAACTTTTGCAATCCTAACTTGCGCATTTTTGAAACCCTGTGATTACCAGGTACAAGCATTTTGGTCAATTTGCTCCTTTGGGAGGGGAACAGGCAGCCGCTGAATTGCCTGGAGACTGGGTATCCATTGGCCATAGCACTCAGTGGCTCTGGTATTCTGTATATGCTAGGTGATTATCTACTGTTGCTTGTCGAATGTAAACGTTTGTGCATCCATGAATTTAATTAAATCGTTACTTACTTTTTATATTTAGCAAACAAGTTAGCTGGCGTACGAGGGTGCTAGTGGTATCTGACTGGACAAGACGTTTCATTTTCGGAAGAGATTCTAGCCGCATTTGAGGCAGCAGCTATAGAACCTTCTTAAATTTTCTCAAGGCAGTGTTCAAACCTATTATCTGTTGTATTTAGAAACTGCGTACTCACTCCTTTGAACATTGCTACTGTATATGTTATCTTCTATGTGCAATAGCTTTTCCTGCCCTTTGGGCAGATGGCAATTAGCAGGAGCCTACCCTTAGTGATTTCAGTCTCAAAATTTGTAGTTCCAAAGGTTCAGAAGTTTGAGACAATGGCATGAAACGGTTTCTGGTGTTGTTTTATCTGTATATTGTTAAAATTATAGACATTGTAACACAACTGATCTACTAATTAAGTTTCAAGATGGTATTTTCATTAGTCGTGAAATGTTTATTCTTTGGGTTTTCAATATTTACTTTAGGCAACAATGCTTGTGACTGAGTATTCATCTTCGATTCACTCATCCCATGGCTTGAAGTCTCAAACTGAAGTGGGTGTTCTTTTTTTTTTTAATTATTATCTCCCCCCCCCCCCCCCCTTCAAATTGTAAAACGAATATCACTTTTGTTTAGTTGTTTTTCATGACTTGAAACCTAATTTAATAAAATCTCGAACATAGATTAAAATAGTGAAATCAACGGTTCTGATTTTTATCCCTTGCGTCACCGGCTATCACAGTTGTTTTCTCACGAGTTCCTTTGCTGTTCTGTCATAGTCAGTCGCTTGATGTTATGCACGAAGGATTTTGGTATCCTATTTATTATGACGTGGGCTCAGGGATCTGCACTCACCATCCAAAATCTCGAACCCCCTGACACGTCACCGTTTAATTAGATTAAGAACCCGAAACTTGGTGGCCAAGTAATTACACAAACTGTGCCTGAATCACAACCTGTGCCTAAATCCCTACTAAGTAGGGAGATCATGATCATACACGTGTCCTACATTCCCGTTTGGACAAGTCAAAAAGAGGAATATAATATATATATATATATATATATATGTGTTTTTTTTTTTTTAATTATGCGACCGTTTCCTCGCCTACAATTTTGTGCCCCGGCCGCAAAACCACTTTCCCATTTTCTCTAGAAATTTCCTCCTGGTTTTTAGTAATTAGCATAGCAAAAAACTCAGGGTTTAGTTGTCGACAATGCGAGGTTACACGTTTTGTGAGGGAGCGGGAGCCGTAGGAGTTTTCCAAGACCGTTCCTTGCTGGCTAACATTCTTGATATCAGCTCTGCCAGGTACTTTCATTGGATGGTTTTTTTTTTTTTTTCCATCGAATGATTTCTATTACTATCTGGACTGCAAAAATATGCTGTTGTACGAAATAGATCACATGCAAGTTTGTTGAAGAAATTTTTTAACTTAAAAAAAAAAAAGCAAAAGATGCTATTTTTGTTTTTTCATAAATATTGTTCTTAATTTTTTTAACTTGCTTACTCGTAAATAAATTATTATTTTCTCATAGCTTTTGTTTTGTTTTGCTTTGTTTTTTTTCATTTTTTCCCATTTTTTCATTAATTTTTTTTTGTCGACAGTATTATTCTTTTTTTCTTTATTTATGAAATTTCAAAATCATATGAAATAAATTTTAGATAAATCTAAGATATCGATTACTTTATTGGATATCTATTATATATTGTTGATTTTTGTCATTGCTTGCATTTTTTTCATTGTTATTGTTTGCATGTTGCTGATGTTGTTGGTTCTGTTTTCTGCAATACCCCTTTTACGACCAAAGGTGTTAGGAAAAAAAACAAAACAACAGTTTTGTTTGTAAAATTGTCTGGTAAACTCTTTTTTTCTTTTTTGTTTTTTTTGGGTGGGGGGTAAAAGCAAGCAGTCAGAGTCCTCTGATATTGAATTAGTGCAGTTGTACCAAAACCTCACTTAATCATCCGACAGAAGTAAAAATGTCTTGAACATCGCATGTAAGAAAAAAGAACAGAAATTAAAAAGGACATTGGCTCTCAAGAGTTAACAATTGTTGACTTGATCCAAGTGTCATCAAGAGTTTGTGACTGGAGTTTGTTTTATCTTTAGAAATGTCTCAATTACTCTTCTTATGTTGATCCAAGTGTTCAACTTTTAAACATTGTTCTTAATTCAGGTACAGGAATGCGATTAAAGAAAGATGTGCCCGGACCTCCAGGGTGTGTAGACCCTTAATTGTGGCATGCAATTCTAATGCATCAGACTACCCTGTTCTATCAAGTAGCAGAAGTTATCGGGGATCTTATAAGGAGCATTCCTTGTCTACAGGTATATCAATGTCCAATCTTTTCTTTCATTTTTTTGGTTGCCCAAACAGTTATGATAAGAGAATTTACAAAGCCTCTGCTGTCAGGGAGAATAAATTGCCACTTAAGAAACTAGCTTAGGAATTAATCAATTGTTTGTGACTCAAATTATGAAAACAAAAAATAAAGCCTGAGAGCTTTGAAGCACTACCCCTCCTCTGTTTTCTTTCTATGTGTCTGTGGCCTGTGGGGTGCTGCATAAGGCAGAGTTATTGCCTTGGTGTGCTCATATTGTTTTTTTATCCCTACTTTTAGATTATATACAACTAACAGGATGCACAAGTCATCCAGCTGCATTAAAAAGTTTCTTACACTTGATATTTTTGTTGGAACAAATAAAGAAATATTAGCAGCTGTCAATAGATATGATTTTTTTTTTTTTTTATGTTGTTGTGAGAATCTTAACCAGATATGCTGACCTTCCAAAGTTAAAATCACTCTATAGCAATTACATTTAAATAAGTGGCATATTGATTAGAATTATATATATATATATATTTTATATTTTGAGACCACATGATGTGGTAAAAAGGTGATTTTCATTGTCTTTAAATTGTTCACATTTCGACCATTCTACCAAAAATATTAATACATGATTAAAAACATCATCTATTATCAATAGTTCATGTCTTTATGTTTTGAGATGAGATGTTCTTAGGAACATCAAAAAGCCTTTCTGATTATTCCAATTTGCTCATACTTTTGCTATTTTAATTGGTAAGAACTCCACCTCAATCATGTTCAACATCGAACTCATTTTTAGGTGACAAAAAAGAGTTTCTGTCTCCCACAAGCTTTAATTTACATAGACGGAACAGATCTGCACTGGTGCTAAGGGCTGCTGCTAGGGATGCATTTGATTTCCGCTTGCCTGCAATAACTGTGAAGCCAGAATGGTGGTGGAGGACTTTAGCATGTGTACCTTATTTAATTGCTCTGCAGATATCAGACGTAGGGTTGTATTTCTATCCCTTGTCAGAACACTATGAGCTGTTTGAAAATCTAATCTACTTCATCCCCGGAGCCATTTCCAGGTTACCAATTTGGTTCACTATGATCTATTGCTTCATTGCTTATGCTGGGATTGTGAAAAACAAAGACTTGCCTCACTTCTTCAGGTTCCATATGATGATGGGCATGTTGATGGAAACTACCCTGCAGATTTTCTGGTATACATGCAATTTTATGCCGCTTATTCACTATCACGGTACTTTTGGAATGCACTTTTGGGCAGGTATCGGATTCGCATACATCACTGTTTTGTTGGCGTGCGTTAGGTCTGCTCTTGCCGGGTCATACATTCAAATTCCTTTGATCACTGAAGCTGCTTGTATTCATACTCTATTTAATATAGGAAGTTTCCACAGGCCTTTCTAAAGAGTGTGTTAGTTTTTGGGAAGGCTACCTTCATTATGTAGTCCATTTTTCAAAATATTTCAAGATAAAATAAAACATTATAATTAATTGGATAATTACTTGTAGTTGTTTAGGAAGGGATGAGCGAGGATGCTTTATTTCGTATCATTTAATTTCATGGTTGTTTTAGTTTGTATGCAAAATTTTAATTTTGAACCGCTTCAGATCGGTTCCTTAAAGTAGGGCTGAGACTCCTGGTTTCGTAAACAATAGCGTTCAACATAATAATATTAAAAAGAGTCAATCTTGCAGCACAGAGATGTATGACACAACACTAGTTGAATCGTGAAATTGTAACTCGGACAGCCGGTATTCTACCGGTTGTAAATATTTTTTACATTTATTTAATTGATTTTGTATAAGAAAAAAATACTAAAAATAGGGAAAAATTACAAATAATTATCAGGAAAGTAGTAGAATGCCGTAGAATATTTGAGCAAATTAATTTCGAAAAAAAATTATGAATTGAAAAAAAGTCATTGAAATAATTATATTTAAGATAATTTGGTTAAATCTTAATAGATTAGATAAGTGTTCCAAGTTTACTTCTTATGCTTCTTAATTTGGTTATACTTTCTTAATTATCAAGTCATATATTTCAACTCATTATTCCACTAGTTTTATGTTTATATTCCTATTTTTATGCTTGAATTCCAATAATTTGGCTTAGATTCCAAGTTAAGATTCTATAACTTCTATTTCCGTCCAATAAATTCTTAACATGGTAAAAATTTCTCCGCTATTGTTTCTAGTGCTTTAACTAATTTTTGAAGTGGTTTTGTGTTACATAATCAAATTAACAAGATCAAATTCTAATTAAATGGGTTAGATTTCAAGTTTATATTATAGGCTTTTATAGTTGGTTAAATTAGTTTCTGCATTTTGTTAAATTTTATCATTTTATGGTTCTATACTTTCACCTAATAGACCCACTAGATTTATGTCGATTATCCCAACTAAACATGTAGCATTCCACCACCATGGGTTAAATACCAAATATACTATTAAGTACTTTTCTTTTTATTTTATTTTTCCCTATAGTCCATTATTTTTTCTCATCTTATGGTGTAAAACTTCAACTAATAGTTACACCAAATTCGTATTAAGTATTCTAACTAATTAGGTAACATTATGCTTTTATGGGTTATATACCAATAATAATTTTTTTTGTTTGACTTGTTCCTACAAGTCATTATACTTTCTCAATTTATGATTTTTATTTTTCACCTAATAGTTTCACTAGCTTGTGTTTAGTATTCCCACTAAGTAGATAATATTGCAATACAATAGGTTAATTACCACATATGCTTTTTAGATTTTTTTTGGGTTTGAATAGTTCCTATATTTTGTAAAACTTTCTTGCATACTGGTTCCCTAGTTTCAGTTAATAATTCTACTATTTTTGTGTTGTATATTCCAACTAACTAGGTAATATTTTAATATTCTATGTTATATATAAATATATTTCTAGAATTCATTGTACTTTCTTAATTTATGGTTTTAATGTTTCACATAATTTTTTCACTAGGTTTATGATAACTCTATGAAATGAGAGTTATCATGATACTTTCAGACTTGAGTCAGTAATACATAGAGAGTAAATGAAATGTCTTTATTGCATTTTAGTTATATTTTGTATGAACAGTTTAGTTTATTTTTAATAAATTTAGTTTGTTTTAGATTAATTTGTGCTTAGATCATATGCATAATTGGAGGTGACTGGAAGCTTAAATTTTAAGTAACATTTAGTAGTCGTTGCTGTAGCACCATTGCTGTGCATTGTTGCTGCAGCAGTCCTAAAGCATTGAGAGAGAAGATTTCGCATGATATACTTAAAAGATTGCGATATGGAGTTTTTAAAAAGGGAAGATACGTACCTTAGACTTCCGGTTGCCCAAATTCTAAGCTATAAAAGGAACACACAAGCAAAGAAAAAGAAAGAGTCATCACCTAAGGAATAAACAGCAGAAAACAATATAAGAAAATAGAAATCAAGAGAGAGATTGAAGGCTGTCCTAGAGAAAAAATTGCAAAGATCAATTGGAAATAAGTTCTTCTTATTCTTTTCTTATTTTCTATTTATTCATGAGGATGTATTTAAATGGTTGAAACTCTTTTATTTATTTTTCTATCGCAAATCATGAACTAAATTTGATTGGGGTTGAGTGATAAACGATCTTGATAGATGATTGACTGATATAAGTGTGTTGCTCTGTGTTTGCTATAATATTTTGTCTTTATTGTATTTATTTTAATTCTCTATTTTGGCTGACCACCCATTTAGGGATACTAGCTAAGAAAGAGCCTAAAAAATGTCTGACTTAGTGGATCTCATTAAGACAATACTTGGTTTTAGATTGGGTTTCCCAAGTAATCTCAATTTGAATAAGGTTATACTCGATATAAAACTAGTGATGAACTAGATATAAGGATTCAACTTGTAGGGTAAATGAAACTTAGATCGATTAATACTATATTTAATATTGGCGTAACAAATGATTATTTTTATGTTGCATTAGATATAATATATCCAACAGGCAACAACTGAGGATGCATGAAGGATTCTGCTCAGTGTTGTAATAGATGTTGGAACAATGATACTATAATTAAGAAAATAGTTAATGCTGAAATAATATCTAAGCAACCCAAGAGGGGAAGGGGGAGGGGGTGAATTGAGTTTCTAAAAATTTTACAATGCTTAAAAAAAACTTAATACAAATCTTAAATGAATTTAAAGCAACAATAAGTAAATCAACCAAAATATAAAAAGATAAAGGAAGAGAGATTCAAACATAGGGATTTTTATGTAGTTCGACAAACTTTGCCTACGTCCATGCCTCCAAGCACAACAAGCACACTGGGCTTGAAGATTCCATTAGTTAAGCCTTTAAGCCTTCAAGAACACTTCCAATTGACTTCAAATATGTCAATCAACCTTTACACCAATTAAATCATTAATAGAAAACACTTTCAAGATCAACTCTTGTTTAAAGTTGATTGAACTTATTTATAGTTGGAGCTGAAAAATAGTCGTTTTTGACTTTTTGCCCGAAATCGGATTGCCGTTAACAATTATAGGTTAATCGTTTTGACTGGTCCAAGTGATCGTTGAGCTGAATTTGAAATAAACAACTGACCATTTTCCATTATCAGTTCACCATTAATTTTCAGAGACCTATAAAACAAATTTCAGCTATCTATTCTTGCTAAACGGTTCAAGGTTAGCATAGAATTACATTCTGAAAATTATCGGTTAGTCGTTTGGCATTAACGGTTCACTAATTATTTCCAGTAACCTATAAAACAAAATAAGCTTATCCGTTTTTGCTAACCGGTTCATGCTTAAGGATTTATCCCTTTTTAAAATTATCAATTAACTGCTTCAAATTTAATAGTTCACTCTTTACTTCCAGAATCACAATTTTAACCAAATTTCGCAGGGAATGGTTTTTCGATTTAAAATTAACAATTATCCATAATTCATGAACACATTTAGAAACATTATGTAGTTTTTTGAAAATTGTTTATAGATGAAAACTCCAACATTTTAATAAAAAAACATTTAAAGTTTATTATCATCAAAATAAATATAATGAACATATAAATGTTAACAAATGCCATTTAGTGAAATTTTAGAACAAAACTGCACTGTCAAATTACTGTAGCAAATTTAATAACATCTTTTCTTGTGGAGACGATCTGAATACTCATTAGTATATTACTTGTTGTGTATACTTGAATATTGACACCCATAGCATTAAAGATTGCACACACCAGTTTGTGTTGAGAATTCCAACTAACTGATCAAAATTCTAATACTATGGGTTAATTATCATATATGCTTTTTAGGATTTTTTTGAGTTCTATTTGTTCTTGTATTTTGTTAGACTTTCTCATCTATTGGTTTTCTAGTTCCAATTAATAATTCCATTACTTTTGTGTTGTATATTCCAACTAGTTAGGCAATATTTCAACATCCTAGGTTAATACCAAATATGATTATATATATATTCAATTTGATTTGTTCTTAAAATCCATTATACTTTCTCAATTTCCAGTTTTGATAATTCACCTATTAGTTTCACTAGATGTGTGTTAGAATTCCAACTCATTAGTAAAATTCCAATAGAATGGGTTAATCACCATATATGTCTTTTAGGTTTTTTTTAGGTTTAATTTGTTCCTGTATTTCATTAGACTTTCTCGTATATTGGTTCTCTCGCTCCTAATAACAATTTTATTATTTTGTGTTGTGTATTCCAACTAACTGGGTAATATTTCACTATTTTGGGTTAAATACCAAATATGATTTATATATACATCATTTTTAGTTTGATTTGTTCCTGAAATTCGTTATACTTTCTCTATTTACAATTTTGGTGTTTCAGCTATTAGTTTTACCAGATTTGTGTTGAGAATTCCAACTAACTAGTGAAATTTCAGTACAATGGGTTAATTACCAGATATGCCTTTTAGGTTATTTTTGGGTTTGATTTGTTCCTATATTTCATTAGACTTTCTCGTATATTGGTCCTTTTGCTCCACTTAGTGATTTCACTATTTTTGTGTTGTGAATTCCAACTAACTAGTTAATATTTCAGTATTCTAGGTTAAATACCAATGTGATTTTTATATATTTTTTTGTTTTATTTTTTCCCGAAATTTGTTACACTTTCTCAATTTACGGTTTTGATGTTTTACCTAATAATTTCACTAGGTTTGTGTTGATAATTCAAACTAATTATTGTATATTTCAATACAATGGGTTAATTACCAGATATGCTTTGTTTGATTTGTTCTTGTATTTTGTTAGACATTCTCATCTATTGGTCTTCTCGCTCCACCTAACAATTCTACTATTTTTGTGTTTTGTATTCCAACTAACTAGTTAATATTTCAATATTTAAGGTTAAATACCAAATATGATTTATATATTTTTTGGTTTGATTTGTTCCTACTATTCTTTAAGATTTCCCAATTTATGTTTCGATATTTCACCTAATAGCTTCACTAGGTTTGTGTTGAGAATTCCAACTAATTAGTGAAAATTTTAGCACAATGGTTAATTACCATATGTGCTTCCTAGGTTTTTTTCAGGTTTGATGTGTTCCTGTATTTCCTTAGACTTTCTTGTATCTTGTATAGGTTAGAGTTATGAAGCTGACCTTATTATTATGAAAAAGAGAAAGGGTTGGTTCTCTTGCTCCACCCCTAATTTTGTGTTGTGTATTCCAACTAACTAGGCAGTAATTCAATATTTTGGGTTAAATACCAAATATGATTTATATTTTTTTTGTTTAATTTTTTTGCATAGTTCTTTAAGCTTTCCCAATTTATGTTTTGATATTTCACCTAATAGTTTCACTAACTTTGTATTGAGTACTCCGACTAACTAGCTATTATCCTATTATTATAGGTTATATACCATATATGACTTATAGATCTTTTTTTGGTTTGATTTGTTTCTAAAAAAAATTTCTCAATTTATTGTTATAATGTTTTACGTAATTGTTTTACTAGCTTTGTGTTTAGAGTTTTGACTAACTAGGTAATATTCCAAATCAATGGGTTAAATATTACAAATTCTTTTCAGTTTTTATTTTTAGTTTACGTGTTCCTATATTTTGCTCAACTTTCTTGTTTAATTGTTATCATGTTCCACCTAATAATTTCACTATTTTTGTGTTTTGTATTCCAACTAGTTAGGTAATATTCTAATAGTGTGGGTTATATCAAATAGGATTTATAAATTCTTTTTTTTCTATTGATTTGTTTCTATCTTTCATTAAAATTCCCATTTAATGGTTCTTATGTTTCACCAAGTAGTTTCACTGCCGTTGTTTTCCGTGTTTCAACGAAATAGGTAACATTTCAATATGTTGGGTTAGATACCAAATATGATTTATAGATTTTGCTTTTTGGTTTATTTGTTCCGATAATTCGTTAAATTTTCTCAGTGTATGGCTATTATGTTTCATTAGTTTTGTGTTGAGTATTCCTAATATTTAAGTGATATTTCAATATCACACTTTTTTTTAATTGATTCCAATATTTCATTAAATTTTCTGGTTTCATGATTTTCATGTTCTGCCTAATAGTTTCAATAGTTTTGTGTGCGTATTCCAACTTACTATGTAAAATTCCAATATTATTGGTTAGATACCAAAAATAATTTATAGATTATTTTTTGCTTGATTATTCTTACAATTCTATAAACTTTCTTGATAATGGCTACGATGTTCTACCTATAGTTTCATCAGTTTTGTGTTAAAGTATTCTGAGTAATATTGTAATACTATGGGTTAGATAAATGCCAAAGATGCTTTTTTGATTTTTTTTGGTTAAATTGTACATACTTTCCATTAAATATCATCAATCATTGCTTGATATGTATCAACTAAAAATTTCTTGATTTTTTTGTTGAATAATCCTACTATGAAACTAACATTTCGATTTTTTTTTTGGATTTCAAATTTACTTTTTACTATTGTTATTTTTGTTAGAGTAGTACCAATTTTCCTTTAACCTTTCTCATTTTATAGTTCATTTGTTTCAATTATTTGTTCTATAAGTTTTGTGTTGAATATTCTAGCAGGTAATATTTCAAAATTTCAGGTTCAATACCAACCATGCTTTTGACTATTGTTTTCGGTTGAATTAGTGAATAATTCCTGTTAAAATTCCTCAATTTTTTATTATATTATTTCAACTGATAGATGCACTAGATTTATGTTGACTATTCCAACTAATTACCTAATATTACGGTACTACAAGTACCAATTGACAGGTCAATTTTACCTATTTATTTCCAAGTTTATTCCAAGACTCTAATATTGTGCTACAAGATAACTCTTACATTTAACTTTCTCATAGCTTGGTTCAAATGTTTTAAAAAATTGGTACACTAGTTTTTTTTCTAAAAAAACTATTCAAGTTGTAATTAGGCTTATTGCATTGTGGGTTGGGTCCGCTTATTAAGCAGCGATGTATCTGCATTGAAATATCTTATGGGAAAGAAAAGAGTAATAGCCTTTAAGCATGCAATTAATTTAATCATTTAATGTCGATGACTTCACATTTTTTTTCTGACTCATTACTTGTTGAAGGAACAAAGATGGTTTGATTAATTCAATACCATCCTCTTCCTGTTGACTCGTAATTTTGACTATGCAGGTAAGCTTTTTTAATTGTAAAGCTAAGCTTTTTCCTACTTCTTCACTATATTGTGTTGTGATTGTGAAATTGACAAGTGTTCATTTAGCTCAAAGATCATTTGACTTATAAATGTAGGGACACTGTGACATAAGCAATGAACTTTCTCTGGGTTTCAATATAGACATGAATATTTTTGTAGTGTTAGTGGAGGGTGCCATGAGCGGTGCTTCTATTTCTTTTGTTGCCTATGTTCATAATTCGACATCCTCAGACCAATCTAGACCAACACATTTGGTCTCTTTTTCCAACTTAGATGACCACACATCCAGTGATCGACCTCCTTCCTTTTTTGTTTCTAGAGATAGGTTGTCTAAATTTAATGTAATTGGAAGAGAGTTTTCATTAATAGAAGATGTTGAAGAGTTTTACTTTGCCTATACAAAGAGCATCGATTTTACTGTTCGGAAAAATATTAAAAGAGCAAACTCAAAAAGCAATGTCTCAATGTTCAGAAAAAGGTAAGAGGTCTAAGAAGTATCTGAATAAAAGTAATTGAAAAAGGGTAGCCACAAGGACATCATGTTAGACTACTTTTTGCATTGGTTTTAATAAAGTTAAAGGTGTTTGGTTGCCCAAAAGTGGGTTGACACTTGCACTTATGCATTAGTACCTCATACTCAGATACAATTTCTTCGCTCTTATCATAACGTATTAGAAACTGATTATGTTACTGATTCAATTTTGTACCATTTTAGAATGAAACCATCCCAGATCTATGAGCTAACGACAGAGTACTTGGGTGGATATGAGCATGTTGAATTTATAAGAAATGACCTAGGAAATCGTTTATATACTGGCAATCAAGAGCAAATCATTCAAACTAGCTCAGAAACAATGCTTTTAATGCTGTGTAGAAAACAAGACATGGACACTGGATTCTATTATCAATACACTTGACTCCAAAAATAGGTTGTCCGATTTACTATGGTGTGACTCTTGAATGTGAGAAAATTTCTACTATTTTGGTAATGTTCTAAAATTTAACTCTGCATATAAACTAATGCATATAATAAACCTCTTGTCTTGTTTGTTGGTGTAAATCATCATATGCGGAGTACACTATTTTGCTTTGCACTGTTTTTTAGTAAGAGTGAAGACAAGTACATATGGCTCCTTTGCGCTTTCACCTTGGCAATAGATGGTAAAATGCTTGTGTATGTTGTCATTGATGTAGATAAAGCAATTCATAATGCTATATGAACAATGTTGCCCGATGCCTCTCACAGATTATGTTGTTGGCACTTGGAGCGAAATACAACTACAAATATTTTTTTACTCGTATTCCACAAGTGCCTTCAAGGATGTTATGTTGGATATATGACAAAGGTTGAGTTTCAACTAAAGTAGGATAAAATAATTGCTAGATTTTAGCTAAATAATAATGAATGGATAAGTAAATTATACATTGATCAATATAAATAGGCTGAAACATTTTTTAGGCACAAGTTTTTTGGTGGGCCTCGAAGTAATCAATGGTGCAAGAGTATGAAGGCATATCTAAATCAACATGTTGGTGGCAAGATGATATTATTTCAGTTCGTCATGGAGATGGACCTTTTAATTGCACTGTAACGACATAAAAGGCCGAAATGACCACATTTCATACCACGTGTCCTATTTTACCCCTTTGCACTAGCATTAAGAGAGACAAGCTACCTCGGTGTATACTTGCAGTGTGTTTAACTCAGTCCTTGAAGAACTTCATGAAGATGAGTTGTTATACATCTCAAATATCATGTTTGATATTGGTCGTTGAGTGTATGATATAAAAAAAATTCAAATTTGGGAATCGGTCTTGAAGGATCATTTTTCATGAATCAGATTCAAGGGTTGTATGCATTTGCAATCTTATGTAGACACTTGGTATACTATGCAGCCACTCATTCGTTATTATGAAAGTAGAGAACCTATCGGATGTACCTATGTGTATGATTTTGCCTCATTGGACAAAGGATGCCAAAATTCCAAGATCTTTTTTGCAAAACTCATCAAGTAACCCAAGTAGTAAGGTTGTCTACATTAGCTCTTTGACCATCGCGTGTCGAAACTTGATATGTTTTACAGTGAAGACAATTGATGGTTATAATGATGGCATTGAGGTTATCCATAAATTGACGTTACGAGCAAGATGCATTAGCCACTAATAATATTCCAAGACATTCTACAAAAACTAGACATAGGGTGATGTTATTCAAGATCCATTGGTTGTTAAGTCTAAGGGTTCATCCAAAAAGACCTTTACTGAAAAATAGCGTGCTTGTGGTGTTTGTCATCAACCTGGTGATACTAAACGAAAATTTCCGCAAGTTGGTGGAGCAAATGGTAAGAATAATAATACTAGCTTGTGTAGTGACTTTATTTTTGAAAATATAATGAACATTATGTCTATAACAATAGTTGGAAGTTTAAATTTTTCAGCATATGAGGATCAAATATTCAGAGGTACTGTCGATTTTATTTGGTCTACTTTGAATAAGTTTGACCCCAATGGCAAAGGTGGTGGCATTATAGAATCAGGTAACATTCTGTACTACAGATTTGCACATTTATTTTACATGTGCACACATTGGTTCATTTTATGAAATAATATATTTGATTTTATCAACATTTAATTCACTGCCATCATTTATATAGTTAAAGTCACACTAGCATCGACGTGCTACCTTTTCCATGTTGCTAGAGTTTTTTTTTTATCTCCATGACACATTTTTTAATATTAATAAGTAATGCATTTTGTAAAATTATGTTGAAAATAGATTATGGTTTAAAATTTGTTACTCCAGCAAATTGTACATATTTTGAATAAGATTTTGACATACGCATCTATTCTTGTAATAGGAAATCGACGTCCTACAAGTTAAAGCTATTATAATGGATATGGTTTAATGTATTGTGTTACTTGAAGGAACAATATTGTCTAAAGTTCTGCTATTAAATTGGCTTGGCTTTTTCTGTAAATACATAACTCGTCTAAAAGAAGTGACTAGTGTATAGACATTATTTAAGCTGCCAATGAAATCAAATAAGTTGAATACAAACTGTTCAGTCTAGGCCTTCTTGATAAATTGGCACAATACTTATCATTTTCTCAAAAAACTCTTGCAACTAAATCATAGTGTATCATGTTCACATCTATTCGCCTTGTGCATCTTTACATCCAAAAATAACATATGTACATTAACTTGATTATGGCTGTTTACCCTAACTGCCCAACACAAAAAAAAAAGCTTGGTGGATAAGAGTTGTGCTCGTGTAGTACACAGCTCCGTAGTTCAATTTGGACCGTCTGCGAACATTTGGACCATATAGCCAGCTTGCATAAAAAATGAACCATTACAACAAAAAGAATGTTTCATGCATTATCTCGTGCAAGTATCGTACCACACATATCCTATTTGGATAATAGCAATATGATTAACTAAAATACCGAGCACAAAATGATAAATGTTATGATATATTTGATTTTATTGGCATTTCTTTCAATCAATCACAGATACCAGAGTTTACATTTTCATGTTTTCAAATGAATTAATTCCCTAATTCACTTAAGATAAACATAACATTCAGTCATTATTTTTCTCAAAAGTTTTACAAAATAAACTCTGGGATATAAATGTGGGTACTGAAAAAAACTCAAGTAATCAATAAAGTACAATGTCTAATAATGGTACAAGGCAAAAACATGAATGAAGGAATTTATTTCTCCTAAGGCTCTTCAATGGATGCAATTTTAAAATATTAGTACATCAACGCCAATAATTTGAATAGCAATTTAGATGCTACTTTATAACTGATTTGATAGCAAGTAATGACAAAAACATAGTAAAAAAATTGACAGTGAATATTATTAAGTATGGGTGTTCAGAATCCGATCCGAACTGTTCAACCCGTCTGATCCATAAAAATCTGATCTGTATAAATCCGATTCATGGATTTGTGGATTGGATTGGATTGAATTGAAATTTTAAAAATCCGCAGCTGATGGATTGGATATGGATTTACTTCTGTGAATCTGCAAAAATCCGTGAATCCGTAAAAAAAAATTATTTATTTTAAAAAATATTATAAATATGACATTACATAGTTACATAAGTACCATAAAATAATTTAGCCATTATCTGATAAAAATATAAAATAAAAAATGATTAAATCAGCGGTCAAAAACTATTGAAGTAAAGTCATCCAAAACCAAAAGTAAAGTAACATAAAGCTTTTGTAAAAAAAAAAGGTAACAATAACATAACAACAAAAGTAAACTAGATAACGCCAAAAGCCCAAAAGTAAACTAGCACTAGCATAACGCAAATCAGTGGTAACCAATAATCTACAAACAAAAAGAAAATCCCTAAGCTTCCTGGTTCCCCGCCATCACAGTCACACGCACTAGCAACAACCCGCGCGATTCCGGTGAGTACTCGTAAACCTTACCACGGTGTTTCTATCTCCTTCTCTAGGTACAATACTCCTAAACCTTCTCCTGATTTATTATTTTGATTTTATCTTCGATAACATTTGTTCTGATTTTTTATTATTATTATGTATCTTCTTTTATGTCAATGGTGACTTGAGATAATGATTTTGATATCCTTTTATTAATAATAAGGTTGTTGGGGATCGAGGGATAGAATTATTTGTTGATTGCATGTCTTAATCCGATAGCTTTTGCTTTTTGTTCTATAGTAAAACTGAGAGAAATTGCACAGTACCTGGCCATTGTGAAATATTAAAGGCATTTTTATTAGTCTAAATTATTGGTCAGTGTTGCCAAATATAAATATATATTGGAACACTCAAAATATTGATTATGCAACCACAAAGAGCAAATTGATTCAGATTGTAACTGGTTGAGTGTACAATTGTAATCATGTGGCTGAATATGTTAATTTCTTGTTTGATGGGCTATTTTTTAAAAAAAAATGAAGATTAAGGAGTTGTTATGGGGGGTGGTTGAATCACATTGCTTCTGTGGATCTAATAATCATGTTGCCTTTTCTGGATGTAACACACGAATTTCATGATTTTTCTTTTTGAATTAGCTTTTTTACTTTTCCTAACTGAACTCTTTTAAGCTTAATTTGTTCCTGTCATTTTTCGTCATTAATTTTAATGATTTTTCATATTGGTGGTGTAGATGACTTCTCAACTTGATAAAGGAAAACACGTAACAGTAGATTCAGCTCCACGAAGTTCTAAATCATCCAGTAATGCTGAAGGTACGCCCAATAAATCCAATTAAGTTCTGATCTACTACATCCTAGATCCAAATGTCGATATTATGGAAAAGAGTATAAATGTGGTTTTAATAAAGGAACATCTAATCTATTGGGTCATATAAGAGAGATGTCTAAAATATCCTGTCGAGCTTCAGTGGACAAAAATTAAAAACTTTGTCTTACCAACTAGTGAAAATTGGAGAGCCATGTAGCCTTGTATCAACAACCTATAGTGTTGAGGCTTGTAGGGAAGCAATTGCTAAGTTTATTATAAAAGATAAGATGTCATTTAGAGTTGTAGAGGGTGAAGGGTTTAGGGAAATGTTGGGAGTTTTTGAAAATAGATTTAAAGTACCATCTCGCACTATTATTGCTCGTGATATTCTACAACTTTACAAAAAAAACAAAGAGAGATTTGACTGATTTTTTTGTTAGTAGTCATCAAAGAGTTTTCCTCACTACAGACACATGGACTTTAGCTCAAAATCTTTGTTATATGTGTCTTACAGCTCACTTTATTGATGATAATTGGACATTGCACCAAAAAATATTGAATTTTTGTCAAGTTGCTGACCATAAAGGTGAAACAATTAGCAGGCAAATTGAAACATGCCTATTAGATTGGGGCATTGAGAGAGTTTTTACAGTAACAATTGATAATGCTTCTTCTAATGATGGTGTTGTATTTTATTTGTCAAAAGTTGTGAACAATTGGAATGGTGCAATCTTATGGGGTCAAAATATGCATTTGAGGTGTAGTGCACATATATTAAATCTCATTGTTGCAGAGGGGTTAAAAGAGTATCATCTGTCGATTTTTAAAATTCGCAATGTTGTAAGATTTGTTAGATCTTCACCTTCTAGGACACAAAAGTTTAAGGCATATGTAGAGTGAGAGAAAATTTCTTCAAATAAGTTGTTGTGTCCAAATGTCATAACTAGATGGAATTTCACTTTTTTCATGTTAGAGGTTGCTGAAAAGTATGAAAAAGTATTTGATCAATTAGAGCTCCATGATGCACAATACATTCGTGAGTTTTGTTTGAGCAAGTCAAAAACGTGTCCTTCTTCAATTGATTGGGAATATGCTCATTATTTCATTAAATTCTTGAAGGTTTTTCATGATGCCACTTTGACATTTTCGGGTTCTTTATATGTGACATCCAATACTTTTTTGCGCAATTATGTTTGATTCATACACAATTGCAAGCTTGGAAGGATAGTAACAATTTATTTTTAAAGACAATGGCTGAAAATATGAAAAAGAAGTAAGATAAGTATTGGGGGGAAATTATGGAACAATCAACCCTTATTTTTTTATTTCTATTTTGCTTGAGCCTCGACATAAAGAGCGGTTTTTGAGATATTGTTTTTTAGTGTTGTTTGGTGAATTTAAAGCTAATGAGTTGGTTGTTAAAGTGCGGAATCATTTACATAGTTTATATGAGGAATACAAATTGCTTTATGGTGATGATGTGGAAGTAATGGATGTTGTCAATGATGAAAAAGAGTTAGAGGTTGATACTGAGGTTGATGCTAGGCAAGTGTTTGATTCGGGTTATACGAGGATTTTAAAAGACAATACTTTTGTAGAGTGCAAAACAGAAGTGGATCTTTATTTGTTAGAATCATGTGAGAACCCAAAAAATGAGAGTTTTGATGTTTTGGATTTGTGGAAGATTAATTCTTCCAAATATCCAATTTTATCTTATGTTGCTCGAGATATTTTGGCCATGCCTGTTTCCACTGTGGCATCTGAGTCAGCATTTAGCACTGGTGAGCATGTTCTTGATCCACATCGGTGCTCATTATCTACAAGGATGCTGGAGGCATTAATTTGCGCGCAAATTTGGCTACGTTCAACTTCGATAAATCTTGATGAAGCAATAGATGAGATTGAACATATTGAGACAAGTAAAATTTAACAATTTAACTTTAATTTTATTTTTTGATTATTATTTGACTTTATATTGTTATTCTATTTTAAAAATTGACATTTTTCTTATCTTATACGCACAGAGATTTTGGGAGCTGACAAGAATATATTTGATGAAGCTTGATGCCATTTGATGGGATATAAGGGTAAATATTTATTAATTTGTTTATTAAATAAATCTTTTATATATATGATACATATAGAAAAGGAATATGTATCATATATATCAACAAATATACATATATATATATAAAGGAATATATATTCTTTTAAATAAATTTTTTATTTAATAAATTTTTATTTGTTATTTATATCAATTATGTTTATTTTTTTTAGGTTAAAGTACGAAACACAAATTGGAGATGGACGTTTTTTTTCCTTTTGGTGTGTTTATTTTGAGACTTTCAATGTATTATTGTGGCTTTATTTGAACAATTAATTTTGATATTTTATTAATGTATTATTATAACTTTATTTGAACAATTAATTTTGGTGTGTTATCTTTTAAAACTTTGAACGTATTATTATAGTTTTATTTGAACATCTCAATGTGTTATATTTTGAAATTTTAAATGTATTATTAAAACAAACAATTAATTTGTTTAAATTTTATTCAATTTTAAATTTAATTGGTAGTAAAATTATTTTATATTAGATTTTTTTAATTTCATTAGTTTATAGATTGGAGAGAACTAAAATTTTTAATTTGCAAATCAATTCACAAAATGATAGATTTGGATATGGATTGAGTTAAATCCGCATCCGATCCGCAGACATATGAATTGGATATGGATTGAATCAAATCCATATCTGATTGGATTTAGATTGAATTTAATCAATCCGTAGATTGGATTGGATTAAAAAATTATAATCTGCAAAATCATAGATTGGATATGGATTGATGTCCAATCCAGTAAAATTCGATCCGTGAACGCCCCTATTATTAAGAACATAAATTAAAAAAATAACATTGGCTTGTAAACTATCTCCTTTTTCCATGACCTTTTGGTTTAGGCCTTTTCATTTTTTTTTTTACCATCAACCTTCAATTTTGTTCTATCACCCGTCTTCACTTGAGTTTTCCCTGTTGTTGGAGTTAAATACGAGATTTAGCCATCGCCCGAGAATAATACTCACTAGTTAGTTGCATAACACTACTGCATACAAGATTCATGTATGACAATATCAACTTCAATGCCATTTTGAGACGCTCTTTATCTAAATCATGATGATATCCATAAAGATTACATTAAAATTTGACAAAAAAATAACTACGATGTTTGAACGTTTTCTTTGGCTTATTCTTCAGGAAAAAATAGTTTTCATCAACACAACTCTCCATAATAAATTACCTTGTGACTTTGGATTGTAACAATGAGAGAATCATCCATATACATCATGACGTATAAGCCGCAATCACTGTTGTAGGGTTGTTGCAGCAACTGACTAATTTAACATATCTCAAAATGTACAAACTTGAAATTTAGACCATACATCCGTTGCCCTTCTTTACCTAATACATGGTCCAATGCTTTAAGTTGTAGCAGAATATTGTACTTTTCATTTTAGATATAAAATAAATGCTTATCCCGTACTACACCTTACACATGTACATATATTCGAGAAATATTTTCAAATTCATAACACATACCATAGACACAATTTTCTATAATCTTCATTTTATGCTTGCCAAATTGTAGTGAATCCTATATTTCAGCAAAGTTAGCATGGATGTTAACCATGAACATAAACCAATGGTTTGAACCATCGTGCATTGGTATAAAGATTTGCAAATTTAATATAAAGTAATTTTTTTTAAACCGCGATTTCAACTAGGATAACATACACATGTTGAATATGTTAAAACATGTTCTCAAATTTCACCAACTCATAAGTACTATAAATGCCACATGCTAACCTTCTTGCATGTCTCCATGTTTGGCATGAACCAATTAGACCATCTGCTGCTGCTACAGAAGGAAGTTAGGTTTGTACAAGTTGAGTTTAATACACAATTCTGCAAAAGCTACCATAAGAGAGTTAAACATATAAGTCAATCTATTACTATATTAATTCTTCTTGAGAAATACTATCCATGCTAACAATAAATAATTTATTGAAAAAGAAGTTAGTAAGAACCATGTTCGTGGTCCAATTGACTTATTTTGTAGCTCTTTGATTGTCTTGTACTCAGCATACATATTGATAACCCGGTGTCACTTATAGTTAGCAAACACACCATCATATTCAATTAAAGAATATCCTAAAGAAAATAATAAACTAGATAAGTGTGGCAATCATTTTCATACTTCCTCTATTTTTTTAAGTTAAAAAAACTAATTAATGCATCAAATTTCTTTATCTCTTCTTTTAACTAAAACATATATTAAGCATTAAAAATTATTACATAATAAGACTTATATAGCTGTGTATTCATTTCGTTGGCTTCAACAAGCACATGCTGCTACGAGACACAAAGTTGTATGTTGTACACACGAGGATCTCGTTGTTAACAAGTAAACGAAATATACAATTAGTATATATTTGAAAAAGCAACTTAAAAAAATATTATGCAATCAAAGTAGCTTCATATATGAAAAAGAGTAAAAACGAATTCCATGAAAATGTTCATTAATATTGAACTTATACACGATTTAATACTTACTTTTCATCTAGGGTATCATCAAATATATAACTAAGTAGTTGCAGTTCATCATTAGTGATAGGCGAGGTCACCACATAAGGACTTTTCCGATATTGTGGTGTAACAGACTTGTCATTAACCTTTTCAAATGGCGAGCACTGAGCTGACTAAGCTTTTTTATCAATAAAAAATCATAAGGACTATGAATTATTTTAGACAACTTTGGCTCATTCAGATTTCCCATGACGTTATCCTCCTATAAAAAGAATAAATCACAGGATCAATTGAGATGATATCGCACTTGGTGTTACAAAACTAAAAGAGGTTAAAGGGTTGTTACCAATCACTTAACTATTTTATCCACATCACGGGATTTTATCCACATCATGGGGTACATCAGTCAATGTATTTTCATTCAATGTTTCTGCATTTCTTTCATAATAGGTCTCAGCAGCTTTACCATCAAATAACATACCCACATCATCATTAAAAAAAATTATCCATTATAATGGGATTTATTTTGTCAACTTTTATGTAACTAGAATTATTGGACAAGTCATGTGGTCCAACTATAAGATCTTTATTCTCATCAAGGTTCTCAAAAGGGGGTCTTGATTTAGGCAATGGTAGAAGATCTTCTTTTGCATGGACTGGTGTAGATTCAAGAGCAACTTTCTAACCTTAAGCAACAGATTGCTTCACTATAGTTACTAAATCTACAATAACATTACTTAGTATGTTGATGCTCGTTGTTAAATTTTGTGTTACATCATATTACTCTGTAATGCACTGCAACAATTATGCAATGTCTATAGGTACTTGGCAAGAAAATCCAACATTTCCACTATCGTGCAATCGCACCTATAAGCATTAGATCGTTTAATACTTCTAAATTGATTGAATTTTAATAGACAATCCTTATAATACTCTTCTAATACTTTAACATCAATGTTATTAGTAAAAAAAATATTCTTTTCAAATGGAACTATAAAACATATCAAATATATAACATAGGCTGTACAAATATTGATTTTTCAAAAAAAATTAAAAAGTTTCTTCCAAATATGAATTGCAGTTTACAATTTTATCTTCATTACCTTCGTATAAATTAACTTTAGCACTTTCAATTTGGTCAATATAATAACAATGACATAAAACTAGTCAATACACTTATTACCTTCTCAGAATTCACATTGCCTTGTTTTTTCAGCCATCGCATGAATTTTTTAATCTCTTCCTCATTCCAAGCAATAATCAGAGGAAGTAAAGGACCACGATAGACATTTTCGCAGCATTCAACACTGTGCATGTAAAATATCTAATGATTTTAGCATATAATTTGTGTTAGTGCATTAGGTGCTTGATCATTAATGGAGACAATTATTTCATTCCATGAGAACCGTGGAAACCTAAACCCATAATCAAAGTACATAAGTTACCAACCTGAAGAAATAACAAACAACCTCCAATATGAGCTGAAACATTTGACTTGAACTTGGACATAACCATTACAAGTCAATCGTAACAAAAATAAGTCCAATTGCGTTCTCTTAGGGTACCTATATCGCTTAATGTGTGTAAGAAAGAAGCTGATATAATTGGTGCACTTGATGGGCATAATACGATGGGCAATACAAACCAAACAAATGCAATATATTATTTATTTTAATGTATCGATAGTCAAAAAAATAAAAAATTTCACGTGTTTGCTAACTATATTATACCAATATTGATAGTACATTGAACTCATCGCCAGTACCATCTAATTCCTTTAGGAAATCATTTAGGTTTCCTATGCTCATTCCTTGACCAATGCACTTAAAAGTGTCTTTAAATGCTACAATTTTATCAGCCCCATCAGACAAAGACACAGATAAACCTCCATCATGTATGCCTATTATATTGAAAAATATCATTGCAATCATTGAAATGCGCCATTTGTTCAAAAAAATGACACCTTCGTCAGGTAAAAACTATTTAATCAATCATACACACAACTTTCTCTGCAGCCTACCAATTCGCAACTGTAAGAGGCTCTCAAATCTAATTTCCCATACAACTTGTTGTTTTTTAAAACTGAAAGTTTTAACTAGCTAATGAAATTGATATGGACCACAACAACATTCTATTCCAATTTTAGCCATCTTTTGTTGCAACTTTTTGCCATTATCGATTTTAAGATCATAATCGAAAATATTTATTAGGGATTTCATGTACTTGGCATTTTCATTCAGGGGTAGGCTTTTGTATGTTTCATCAAATTGTTTTTTTATATGTAAGAAAATAAAGGTACATCACACATTAGTGTTAATCAGGTGTCAATTAGGGTGTGTTGCACATTATAGAATGAACTATATAACATGGAAAATATGGCTATATAATACCTCTTTGGTAACAATAAAGTTTTCATCAAAAGTCTTCATACGCTTCACTTGCTCATCGTTGTAAAAGAGACAATGAGCCATTAAATGATTAGATATCAAGACTATAGAACACCAATATATAAGTGTAGAGGCTCATTAAGAGTACTGGGGACTTAAGTTCCCAATAAGGAAAAAAATGATTCAAATTATCACTTGAAATTTTAACTAAGACAATATAAGCCCTACTACACATACTGTATTAAGTAGATTTTCTTTCTTTTTTTTAATAAACAAAATTAATATATTTTGCTATGTTCAATATAATAATATGAATAAAGAAAAGTTTGATTAACAAAATAATAACTTCAACTGACAAGTATGGCACAAAACTTATGATGAATGACTGCAATCCTCAATGATAGTATCAATATTCCCCTTTTGGTAACTGATGTTGTCATTTGACTGTTTCTTTTTGCCATAAGCAATCTCAAAAAATAAAATAGTTTGTCACAAGTTAAAATAGTTTAGGTCGCTAGGAATAATAAAACAATCATATCTTGAACAAACAAATGAATTCATGTTGAATTTGTCACAAGCATAACCACCAATTATAGGAATAAAATTCACAAACTCGCTTCTACCATTAGCATTTAAGATCTTCCTTCACTAACCTTGACATGGCCTTATCCAGATAACGAGACTTTATTATTAAGTTTCTGATCAATTTTGCCAACTTTATTTTTTTCTGCTGTCACTACTCAGGAGAACTTAACTTTTTGGTAATAAATCTCAAAATACTTAATTCAATCACAATTATTATTTTTAGAGGCTTCTCTTAAAACATGTATAGTATCAATCTAATAAATACAATAGAAGAACAAACTATATCAGCAACATTTAAAAGCTATATTGTAAATTTTACTCACCCCTTCATCATAGATATTTTCCACTTAAGAACATGCTCCATTATTATTTACATAGTAAGAGAATATGAGCATATTTTGTATAGGAATTAAAATCTCCAAAAGTACTTAGGGCTAAACTAGGGCTAATTTTTTATTGATTGAATAAAAAGAAAGAACAATCCTGACCTACTGTTCAAGACGTAGGTCAATCTCCCTCAAAACTCCTAATAACTCCTAATACTAGATAAAACTCAGCATAAACCCTAAATGACTCCTTAATCTCATATTTATACGTAAGCCCTAATTAACTAATAAATAAAATTACTAAACTGCCTCTACCCCTAAAATTATAAATTGTCTCTACCCCTTTACATTTGCACTTAACATTAGTTTTATTAGTCTAATATTACTCATATCCCACAAAGACACCTTGTCCTCAAAGTGAAATCTAAGAAACTCCTGCCTCTTTTTCTTCGGCTTCTTCTCTGCCTTCCTACTTATCATACACAATCAAGACTTATAGTGATTTGTACTTACATCGATGCCCCAGTGAAAAGTTCTCATTGCATCGAAAACATAACCCCTTCGTCCTTTTGTCTTGAATCTCTATCTCTGTGAGGCGTTTAAAGTCACCCCCAATCGTGCACCACTAACCCGATCCTTTTGGGAATCTCTTTGTAACCCCATTATTTGTGTTTTCTAGCCTCCCAATGTTCTTTAGAACTCTTGCTAAGACCCCAAGGTCTGGGTTTTCTCTCTTACTAATGGTGTGCTATTTCGATATGCAAAATTGACTAAATTACTATTATTAACCCATTTTGTTGTGTTCTTATTCTTAATCATCTGTGCCAACTCTATTGACTCCCCTAACCCTCTCGGTCTCAACAAGCGTATCGAGGCTTGGATTTCTGGCTTCAATCCTTTCATAAAATTCCTTTCCAATACTGCCTTTGGGATTCCCCCTAGACCTACCAATATCAACTCAAAGGTCAGAGCAAAACATTGTTCATGCAAATCTCCCTCTTAAGTGGCCTGAAACCTCTCCAACAACCGATTCTTAAATTCACCCCACACCTTAATGGTTGTCATTGGTCTCGCTAATGAAACCATGCAAGGGCCTTTCCCTCCAAACATAACACTGCTGCCATCAGCTTTTCTATTTCTGAGAGTCTATTAATGGTGAAATAGCACTCTACCCTATACACCCATCCATAAGCTTCCTCACCTTCGAAAATAGACATTTTCAGTTTTCTTATCCTAGAATCCTCCCCAAATTGAGTCTGCCCCACCCAATTTCGTGCCATTGAAGGTCTTCAACCTCCCGAACCTACTCTAGTTTCTACAAATCCCAAAGTTCTAGTTCAAAATTATCCTTAGGATGAAAACCCTTGCACAACTGCATTCTGGTCATAACTGCTTCCTCATCGCCGAAAAGCCTTCCTCTTATCTATCCACCTCCAAATCCAACATGTCTAGACCCAAAACCACCCTGTCAGACTAAATCTAGCATGCCCTAACCCAAAGTAGCCCTATCCGGCCTACCCAAACCCAAACCAGCCATGCTCAGCCTAAAATTCAACTTTTCGAGGCCGTGCATCACCCTCAAACACTGCTGAGTCGCCAAGACAAGCCACCCCCGACTCTCATGCACCCACTCCGATGCCAAAACGCTAATTCCTAACCCTAAGCCACCTCATCCAACTGTGTAACCCTCATATCCACCACACCCAGCCACAACCCAAGTTCCTCCGCCACGCTCGACGTTGGGAAAGGCTCCTTAGGCCGCCAGTCCTTTAGGTCAACCTTCCCGCCTCTAAATTAGCTATGACCCATCACCCCTTACTATGCTAGGTTAGTGGTTTTCAGGCCTCCACCCTCTGTGTCACAACCGACCAAGGGTTCTACACCATCGGATCTTGCCATGCCGTCATGGCCCATCGATGTTGCCAATGGTGGGTTAAGGTGGAGTTCTGTCAATTTCAACATGGCTTCAAGGGATGAAACCTTGAGGGATCCAACCTCTACCTGTAATTTCTCTTCAAGTGCGTCCACTTTCTTCGCTGCCATTGTGTCAGAATTCTTGCTTTAATACCACTTTGATAGGACTTAGGGCTAAATTAAAGTTAATTTTCATTGATTGAATAAAAAGAAAAAACAATACGGACCTACTATTTAATAGATAGGTCAATCTCTCCCAAAACTCCTAATTACTCCTAATACTAGATAAAACTCAGTATAAACCCTAAATGACTCCTTAATCTCATATTCACACCTGAGCCTTAATTAACAAATAAAAAAATTACTAAACTATCTATGCCCCTAAAATTACTAAATTGTCCCTGCCCCTTTATATTTACACATAACATAAGTTTTATTGGTCTAACAGTCACCAATTATTTTAGACTAAGAAATAAAAAAAAACATGATCCATTACAGTCAATTCAAACCTGGTGTGGATTGGTGTCAACGAAAAACGAGTGTTTGCATAGCCTTATGCGTAGAATATATACATAATCGCTCACAAAAGTGGATAGAGAAGATATATCTTTTTGCATATTAGCAAGGGGTAGATCTCACTTCTATGCAACATAGATTTCTGAGCTATGCTTAATAACTATAAGTATATAAATTTAGACATCTGGTACACTTTATAATGTAATGTCATTTTTATACAAATATAAAGTTGTTAGAGAATAGTTTAAAAGCATAACCCATATTTGCATAAAAAAAAAGAAGAAAAAATAGCAGAACCAAATATAAAATTATGAAGCCTTAAAAATAATCCCAAAATTTCTATCACAATGTTATTTTTTTTTTGTGAATTTTTAAAGTAATTAGTTAAACATTGTGATGTAATTATATACATAAGCATCTATACACAATATTAAAAATACCTATTAAATAAGTCATGAGAAAGGGAATGATGGATACTAGTTGTAAGTGGAGCATCAATTAAATCGAGACCATCATCTAAATTAAAAAAAAATGCATGTTGGATTAAATGTCCTCAAATCAAAAATAAAAATCTACAAAATTAAATCAATGCACAAGTAAATTAATTAAAATTGTTTATCGCGGCCAGCAGGTAATGAGGCATTTACATATATGGTTAATTAACAATAATTTACCATAGAGTGACTTGATTGAAGCCTACACACAATCAATCTAAGTCTACTGCTCTAATACAACTAACTTCATGACTACTTTCAAGCATGCTTGATAACAGTAAACAGCATCAAACTCCTTCACTCTAATCATCAAACTTCTTTAATTGCAACTTTAGTATTTCAATCAAATAAAAATCAGTAACATAACAAATACAAACTCCATGTGCATGTTGTGACTGTTGGTATAATGAAATCAAAGCAAAAAGTGTGTTAATCCTTACCAAATCAGTTCGTGCCCCTTTTAATTGATTGAATAAGTAAACATTAACAAAACTCAGAACCCAAAATATTTATGCACTGGCACTGATTTTTTCAAGAACATTATTATGTGTTGATACTGAAATCTAGTTGAGCGGACGATGACGTCTAGATTGCCTTGCCAATGGTCAAATATGCCTTTACTTGAAGATGCTCTCCTATTGATCTTACAAGTATTAAACTATCTCGATGATTCCAATAACTTGAGACAACTGAGAAAATGGTCAGGGGCGCTAAATTTTCCGGCGTTAACCCTCCGACACTCAAGTCAGCGATTTTATGTGATTTGCTATATTGAAGAAATGGTATCTAGCTTAAAAAGTCCAACCCCCTTTTCTAGATCTTTTCCCTGTTTTTATAGACAACCATTAGCATCGGTTATTGTGGTCGTTATCTAATTGAATGCATTGATTGTACCATTTAAGTGTGCGGGTTAATATGTTTGTTTATGTAGTTATTGGTCAACCATTGTAACGTCTGATTATGCTTTAAACACGCATGGACGTTACAGACTAATTCCTGAAAGGAACACCCTGCCTTCATGTGTGAAAGTCACACGACCAGCTCCTGGTCTACTCGAGTCGTGCTGGTCGCGTTTGATACATGCAACCAGATAACGAAACTCCTCCTTGTCTTGACTGAATCTTAATATCCCAAAAATTACAAAAGGAAATGAATTGATATGATCGAATTTAAAACTACATTTGGAAGCATTTCGTTGTTCACAGATAATAATCAAAACAAAAAAGAGTTATTTAGATTTGTATCTCTTTCAGTTAATCAATAACTATTATCTTTACCTACTAAGTCAATCACGTACATGATTAAAAGCTATTCACTTCTCTTGCCCATGTCATTACTCATTAATATTACAACAGAATGGCAACTACAAATGCATAATATTTATAATTAGGCTAGTGATGCAATAGGCTTTCACTAAATTTAAGTTTAGTTATGTTATTTCAATTAGCTTAATTTTCAACATGAGCTTTAGCTTGTTGCCTTCTGTTGAGCACTAATTTTTTTGTTTTAGTTTGAACCATAGAATCTGTATACAAAGATATTAGATTTGGTAATTTTAAGCTGCTTGGCAACCAAGAAAATGAAGGAGAATAGAGGAAAGGAAACTGAAACTGAGAATCTTAGAACTTTTATTGATTTCAAGTGAATAAAACTATACTAATTACATTAATAAATGCTAATCCGCACAGTCTAGAAAGATCTTACTGACTGCTTCTAAAAACTAACACAATATCAAAAACAAAATATCCTTAACTCAAAAACCCAGAATGGGGTGGTTAACAACTTTGGTTTTGGAGAATCTTTATTTTAAATCGTTGCTGACAAGGCACCCAAGTATCAAACATGTCATCTCTATTAGCATCAAAGCCTTTATCAGCTTGAGAATGGAAGAAGAATTAGTACATAGTTTTTGTCCGGTTTCAAGGGATGTTCACAAGAAGTTTTAAACGAATGTATTGATTAGAGTTTGCACTCTACACACTGAAACTTTGACTAAGATTCTGAACGTATAAGACAAAAGAAATGGCTTTAATCATACTTCAGTACAAGCTCTGAGATAGCCCAAGAGATCACTTTCTTTAAAAGTGCAATTACGAATGAGCTCAATAGACTATCAGGGAAAGGCTTTGTTTTCAGAACTACTCAATCAAGCACTAGGGTGGCTTTATAAAAAATGATAAAGCAACTATTAAAGTCAAACAAATTGTTGGTTGCAGCCAACAATTGTAAGGGAGTAAAATCAAATTGAATTTGATTTTGCAGCCGAAAAGAAAGAATGGACAAAAGGGATGAAGCCAAAATATTTGAAAAATAATAATAATTAAAAAATATATGTTCAATTATTTTATTCTTTGCATATGAACTCATTTCTCCTATAAATAGTTAAGGATTTCATTCATCCCAAAATTGTTAAGCTTATAAGTTTCTAAACTTTTGAGAGAAGTGAGAGAAGTGTGACTGGGAAATTTATATTTCCTGCTGAGTGTGAGAGTACTGAGTATATTTGGGTTTTTGGAAAGTGAGATTCGTTACTCAAATATTTGTACTATATTAATTGTTAAATAAATAATTATTCTTTCTTGCCTCCGTGGATATAAGTTTAATTACCGAACCACGTTAAATAATTGTATCCTTTATTGTTCTATAATTATTTAATGCGCGTGATTTCGCATTCCACGCACAACAAGTGGTATTAGAGCCGATGGATTATACTTTGTGGGATACGGTACTGTTTACGTATACGATATTATTCTCGTATATGGTACTATTCACGTATGGTACTATTCGTCAATACGGTGAAGACGACCATTTGTACTTGGAAGACAATCTATTGTAAGTAGTGTGTATTTTTGCATGTTTAGAAAAGTTTTGTCAACAAGGCGATAAATGTCTAAGGATTTAAGTTTTTAATTGGGACCGAGTTTCAGTCCAGTCTCCTAGAAACTTTCTTTGTGCATTTATTTATACAAAATTAACATCATAGAGGTTGTTTTTTAAGTGGAAATAGTTCATTGAGAAAATGGTAGAAGGTGAAACTTTCAAAATTAGGGAGAGACCTACCAAGACTATTTCAGAAAACACTTCAGGTGGGAGGCGAGATGTGTCAAATCGCTATTCAGCACTTATTATAGGAGGCCAAAAGATCAATGTTAAAAAGTTTGATGGGAAAATCAATTTCAACCATGTAGAGGCGCGGAGTTATGGATGCCTTTATTCAAATCGGTCTTGATGTTGTTCTGAAAAATAAAAGACACTTGTATGATGAAGAAATTTGAGATCATATGAATGAAAAAGCTTGTGGTCAGATCAGATCAGATCTTGTTTGATCAAGAAAGTAAAAAATAAAGAGAGTGCAATGACTTTATGGAGTACATTGGAGGAGAAGTACTTGCTAAAAAGTCCTCAAAATCGCCTTCATACAATGAGCCAAGTATATGGCTTTCGAATAAAGCCGAGGGTGTCAATGCATAATCATGTCTCGAAATTTGAAAAGTTACTTACCGATTTGAAAAATCTTGATGAAGATATTAAGGATAAAGTCAAGGCTATGATTCTATTACATTCACTACCATAGGAATATAGCCATTTTGTGACTACTGTGATATGCAGGAAGAGTGTGATCGTCTTCAAAGATGTTTGCACAGCATTGACTAACTTGGAGATTCAGAATAATGGTAAAAATTCTGAACAAGCATCTTCTGAAGCTTTGGTGAGCAAAGATTGGGCGATGGAGAAAAAAAAGAAGTGTGATAGAAAGAATTCTCGATCCAAATCGAGAAGCAGAAATATTACTTGAGACGAGTGTGTATTTTGTCATGAAAATGGTCATTAGAGGAAAGATTATCCAAATGCTCAAAAGAGAGATAAGAAGAAATCAGTAGAAGTAAACATGGCACGTAAAGATGAGGACTCTGATTATTCACTAAGTATTACTCATACAGCATACGTGGCTAGTTCGAGTGAGTGGATACTTGATACTGGAGCAACCTATCATTTATATTCTATTAAGGAATGGTTTATGGATTTTTATAATTTGGAATACGGTGCAGTTGTGATGGGGGAATGATCAACCTTGTCGCACAATGGAGATAGGAACAATTCGGCTCAAAAATGTTTAATGGAATGGTCAAAGCACTAAAAGAAGTCAGCTATGTTCCAACTTTGAAGAAAAATCTAATTTCTATGGGTGCTCTAGAAGCTAAAGGCTAAAAGGTTACCATTGAAGATGGCACAATGAAGTTTACACATGGGGCTATGGTGATTCTATAAGGGGTTCGGCATCACAATCTGTACTATTTGAAAAGAGGTACAATTGATGAAGTAAATGTTGCTGAGGCGCGTTGTGCCACCACTAAGTTATGGCATGTACGACTAGGACATGCTGGAAAAAAGTCTTTTCAAACTCTGATGAGGTATGGACTCTTAAAAGGTACCAAAATCTGTAAATTAAATTTTTGTGAGCATTGTATAGTAGGCAAGAAAATAAGGGTGAAGTTTGGTACAACTAATTATGATACTCGTGAGATCCTTGAATATGTTCACAGTGATGTATGGGGACCAACCAAGACTGCATTAATTGGTGGAAGCCATTATTTTGTTACATTTATGAATGATTTCTCTATACTTATCTGAGTGTACACCATACGAGCAAAGAATGAGGTTCTAGAGATTTTCATTAAATGGAAGAAATTAATAGAGATTCAAACTGGCAGAAAGATCAAAGTATTACAATCTGATAATGGGGGTGAATATACTTCTAATCCATTCTTGCAAGTATACTAAAATGAGGGTATTAAAAGACATTCCATTGTGAGACATACTCTGCAACAGAATGATGTAGCTAAGCGTATGAATCATACTTTACTAGAGAAACTATGATGTATATTATCTAATGATGATTTAGATAAAAAGTTTTGGGCTGAGGCTGTGAGTTACGTAAGTCACTTAATAAATCGGTTGTCTTCTGCTATATTTGGAGGTAAAACCCCTATAAAAATGTGCTTTGGAAAGCACGCACATGACTATGATTTCCTTCATATATTATGGCATCTATCTTATTATCATGTCAAAGACAGTAAATTGGATCCTCGTGCTAGAAAAGCTATCTTTGTGGGATTCAAAGGTGGAGTAAAGGGTTTCAAGCTTTAAGATCTCGAAGATAAAAATTTTGTGTGTAACAGAGATGTCACGTTTGATGAAGCTTCAATGATGAAAGCTTCAATGATGAAAGCTTCAAGTTCTCAATAGGTGGATAACAAGACCAAAGAGGTATTGCAGCGAGTGGAGTTTGATGCAACTCCATATGTACCAATTAGTTCTACATCAGAAAATTGTTCAACTATAGAGGTGACACTAAGAGTTGAATAAGAGGTTGTTTCTTCTGATGTCCCACAAAATGAAGAAACAGTTGATATTATAGATAATGATGATTTTATAGCAACTAGGAGGCCAAGAAAAGAAATAAAGAAACCCGAATGGCTTACTAAAGACATGGTGGTAGTCTATGCACTTCCAATTATTGATAATGACATCCCCAACACTTTCGGTAAAGTATTACGCAGCAGTAAAAGTGATCAATGGAAGTTAGCCATGAAAGAAGAGATGAAATCTCTCCACCAAAACCAGACTTGGGAACTTGTGGAGTTACCAAAGGGGAAAAAGACTATTGATAATAAATGGGTCTACACGATCTCCAAATCAAAGAACTCTTCAGTATAAGGCAAGACTCATAGCAAAAGGTTTTACTAAAAAAGAAAGTATTGACTATAATAAAGTATTCTCTCCAGTTGTAAAGCATACTTCCATTCGTAATTTACTTGCCTTGGTAATTGAATATGAGTTAGAGTTGGCTCGATTCGATGTCAAGACAACATTTTTGCATGGAGATTTGGAGGAAGAGATTTATATGACTCAAACTTGTGGTTTCAAAGTTGCTGGAAAGGAGAATCGTATATGCAAATTGAGTAAATCTTTATATAGATTAATTCAAATTCTTCTAATGTATTAAGTTTGGAGAATCATGAACTACGGTTGACTTGATCCCAAATTTTAGGTACGTAGGCAATCGAAACGACACAACCATTTTGGATCTTTATTAAAGGATCACCTTGGGGATGATGATCCGTTGATAGTCGGCTCAGATTTGGCAATTTTTCACTGAGGTGGAGATTTGTTAAAGTCAAACAACTTGTTGGTTGTAGCTAACAATTGTAAGGAAGAAAAATCAAATTGAATTTGATTTTGCAGCCGAAAAGAAAGAATGGACAAAAGGGATGAGGCCAAAATGTTTGAATGGAGAAAGGGGATGAAGCCAAAATGTTTGAAAATGATAATAATTAACAATTATATTTTCAATTATTTTATTCTTTGCATAGTAACTCATTTCTCTTATAAATAGTTAAGGATTTCATTCATCCCTAAATTGTTAAGCTTATAAGTTTCTAACCTTTTGAAAAAAAGTGAGAAAAGTATGTCTGGAGGATTTATCTTTCTTGCAGAGTGTGAGAGTACTTGGCATATTTGGGTTTCTGGAAAGTGAGATTCGTTACTTAAATATTTGTACTTTATTAATTGTTAAATAAACAATTATTCTTTCTTGCCTCTGTGGATGTATGTTTAATTACCGAACCACGTTAAATCATTGTGTTCTTTATTTTTATATAATTATTTAGTGCGCTTGATTCTGCATTCCGCACACAACAACAATAACGCATGATCAATTCCATCTAAAATAATTTAAGGCAATGGCTACGGTACTATTCTACTGTACAACACTGATGATGACCCTCAAATTATAGTAGTTATCATTAGCACTTTAATTTAAGGAATTGATTATACAAAGAATCTTATTAACAAAATAATATCAATATTACATTTACTTTAATCAACAATGCTTGTAACTTGTGAGTCTTCATCTTTAATACTCTCTTGGCTTAAAGTCTTAGACTGAAGTGTGTTTTTTTTTCTTCTTGCCCTCGTCAAACTGGAAAATAAATATCACTTTGCTTAGTTGTTTTAATGGCTTAAAACCTAGTTTGATAAAATCTCAAACATAAATTAAAATAGTAAAATCAACGGTTCTGATCATCCCCATCAATGTGCTTTTTTAGTCACTGGGTGTCCGGATTGTTTATGCACGAAGGACATTGGAATCCCATTGATCATAACTTGGGTCCAGGGATCTGCATTCACACCAACCATCCAAAATGTCAAACTTGCTGATACGTCACCGTTTAATAAGACTAAGAACCCGAGACTTGGTGGCCAAGTAATTACACAACCTGTGCCTAAATTGTAAATTCCTACTAAATAGGAAGACCGTGATCATTGCCGGTTACACAAGTCAAAAAGAATATTTATATTTTTTTCCCCTCTAAATTACGTGACGGTTTCTCCTCAGCCCTCGCGCCTTGCCTCGCTTACAATTTTGTGCTCTCGGCCGCAAAATAGCTACTTTCTCGTGTTCTCTATAAAATCTCCCTAAAAGTGAAAAAAAGAAAAAACTTTTGCTTCTCTCTTAGTTTTTACTAGAGCAAGAAACTCGCGGTTTAGTTATCTACAATGCGAGGTTACACGTTTTATGAGGGAGCCATTAGAGCTTTCCAAGACCGTTCCTTGCTTTCCAAGATTCTTGTTATCGGCACTGTTAGGTCGTTTAATTTGATTTTTTTAAAAAAAAAAATTATCGTCTTCGTTTTCATTCTCGAATTTTTACAATTTTTCTTTTGTTGATAGCATTTTTCATTTTTCTTTACTAGAATTTCAAAATCATATTAAATAAATTTTAGATAAATCTATAACATATCGATAACTCTGAATGAATTCAATGTTCCTAGTTGTGTTCATTGTTCGAATTAAAAGTTTTCAAATTTATTAGCTTTAGCTGTGTTTGTGATTTTTTTCTTGCGTTGGTTACTGCTTAAGCATCTACTATTACTTAGCCCAAACAAGCATACTTAAGTTACAAACCCTCAATCTCAAACCAAGTTCTGTATGTTGTAAATTGTGGGTTTTGTAATTATAAGTTGTTAAACTTGCCATAAGCTTTACTTTCTCTTTTGTTTTTGATCTTGTTAAACGGTACCAGTATGTCTTATCATATTACTAAATTTACTCACGTCCTTCAATTTGTTCTACTATTTTTGGCAGTGGTGGGAGTGCAGTGGCATTTTCTGATAGCAGACCATTCCAAAGAATCTACGGTGATTCTGGGGAGGGTGAGTTCAAGAAAAAGAAGGTGGTGGTGCTTGGCACTGGCTGGGCGGGCGCCACTTTCTTGAAAAATTTGAAAAGCAATTCCTTTGAAGTTCAAATGGTTTCTCCTCGCAATTATTTTGCATTCACTCCCTTGTTGCCAAGTGTTACAAATGGCACCGTCGAAGCTCGCAGCATTGTCGAACCAATTCGCAATATTGTGAGGAAGGTAAAGATAAATACATCAATGATAATAATATAAGATGTAATAGCTCGTTAAGTTGAAGATACTTGGGCAATTTATATTTTCTTTGTTTCACGTGACAGAAAGGTATGGATATTCAATTCAAGGAGGCTGAATGTTATATGATCGACGCAGAGAAGAAAAAGATTTATTGTCGAACTACTGAAGACAGAACCTGTGGAGGGAAGGAAGAATTTGCCCTGGATTATGACATCCTGGTAATAGCCATGGGAGCTCAAGCAAATACTTTCAACACGCCTGGTGTTGTTGAACATGCTCATTTTCTGAAGGTACTCAGTCAGCTACACTTTGATTGCCTTAAGTGCTTCATTACACTAACCATAACTTGCTCCCAAGGTTTAAAAAGAAAAAAAAAGTGTTTTAAACAGGCTTTTCAAAAAAAAAAAAAATTGTCGTTCAAGGGTTTATCTAGAGGGCATTTCAAGTGATTTTCCAATCCAAAAGTATTTATGTATCAAATGTTTCTTTGTATTTTTGTAATTTTTACAAACTCATTATTTCCAATGATGGTTTTAACTGTAATTTTATTGTTTTGATGCACTGCATGCGGTTAGAGTTGCTACTAAGCTGAGGAAAATTGAATATCTGTCCTATTGCAGGAAGTAGAACATGCTCAAAGGATACGTAGGTCGGTGATAGATTGTTTTGAAAGAGCAAGTCTTCCAAATTTAAGTGACGAAGAAAGGAAGAAGATCTTGCATTTTGTAGTTGTTGGTGGTGGCCCAACAGGTGTGGAGTTTGCTGCTGCGCTTCATGACTTTGTCATTGATGACTTGAGTAAGCTCTATCCTTCGCTTAAAGAGTTCACAAGAATCACACTCCTTGAAGCAGGCGATCATATTCTGAACATGTGAGGGAGAAAATAAGCTCAGAATATAATTTTTGGTACTGCAAGTTACTTAGTCGACTGCTTGATTATTGTAGGTTTGACAAAAGAATTACTGCTTCCGCTGAAGAAAAATTCAAAAGAGATGGCATTGATTTGAAGACGGGATCAATGGTCGTAAGATTATCTGATAAGGAGATTTCCACTAAAGATAGAGCAACAGGCCAAATCTCTTCAATACCATATGGGATGGTTGTCTGGTCAACAGGAATTGGCATTCGCCCTGTGATAATGGACTTTATGAAGCAAATTGGACAGGTTAGTTTCTCTAAACCAGATTATCATCTCCTGAATTTCACCGTATTTCTTTCCGAAATCATTCCCCTTAGAGATCATGATCATCTACCTTGTGGATACAGGCCAATAGGCGGGTTCTCGCAACCGATGAATGGCTGAGGGTGGAAGGATGTGACAGTGTATATGCTTTAGGTGACTGTGCAACGATAAATCAGAGAAAAGTTATGGTAATTATTGATGCCGTGCATTGCAAACAGTTTTATGAATATAGTTGATCATTTATCTTCCAATGATCAAAGCCTCGAGTTTATTTCTTCAGTAATTATCTTGTTCCAGCCATTTATTTCCCTTTTTCATGTCTTCATTTCCTAACATTTATCTATGAAAAACTTGTTCTTTGTCTTTTCATTTCTACACTTTTATTCAGGAAGATATTTCGGCAATATTCAGTAAAGCAGACAAGAATAATACTGGTAAACTAAATGTAAAAGACTTAAAGGAAGTCGTTATGGACATTTGTGAGAGGTACCCTCAAGTGGAGATTTATTTGAACAAGAAACAGTTGAAGAATATTAATGTGTTACTGAAAAATACTGAAGAGGATCCAAAGAAAGCTTCCATGGAATTTGATATTGAAAAGTTTAAGAAAGCTCTATCTGAAGTGGATTCTCAGATGAAACACCTTCCTGCAACAGCTCAGGTTAAACTCAAGAGAATTTATTTTCATCTGACGATATCATCCTTCCACCAAATTTTGATCTGATTGTTTTTTGTTCTGTGACTCTTTCTTCCAATATTGTAGGTTGCTGCTCAAGAAGGTGCCTATCTTGCAAACTGTTTCAATCGCATGGAGCAATGTGAAAAGAATCCTGAAGGTCCTCTTAGATTCAGGGGTGCAGGACGCCATCGATTTCATCCCTTTAGGTACAAGTTGAAGTTTTCTTAATCATCCTTCTGAAATCTAATCTAAGGTTCTTCGCAGCAAAAAAAGCGTAGCAACTAAAGTTGTAATGGTTTGAAATTAAGGTACAAGCATTTCGGGCAATTTGCTCCACTGGGAGGGGAAGAAGCTGCAGCTCAACTTGAACTTCCTTTTGATTGGATTTCGGTTGGTCGTGGCAGCCAGTGGCTCTGGTATTCGGTCTACGCAAGGTAACTTCCCTTTATCCGTCTTTGCTTTTATTTGCTTTACTTGCTGGTATCATGTGCCCATCCTCCGATGTTTCTTTGCAATTTCAGCAAGCAAATCAGCTGGCGCACAAGATTTTTGGTGATATCTGACTGGAGACGACGATTCATGTTTGGAAGAGACTCGAGTCGAATCTGAGAGTAGAATTTGCTTCTCACCGTTTGAGTTTTCTTATACAGCTGAAATATGAAATGATTTTGGTTCATTTTAAGTTTGTGAAATACTTTATTTTTTTTCCCCTTCTCTCTTTGTCTTTTAAATATTAGATATCATTAGTATTAGATATCTGATATGTTAGGTTACAATTTATTTATGCCATTTATCTCCGGTTCTTCTTCAACTTTTCCACATGCTTGCTTAGATAAGATTAGGCTATGACATTTTACTTTAAAATGTAAAATTACAGCCAAGGTGGAACAGGAACGGTAAAGGTCGGGCAATTAGTTATGTTGTCAGGAGACTTATCAACTGTAACAACAGTCAGAACTCAATCTTGAAGAAGAAGCAAGTACAGCAAATCTAAATATCATTGCTAGGAAATTAGTTTTGAAGGTATATACATGAAGATAGATTGGGCCATTAGATGCTTCTGCCATCCTCCTACCCAAGAAGCAGAATCAACGGATGGTTAGGCTTATGCATCAAGTAATTATCTAATGGTTATCAATATCAAAATAGCACAGCCAACAAGTGCTTATAGGGTTTGTGTTGAAAGCTTCAATTCAACATTTGAAGGGTAGCAATAGTTTTTCAATCAGATGAGCTGCTGGTCTTGAATCTTGAATGACAGTGGATCCAGATGCTTCCATGAATTTGCAGAGTACCAACATTTGAACTTCTATATAACACACAACAGTTTACGAAGGCCACATTAGATACCTCAATTGGCCATCCATGTACTCCAACCAAACAATATTTTTATTGTACCTATTGTAGAAGAAAGAGATTATTCAGGAAGACTGATAAGAAATGTCAGAAACTACTAATTTTGCTAGTTACTGAACAATGGATGATGTCAATTCTTGTTGCATCATTCAGCGGATGCTTACAAGGATTATACAGTAGCAATGTGAACAAATATGGAAAAAGATGCCTAATAAATGAGATCTAACAGAAATAAAACCCTATAGCTGTAAGAAAAGAATGAGTAGAAGAAAGCAGGTACCAATATCAGCTGCAATAGCTGAAGGAGCTCTCCATGACATATATTAGCTTGAGCTAACTTATAGGCTTGAGTCTCAACTCTCAAGCAGTCCCTCAGAAGTCAGTACCTTAACATTTTGAGCGTTTGACTACCTGGCTTTTCGTTTGAAATCCTTTGGACCAGCCAGATCTGAAAGAGATGAATTCATCTCTTCGAAAAGAGTCATTGCCAAATCAACCTTCCCCATCTTCTTCAAATTGTCAATCAGTGATCTATAAACATAGATCGATGGACGGATCTGCCGCTGCTTCATATCATTAAAGAGTCTCAGTGATTCCTCAATGTTACCTGTTCTCCCAAAGCTATCAATCAACGCAGTATAAGTAAGCAAATCTGGTTTAATGCCGCTCTCACCCATTTCTCTAAAATATATTAAGCACAAATCCAGTCTCCTAGTCTTACTCAAATTGTTTAATAATGTATTATAAGAAATGAAATCGGGCACCACACCAGCTTCCTTCATGGAAGCAAACTCATTAAGCATATCATTTACACGACCAACACGACCCAAGATATCTAAAACTATATTATATGTGATCAAATCTGGCTTACATTTCAAACCCTTAATATGGTCAAATATCAAAAGAGCCTTTTCTATCTGCCTACTTTTAGCAAAAGCAAAGATGATTCTATTCACAACTATTATACTTTCTGGAGAGGCTATCCGCACTACTTCTTCAATAAAAATCAGTAGCTGGGTACAATCATCTGTCATAATAAAAGCTCTCGCAAAATTAGTATAACAATCTGAACTCAAGGTTCTAGATGACACCAGTAGGTCTTTCAAAATCTGAAACGAAAGATCAATATCATTTGTCTCAGCCGATGCCACCAACACGCAATTATACGCATTGGGAAGGAAGATATTTTTATCACGTAAGGATTGGAGTAATCGAACAGCAGCAGAAACATTTCCAGCCTTGCAAAGCTTTTCAATGTATCCATTACACATTTCCTTTGCAGACTTAGAACCATTTTCAAGGGGGGCAAGAATTCGATTCAAAACTTCATTTGTTACGTCCTCTTCATCGGGAGATGCCCCCGTCACAAGTGACTGATAATTGCCACTGATTTTACTTACAGTTGCAAAGGATGGCGAAATCCAAAGGGAACCAACTGGGACAGATGTGATACAATTCTGTATTAGAAGTACAGTCACCAACAATAAGCTCCAGAAAGGAATTCTTTTTTACAAAAAAAAAAAAATCGAAAGTTCATATTTTAAAGTACAAGGTATAAATATAATTTCCATAAATGAAAATTTGACAAGTAATATTTGAAGTCAAATTCAATAACCTAATTACTTTTTTCCATTGACCATATGAAATGCATCAATCACTAGTTGCACAACTCTGAGCAAAATTTAATCATAGTATGTCTAGTTGAAGCTTTCACTTACAACTTTAGTTCGTCGGAGGAACGAAACCGAGCTAGAATCAATGCGGCGTGAAGACGGCGCCGTCACCTTAGTGTACGGTTTGAATCGAGAAACAAATTTGTAGAATCTTGAAGCAGTTGCCATGCCTATTGCCCTATACTGCTGGGCTTAGGGTTTAATGTTAGGGTTTAGAGGTGATAGTGAGAGATAAGAATTGGGAGTTTTTGTTTTGTAATTTAAGGGAAGCGCCTGAGTATTGACTATTGAGAACTTTTAGTTTCAGGTGACTGTTATTATCATTTAAACTTTTTTTTTTCCGAAATAACATATTTCTTTCTTAATTTTAAAAATGTCAATTCATAATTATTTATTATTGCACTCAAATAATTTCATCATTTTTTAGCTTTTATTTTTTTTATAAAGATTAAATATGTTAACAACTAGGGATAGCAATAGGGAGGGGAGGGGAGGGACCAATCTCCCCGTGTCTATTTCCGATATTTTATATATGTTCTCGTCTTTTCGTCATCCCTATCAAAATTACATAAGATAATCTCTATCTTCTCTCCAAATAATAACAGGGGATCCCAAAGGTTCCCGATCTCTGAATAACTAATACATTTTTTTTTTCAATTTTGAGTTAATCATTTAAAATAAAAAATTTAAATAAAAGTAAAGTTCGAAATATATCTTATATTAATATCCATTACAAAAGTCACATACATTAAATTAGTAAGTAAAGCAATATGCAAGGGATACAATTTTCTTTTACAAATTATCATAAATAAATTAATAGTCTAATACAAAATTGTTATAAATAAAATCGAATTTAGATTTAAAATTAACTTTTTCAATGGTGGCGTGGACACTTTAGAAATATAGACTATAAACACAACAGTTAAATCGGAGCAAATATTAGATTAGATTTGATTAGATATAAAAATTGTGATTCGTTGTGGACAATTATAACATCTAAAAATAAATAAAAAATATATTTAAGTTTAAAATATTTAAAGAATATTAAAATTAAAAAATTTTAGGCTAATATAATCTACTCGGTCTTTTAAATGTTCTAAATAAAAATTTAGGACTTTAATTAGTTAATTAGACCTAAAAGTTTAATAATATAAATATTTTTATTTTTTTTATTTTTATCAATATCTATAATTTTATAATTTAAATTCTATTATTTATTTACTAATAATTTTAAAAAATTAAAATTAAATTAAAAATTAAAATGGGGAAATGGGTAGGGGATGAGGATTCCTTCTTATTCCTGTCCCCTCCCCGAATAAAAAATTGAATATGAAATTATCCTCATACCCTCTCCAAATAGAAAAAATTCCCAAAAGTATCCGTCCCCGTGAGAATTTTTGTCGTTCTTATTAACAACCCCTTAATTGGGATGGTCACTACCTTCAAGTACTAATATAGTGTCAATGAAAGTTTATTCTCAATGCTAAGTTTTTATTTAAATAATATAAAAATGTATACATAAAACAGCTTACAGATTTTCATTTATCTTACAAAGCAACTCAATTTTATATCTATTTATATGTCAATAATCTTTTGTTTGGATTGGGTCGGCATTTTTTTCTTAATTTTAAGATAAAAGGTTTAAGTCTTTCAAATATGGATAGAGGCGGTTAATTTATATTGGACTAAACTAAACTAATTCAGTTTTTAATTTAGTTCAATTTCACCTCAAAAATCAATTGGATTGAGAATTGAAAACTGATCAGGTTACATTTAAATATAAATGTCTAAAAAAAAATCCTAAATCTAAAAAAAAAATGATTTCCCTCAAATCTCAAACCTCATTCCCTTAATTGCAAGCTAACCAAAATTTGACATGAAATTATAACCAAAACCCAAATTAAATTTGAAAGCGAACCGAACCGAATTAAATTTGTAAACCTATTTGGGTTGAATACTTGAATTTCCAAATTGAATGGGTTGCAAACTGAAACAATCACCCATACTCTCCACTAATTATGGGAGTTTTTTACTATGCTCAGTTTTAGTTGTATTGAACTTTGATATATTGGATTGATTGTACATTTCAGGAAGATTAATCCTGTCGAATTGTTATACATACACACACACACACATACATACATATATATATATATCTATCCGTGTATATAAATTCACACACACATACATATGTGTCTATACACTATATGATCTGTATGCCTTTAACAAGTTTTCCTTTTTATTTAATGATAACAAAAAAATCAATAACTTTTCGCTACTAATTTTTTATAAAATATTTAGCCCTTAAAGAACCTGATTAGAATAAAATTTTATTTAACATGTAAATATAATATATTAATTTTAAACAAAATATGCTCTCTTTCTAGTGTTTTTTTTTTTTTTTTACTTTCGAAATTCGCCCTACATGTATGCTCTTCAAGATTTGAACTTCATGGAATTCTTCTTCAACCGATACGGGTTTAGAATTTTGTTATTTCTTTCGGCATCAGCAAAATTCAATAATTTCATGTCCCACGCAGCTTGATAGCCAGATGATTAGCAAAATGTCAAAATTAAATGATTAGCAAAATGACAAAATGATTTATGAAATCTGATAAAGTGAGAGCGGTATGATGATTCAAAAACTATCTTTTAACTGTTCACCGAGTTGAGATTTAAGATTAAAAAGATTGCCAGTGGGTTCCAAGTTGTCTAATTACAATCGTGACTCAGCATCAGGGTGCCTTGCATCTGAAAGCACAATAAGAACAATCTACATCAAGAGAAATTTTGTCCTACTTGCTAGTGCATGACAGAAACATAGCAGCTAAATTAGAAGTCCCCCCATTCGTCCTTCTCCAGAAAACTACAACTCGAGACTAGATTGACATGATGTTTAACATATCAGCGCAGATTAACATTGTTGCATAAGATAAAAAAAAACTAGGCTTGTAAGAACTTTTCAACTTCTGACAAAGTTTAATCTCTTTCTAGTTTGTTTTCCTTTTAGAATTGACACTATCTTAAGGGCTTAGACTTCATGAATTTGACCCGCTATGCAGATCACCCTTCTTCGATTGTTATGAGAGGCAGAATTTTTGTTGCCGCATTCGGCATCAGGCAATCAGCAAAATTCAAGAATAAATCAAGCATTCTCTTTCATGCATACTTATGCTTTTCTTTTTCTTGTGCAAATGAGCTCTCCAACAGTTTTTCACTTCCATTTCTTGTAGTTTCAGCCGCTACCTTTTATTTACCTCCTAAAAGCAGAATCCACTTACTTTTTGACTCCAAAGCAAGGCATGTTTAGGACCTTTAGGTTTGACAATCAAGTGTCATTTTACACCAAAACCGTCTCCAATCGAATGTCATGTGATTAGCAACATGACAAACGATTTAAGAACTATGTTTTCATTAGCAACATGAAAGCGGAATAATGATTCAAAATCTTATTTTAACTGTTCATTGACTTGAAAAGTAAGATTAACTGGATTGCCATTTGCCAGTTCGGTTTCAATTTGCTTTAATAACAATTGTGGTTCTGCACCAAGGTAAGGCCTTGCTTCCTAAAACACAAAAAGATCAAAATACATAACCAAAAAAAAAAAAAAAAGAAGAAGCTTATCCTACTAGTTCATAACAGAAACATTACTGCTAAATTAGAAACCTCCCCCCCTAGACATTCTTCTCCAAAAGCTGACCAGATTGACATGAAACATTAACAATTGAGTGCAGTTTAATATCACATCCACATCAATCTCTCTATATCAAGACCAAAAAGCTAACTTATCAACATTAGCAAGCAAGGGAGGAGCTTCTCATTACATTATTGCGTAACAGAAACAAGAAGCTTATATCCCATATCATTGAGCACAAATGAAAACTATTTCAAAACCATAACAATAGTTATGGCTTACAGCATTAAAGCTAAAAGAACTTACAAAGAAACTTGGAAAGAATCACCCATCATTATTACTCAAAGCTATCATCATCAAACCTCAAAGCCTGACAAACGAAACCTTCTTCCTCCTCCTCCTCCTCCTCCTCTTCTTCAATTGAAAAGAATGATTTCCTACCGACCAATTCAGCCACCCTTTTCGCCGCCCCTGAATCCCTTGGGCTCTGATCAACACATTGAACGGTCCTGATCTTAGGCAACATATCACTCATCTTCGCAATGGACGGAGGAGACCCCTTGTTCACCACTACCTCACTAGGAATTTCCCATTTCTTCTTCACTCTAATACTCTCAGTCTTCTGATTTCTCCCAGAATTCACCAGGTTTTCGCGTGAAGTGCGTCTCTTATCGCACCGATTACTCTCTTCTTTATCATTATCCGGCCAAGACCTTTTACGAGGAGCATCATTTGTAATCTGATTATAACGGCTAGCCACCATTCTCCCAGGTTTCAATGGCTTTTTACTCACTGATTTTTCTCCCTCTCTGAAGAGTTTTCTTGGCTGAATGAGTGAAAGCACATTATCTTCTTTCTTGACAGTCTTTTTGGAACCTACTGTTGTCACCGCTTGAACCTTTGGCGCCGCCGTTTTGCGAGATTTTGGACTAACACTCAGACTCTTCCCCCTCTCTTTTGTAACCTTCAATTCATCAATTTCTTGCAGCTTCCAGAAACAAGATTTCCTCCGATTCTGTATTGATAGAACTGGCGTTATAATCTCTGGCTTCCCCAAAGAAGGCCTTGATTTTCCCGCGGAGAAAATCTCAGCTGGCCCTAAACTCATTCCCCTTCGATTCGGCTTTGATTTAGCGGCCGAAAGAAAATTTTCTTCGCTCTTTTTCATGTGTTTCTGCTCATTCTGCTCCATGAATTTTGCAGGCACAAATCTTCCTCGTTTTTCTATAGCCTTTGTTTTGATGTCAATCTTTTCGAGTCGAAGCGCTTCGAGTCTTGACGATAAGCGACTGATCTCCTTCTCAATTTCCTCAATCTCGATGTCAATCTTTCTCTCATTACGTGTTTCCTCTTCTTTAGAAACACTCTTCAACTGCTTCATTTGTGAGTTCTTGATAGAGCTATTCATTTGTAGAGGCTTATTGGGTACACAAGATTTGAGAGAAGAAGAAGGGGATTTATTTAAACGAGGACTCAGATTCTCTTTACTGCAATCCGATTCAAGAGACTGATTCATGCAAACAGATTTCAAGTTAGCCCAGGAACCTTTCATTGCATTGGAGTCTTCAAATTCTCCGTTGTCGAATGCCGCATTATTCCAAATCTGAAGCTCTTGCCCGTTAAGCTTATCTGGGTATTGAAGAACACTCATTTTAGCGTACTGGGTAGAGGCGATTCTTGAAAAGCGACGGCTTCTTTTAGAGAAAGAACAAGATTTGAAGGTTTTCGTTAAGGGAAAGACGACAACTTTTGAGAGAGAAAATTCTTTATCTCGGAATATTTGAATCTGACGAGATATTTGACCGTTGTGGGAAAAGTTGGACGTTTGGGTATTAGTGCTATCTCAGCCGTTAGTTGGTAAACGGCTCCTATAGACGCTCCGATTTGATTTAAAGGTTTAATGAGGAAATATAATTTGTTAGCACTTGAGTGAGTCTGCTGAGTCGGTTGTTTCTTTCTTGATTAACTGTAACTGATGGGGTCCATGTAGAGCGTCGTTTGTTTTGTACGTTCGGATTTCGGAATGGGCTTCATTCTTCGGCCAATCAATTGAGTAAACAACAAAACAAAACGAAGCTTTCTCATCAACGAAACGACGCCGTTTTCCCTGGTTTTTATTTTTTATTTTTAATATTATTTTTTTAATAAAGAATTACTACTTCCGATAAATTCCTGGAAATTTCCATGAAAAATTTACCGTTGCAATGTTAAATATTCCTTGAAATGTACCCTTAACCCGCCAAAAAAAAAAAAGTATGCGACATTGCCTGGCAAGAAAATAATATTATATTTTTTCGACTTTATCATATTTATCAATAGCTTTTATTCATCTCATAAGAAAAATAAAAGAAAAATTCGATTCAAGAATTGTTCGAGACTGATTGGACAATAATTTTGCTTTGTGGCAGCAGATAATAATTCATAATCTCGAATAGAATAATAATCTCTTTCTGTTTCATGTTTTGTGTCGAATCAATTATTTATGCTATTTGTTTTATTAATTTCATTGAAAGAATTTGCAGATTTTTTTTCCCCTCAAATTAGCGTTTTTGTATTTGATGAAGAAGAATGATGAATTTTCACTTCAACAAGAGCTTGGTTTGTTGTATGGCCCACTTTCGCTTCAACTTCTAATAAGGAAGGGGAGTTTGGGTTTTTGTTAAATTTGTTTCTCAGAGAGCTGATATTTGCAAATGGCGTTTTAGTCATTTTCACTTGCAAAAGAGGTTATTTTTCACGTATTTCCAACATTCAGGTTAGTTTCCATTACACGATCGCCGCTTTCTCGGTTGATCGCTCCGGCCTCGTAAACTTGTTATTCTTTTCCAGCTCTATGCGTGCGTGATGGCATTTTAAATGGAGTAATTTCAAATTCGGGGATCAAAATAACAATGGATCTAATGCGGCAAGTATTCCAAGTTGACGTTCTTGAAAGATACGCGGCGAAGGGGCGCGGTGTAATCACGTGCATGTCAGCTGGAAACGATGTGATTGTATTGGGCACTAGTAAAGGATGGCTTATCAGACACGATTTCGGTGCCGGAGATTCTTATGGTAATCTTTTTTAAACCTATTTTCTATTTTACTTTAATTTTAATTTCCCTGAGAAAGGTTGTGTTCGGTTTAATTTGCAAAGAATTTCAACCAAAGATAGAATTTTGTTGCATTTACATTAAATTTTAGGTGGTTACATCTTTAAATGAAGGATGTCTTGATTTGATATCACTGTTTTTCAGTAGAATGTTTGAAATGTATACTCTTCTGCGTAAAGATGAACCGAGCTGATCGAGCTCAATTCAGGAGCTTTAGGACACTATTCCTGAGATTGATTTTACAGAAGGATCTCAATTTGATCACTAAAATTTTAGTAATAGGGGAAATTCTAGCATTCCAAATTGAATCAAATTACTAGCTTGTGTCTGCTTGAGCTTGAATTTTTTTTTTGGGCATGCTTGTGACTGGATATGGAGTTCAATTAGCCTACTCCTGGTATCAGTTGAACTTGGTCTGATTGCACTTTCATATACGATGAAGCAATGCCTGATTTCTTTTTGTCTATTTTAAATATAGATATTGATCTTTCTGTGGGTCGACCTGGAGAGCAATCCATACACAAAGTTTTTGTAGATCCTGGAGGTAGTCATTGTATTGCCACCATAGTCGGTAGTGGTGGAGCTGAAACTTTCTACACTCATGCAAAGTGGAGCAAGCCCCGTGTATTAAGCAAACTGAAAGGTCTTGTTGTAAATGCTGTTGCCTGGAATAGACAACAGATAACAGAAGGTAATTTACTAATCGCTGTGGAAATTGCTTTTGTGCTATATTGTAGTAAGATTGGTACATATTTATTGGTTTCTGCTACTGTATTTGGTTTAATTCAGCTTCCACAAAGGAAATCATTCTTGGTACGGATACCGGCCAACTTCATGAGATGGCCGTGGATGAGAAGGACAAGAGGGAGAAATATATAAAACTTTTATTTGAATTAAATGAACTTCCTGAAGCTTTTATGGGTTTGCAGGTACCCCCCCCCCTTTCTTTTCTTTTGCTAAGTGGGCTCTGGTCTGCTGTTTGTATATTCTTCCCTGGTCTTCCTTGGACGGAGAAAATGTCAAACACTTTACATATTTTGAATACTATCAATGCAGCTGGAAGTCTCTTTTGTGAGATCAAAGTTGCTAAATATTTGTATTTTTTACCTAATTGCATGTGGGTTTGCCTTTGTCCTATGTATCCAATTGAATGGACTATCAGCCGTGGTTTCCTGCTAGTCTATTTGAAGCTAATATGGATCGGTTGAAACGGTATAACCTTTTGTTAATCTATGCAGACCCTCCTGATTGTTGTTGTTTGATGATGTCAAAGATTGCATGCAGTAGAAAATTGGAATAATATTCAGAACTAGAATTTCAATTAATTTTTCCTCTAGAAACTGAAAACTATTACTTTATTCTTGGATTAAAGTTACCCATTTACACTGCTAATGTACTTACCACCTCAGTCCTATTCCTTCTTTACAGATGGAAACAGCTAGCTTAAGCAATGGTACAAGGTATTACGTGATGGCTGTTTCTCCTACACGACTTTATTCCTTCACTGGATTTGGATCACTTGATGTAAGTTTATCTCTGGTCTCTTTTCTTCCTGCTCGGATGAAATTGGTCAATGCGCTACAGAATGAACGGTAAAATATTTTCATGTGCCACACTTGCAGTATCAAGTATAGAAAGTATAATTCAAATGGTTCCAAGATAATTCTAAATGGCTGTTATGGTGCTTATTTGCTTTGCAAGATAATTTTATTAATGCATGGTTTGTGAATACTTTGATGATAATCTCCTGGCTTTGCTTCCGGTTGGTTAATGGTTTCTCTTTTAAACCATTGAGTTTAGAGCATCTTTAGAGATGCAAGCTGAAGCCGCATGTACTTTGATGATAATCTCCTGGATTTGCCCTTAGTAGGTCAATGGTTTGTTTTTTTAAACCATTGAGTTTAGAGGTTCCTTAGACATGCAAGTGGAAGCTGCATGTACTCTGTCAGGTATTGAGCCTAACAGGCAGATTTGTTTTAGAAACATCAAGCAAGAAGTCATATGTTTCTGGAGAAAAGATTTATTGCACTATTATTTATATATCTCTGTAAAATCATATGTTCCCATTTTGCACTTTGGGCATCCTTTTATCGTCTGAGGCCATAAATTGTTTAGATACTTATTTTTTCATTTAATCTGTTGATCATGATGGTTAGAAAATAAGGGTCTATTTTCCTTTTTATTAAGTTACTAAGGATAACAATTAATTTGATCTTAGCCAAATGGTAGTTAAACCTGGCCCTTTCCCCTGCTTCTCACGGGAACTTCATTATTTAAATTTTTTTGTCTTCAAAGTAGCTCTATGTGTCTGTACATCTTTGCTCTTTCAGATACTTGAAATCTTGTTTGTATTTGAGACACTGTTGCTGTCTTATCTCAATATATTGGTCAGACAGTTATTACTTTCTACATTTTAATTGGATTTTTGTTTTTTGTGTTTCTTGAGTTTGTTTATTGATTACTAGATTCTTTGTTGGTGACTTGAGGAGATAGTTATTGGCATACAGCCCTCTGTCTACTTATGCAGCAAGACATCAATGCTTACTGTTTGCATTGCTTTTCTAGACTGTTTTTGCTAGCTATTTAGATCGTGCTGTGCATTTCATGGAACTTCCTGGTGAAATACTAAACAGGCAAGTGTTTTCTTTCATGTTTACATTATTCTAGTATTTAAGCTAGGGGAAATTGAAGAAAGAAACGAAAATTTGGACATGAGAAACTATTTATAGAGTCAAAACTGCTATCCTAATATATATTTTTTTTCTTTTTATATCAATCATACATGGTTTCAAAACTGCTACGTTTTTCTTGAATTTTCTAAGTATATAATGTTTTCCTAGTTATGGTGGTAATGTTTTCCTAGTTATGGTGGTCTTCTTTATCAGTGAATTGCATTTCTTTATCAAGCAAAGAAGAGCAGTGCATTTTGCCTGGCTTTCGGGAGCAGGTATATATCATGGTGGCCTAAACTTTGGAGCACAACGTAGGTAAGGAATATCCTTAATTTTTTTTCCTCCATGTAAATGGAACAATCTTCTAAATTGTTATTGTCTTTTCTCAGAAAATACAGTTTTAATTGCTACATGCAGTGATGCCGCACTTGTGGGCTCTCATCTTAATATAATTTTGTGACATATTCAAGAAGTTTACTGGTTGTTCATGTTTTTTGTACAGTTATGTTGTGAAATCATTGCTTACTTTTTCTTTTGTGAATATTTTGGGTAGTTCTCCAAATGGTGATGAAAATTTTGTGGAAAACAAGGCTCTTTTGAGCTATTCAAAATTGTCTGAAGGTGCTGAAGCAGTTAAACCCGGTTCCATGGCAGTGTCTGAATATCATTTCCTCCTGCTAATGGGAAATAAGGTTAAGGTATGTTGTGCTGAATGCTTATGCTACATTTTTACGTATGATGATCTTTTTTGTCAAATTGTCAAATACAGCTACACATTTGGCATTCATAGGTCCCCCCCCCCCCCCCCTCCCCCCGGGGAAGACTAGTTGGTTTTGAGTTATAAGGCACTTCAATTTCCTATGGCCTTTTTTAAATGCCTGCCCATTCATTTTCTAGGATTTATGAAATCAAATTCACATATCATTGGTTTTTACTTAAGACTCCCTGCATAATGCCCCCACCCCTGCCCCTTTTTTCAATATATTTACACTTATATGCTGTGCTTTTCAACTTTCCGTAGGTTGTAAATAGAATCAGCGAGCAAATTATTGAGGAACTTCAGTTTGATCAAACATCAGACTCCATTTCAAGGGGTATCATTGGATTGTGCAGTGATGCAACTGCTGGGGTCTTCTATGCATATGACCAGAATTCTATTTTCCAGGTTTGTGTCTTATGAGAGCTTACTTTCATTGTTAGTGGTATTTGTTACCCTAGGCAGAGAATTTATTTATTTACCTTCTACTTTCTATTTTATTGTTTTGTGACTCTGTTTATGCACATATTCTAGGTGTCTGTCAATGATGAAGGCCGAGATATGTGGAAGGTATATCTGGATATGAAAGAGTACGCTGCAGCTTTAGCGAATTGTCGTGATCCGCTCCAGAGAGACCAAGTATATTTAGTTCAGGTCACGTCTAATTGACTTTATGGATGTTGAAACTAATGGCTGTCGAGACATTGACTTCTGTTTCTTATAGCAAAATTATATTATTTGCCCCTTGTGGCCTTATATGTTTGTTTATGAAATCTTCTTTTTTTTTTTAATTTTTTAATTTTTTTTACTGTCAGTGTATAACAGGAGCTATTTATGGTGCAGGCTGAAGCTGCCTTTGCCACCAAGGATTTTCATAGAGCAGCTTCTTTCTATGCAAAAGTGATTTCTCTGTTTCTTTCTTATATAATTGTATACGGATTTAGTTTGCTGTGACATTTTAATGGCTATTTTTCTGTATCCTTGTTGGTTTTCTTATTGGTGAAACTGACATTGAAAAATATATCCTGTTGAAATACATAAATATTAACAGTAGTATACTACTTATCAACCGATGATACCTTTAAGGAAAAATCTTTTGGTATCATTGGAAATATGAGCATGCACACATGTATCTTATTTTTTTGGCCTATTCAGGACAGATTCCAGATGCAAACAATTTTGTTTTTATTTTTCTATCTAGTGTATATCCCTGAAGCTGATGGAAGGTGTTTTGCAGATTAACTATATTTTATCATTTGAGGAGATCACTTTGAAGTTTATTAGTGTAAGCGAGCAGGTAAATGCAGAACCATACCTGTTTTTAGCTTTATGAAGATGTGGTATAGAGTTGATTAAATTGATTTCATGCCTTTTCATGTTATATCAAAAATATCCTCACATCTGTGATGGCTTTGTTAGTTTTATTTTTATTTTAGCACATATCTTGCTAGAAAGTTTGGGTTGTATCTGGACTTATTATGCTGTCCAAACTTGTGAACTCCTGGGCTGTTATTGAACTCCTAGTATATTAATATCTTTGACCTTATTTGTACTTTTTTGTAATTGCTCAGTAATTATCATTATTGGGAAATACATGCAGGAATCATTTTTGTTTTTATAGTTATTGACAAAGATTATCATATGAGAACTTATAAACATTGGTATAGGCTCAACAAAGAGTAGATCTAACTGAAAGTTCCTTTGAATTTCTGGTGTACTTTGTTTTTGAATTCGAGAACTGCATTAAAATCTTATCCTTTGTTTTCTCCTTGCAGGATGCTTTGAGAACCTTCCTACTGCGCAAGCTTGATAATCTTGCAAAGGATGACAAATGCCAAATAACAATGATTTCCACATGGGCAACTGAATTGTACTTGGACAAGGTTTTTGCTTCTTTTTATGCCTAACTCTTGGATGACTACCTTTTTGCCACCTACATTGTGCTGGATGGCTAGTAAATTTGAATAATTTAGCACAAATTAAATGGTAAATTGCTTTGGATTTTACAATGCATCTTGAGATTCCAGGTTTGTTGTTGAAGAACTTTCTGATGCTTTTGTTATTCCTCTTACCTGCTATGGTGGCAAAACAAAGAAAACTTTTTAGTGAAAGCAAAAGAAAATGCCAAAAAGAACTTGAAATTGTTCTAGAGATCATTGGTGCTTTTGGAACAATTTTCCTGACAACTGTTTTCAAGAGGTATTTGCCAATCAAGTATTCTAGTCTATGAAACATAAAAATGTTTTAGAATAATAAATAGGAGAACCAAGCATGTGTTAAGATCTTCAATTTGTTTCACTTGTATTATTGTGTGAAAATCATTTTTCTCTTTTTGTAAACGAAGTTATAAAGCAGCAATAGATATTATAAAATAAATGATAATGTTAGAGTTTATGTTTCAACTTTTTAGATAAATCGATTACTCTTGGAGGATGACACTGCTTTGGAGAATCGAAGTTCAGAGTACCAATCAATTATTAGAGAGTTCCGTGCTTTCCTGAGTGATTGCAAGGATGTATTGGATGAGGCAACTACAATGAAACTTTTAGAAAGGTAATTAATTGGCAAATATTGACAGTGTTCACAATCAGTTTTTCTCCTTTAGACCATTATGCATGTTATAGAAATTATGTCAAATTACCTGCCAAACATTTCCAATTCTTAGTAACTGCCTCTTCCTTCCTTGAGTTCTCATGTAACAAGTAGGCCATTTTGGTTGCGTAATCAATTACATGGATTTTGGAAATTGTTATGCTTCTTAAGCATCTGGCAATTTGAATTATATTTCAGTTTTTCTCGTTCTGTTTTGCAAGCATTGTAAGTATTGATGCACTGTGATGCCTAAAATCAAATATTTATACCTATTTCTTGTGCTTATGATTTCACCGTAATTTGCTTTTGCAAAATCAAAAGTAGCCTAAACACTCTTTCAATTATTATTATTGTAATTTTTTCCTTTTTTTTATGGTACAATATTCTGCAGCTATGGTAGGGTTGAAGAACTGGTATTTTTTGCTAGTTTGAAGGAGCAGCACGAGATCGTAGTTCATCATTATATCCAGGTACTTTTTATTTCCATTTTGAAATATTTACTTGTGGCATACTGTTCTATTCATTACCCATTCTTCTCCTCATGGATATTTACCAGTTGAGTTTTTCCTTTTCTAACTATTTTCAGTATTTGGACTTATTTTATTTACTTTTGCCCCATAAAGTTATCTGGAAATTGTTTTTTTTTTTTCCCTTTTAGCTGGTGCCAAAAATCCAATTTTTTTTTCCCCTTTGAGGTTTGCCCTTGTGTAAGTTTTCCCTGTTGTGTAATCTTTCCCTTTGGTTGATAGTAGATATTGTTAACAAGAGAGAGGAGCTAATTTGGTATGGAATTAATTTATATGGTTAACATTGGAGATTCAGATGATCCATTACTGTTTTTTTTAAAGTTTAGCAACAAGATTATTCTTGAATTTGACTTGAAGCTATCTATCCATTTATTTGCTTCTGTATTTTGTTTCATTCAGCAAGGAGAAGCAAAAAAAGCATTGCAAATGCTTCGAAAACCTGCTGTCCCAATAGATCTTCAGGTACAGATCAAATTCCGGATTTGGAACATTGAACCTTTAGGACTTTACCCATCACTTCAGCATACTGGTTGCCGGTTCTTCCTGTTTTGTTTCTTCATTGTACTCAAATCACCAGTTATTTATCTTCATCTTTTACCATATCAGCTAGCCGACCTTTCATGTTTGTCAGAGACCATTATTCTTGAAAAGACAATTACTGATGGTCTTCCTACTTTGCAGTACAAATTTGCACCAGATCTTATCATGCTTGATGCATATGAAACGGTGGAGTCATGGATGACCACAAACAACCTAAATCCAAGGAAACTGATTCCTGCAATGATGCGTTATTCAAGTGAACCTCATGCGAAGTAATCTGCAGCTCTCTATTTGCATATTTTATCTGTTATATGTTTCTTTCACATCAATGATTTGAGTTCATGTGCCTTTTTTATCTCCTCCCTGGTTGTATCTCCTCAGTAAATATGTCTAGGTCCAAAGCTGTCACAGCTGAGTTAAAAACTTTGTATGATACCATGCGGGTGCCACTACTGGATTTCCTTACCCCTTTGGCTTTTCACTGAATTCATTTTGTTAGAGATTGCAACTGTGCACATCTTGTTGATAGATACATTCAGTGTTGGTCATTGTATACATGTTAAAGTTATAAGGAAAAAATTGTAAATTTAGTTTTGTTTTGTTACTGACATTGCACAGATGTTGAATTAATATATTCCCTTTTCCTTTCTTGCAATTGGTTTTGGCACTGCTTTTTGTTTTAATTGTTATTGTTCCCATTTAATTAGGGAGGCATGTCTATCTAGCAACATTATAATTTTGATATAATGGATGTATTTTTCTATTTGACACACTGAAGTTTATTTATTTATGCAAATCATTAAAATGCAGGAATGAAACCCATGAAGTCATCAAATATCTAGAATTCTGTGTTCATCGCTTGCATAATGAGGATCCTGGAGTTCACAACTTGCTGCTTTCTCTGTATGCCAAGCAGGTTGAGATACTCACGATATTATTTTAAAATTATGTTTTGAAGAAACACTACCAAATTATATTTGTATTTGTGTTTTGCATACTCCATCCCATAATATAACTGATTTTATTGTCGACCAATGTTAGGTGAATCTCATTATTACTATCATCGTCTGTTTACATCTTGAAATCCATGTCTTGCCATAGAATACCATACATTTGTTATTTATTCTGAACATTCTTGCCTTAATGTCTAACATTGTTGTTTTGTGTGCCCAAGATATAATGATGACATTTTATGGCCTATTCCATTGTTTCTGTTCTGTGGTATATATAACTACTTGAACATATCTTTGATGAAAACATTTGGATTCTTTAATGAGTAACTCTCAAATATATTTCAGTCATGTCCAAGTATATTTGAAATTATGTCGTGTGTGTGTGTTAATGTATTTATGATTTATGCATAGTGCAGACAATGTGATAGTGTGGAAGTCATATTAGACACAATTCTAAGTCTTATTCTCTGTTTGTTTGTTAAGACATTTAACTTTTTTAATTTTCCTTCTCGTATTAAATTAGGAAGATGATAGTGCCCTTTTGCGCTTCCTACAATGCAAATTTGGGAAAGGACGAGAAAATGGCCCTGAATTCTTCTATGATCCCAAGTACGCCTTGCGTCTTTGCCTCAAGGAAAAGCGAATGCGTGCCTGTGTTCATATATACAGCATGATGTCTATGCATGAAGAAGCAGTTGCGCTTGCTTTACAGGTGATATGTTATCCTAATGCTTTCATGGTTTCTTTTCATATTATGTCTATCCAAGTAATTCTGTTTGTTCATAGCTGTTTTATAATAGTCCTTTCATATTATGGATCATTTTGAATAATCTAATGTAATCATTGCTTGAATTTTGTCTCAAAACCACACTGGCACTAGAGTTGTTCAAATCAATTACTTACAAATTAAGATGGATAAATCTAATTCTAGAAATGCAGCACATCTGCTGCTTGTAGTATACATATATCACTAAATCAGGGTTTCTATCAATTTCTCACTGCTGGGGATGGGAGATTAGGGGATGGACTGAGAAAAGCTTCACACAGGACTCTCACGGAAAGTTTCTTGCAGTTTGTTTGGGTAGTTTTTATGGAGGCATGAAATATCTACAGTCAATGTTGTACTCTTTTTTTTTTTCAAGAAGGGTCAATATTGTACTCTAAAAGTTCTTTGATTTCAAATTCACAGGGATTGGGTCTGAGTGACTTCAATCATACCATATCAAATGTAAACCTCAAAACTTTGAATCTTGTCTTATGTGGATCTCTTTTGATTATACTCTTGCTTGTTAAAGCTAAAGCTTAAGTGTAAGGAGTGACGTTAGTTAGTGCTTATTTGGTTGGAATAGTCATTGAGTTGCCTTTCCATTGTTTTTTTTTTTTAACATTATGTATCTTGTACTAGTTTGTCAGTACTGCAATAGAAAAACAATGTAGACTTTTATCCTTTTCTCTTTGCCTGTATAGCTCATTCTCTCTCTATCTGTGAACATTGCTGAAGTACATTATCAAAGGCATTCTAATTGCACTTCTCAAAGACATTCTAATTGCACTTCTCAAAGACATTCTAATTACACTTCAGCTTTTGGGTACTAGGTTGACCCCGAGCTAGCTATGGCCGAAGCTGATAAGGTTGAAGATGATGAAGACTTGAGGAAAAAGCTTTGGCTCATGGTTGCAAAGCATGTAATTGAACAGGAAAAGGGAACTAAAAGAGAGAATATTCGGAAGGCAATTGCTTTTCTGAAGGAAACTGATGGACTTCTGAAGATTGAGGATATCTTACCATTCTTTCCTGACTTTGCGTTGATTGACGACTTCAAAGTTAGTCCTATCATTCTGGGTTTTGTTATAGTGTTCAGTAAACTTATCCACTCTTTCCTTAGCTTGCAACTGTATTGAATTGGTATATTTTTTTCCAATCTTGGCATAATATCTATTGTATGTATAAAGCATATTATTGTTTTTTTCGCATTTGCAAAGTTTTTGCTAGTTTGTATGGAAGACCACACTAACTCTGTTGTGGTAATTTATATGTACGCTCTTTCTTAAGTTTGTTCTTTCATCAAACTTGTGAATGTTAACTTTCTAATCTGTGTCTCCAGGAAGCGATTTGCTCATCGCTGGATGATTATAACAAGCAAATTGAACAGCTTAAACAGGAGATGAATGATGCAACACATGGTGCTGACAACATCAGAAATGATATCAGTGCACTTGCTCAAAGATATGCTGTCATTGATCGCGACGAGGACTGTGGGGTATTGCTCTTCCTAATATTTACTTCTATTTGATACCGTTGATGAAGGGTGCACTTCATATTCTGCTTGAAAGCATACTTTTATCAGGGAACATTTTAGAATGGAACTAAACCAATATAATGCTCAATTTGATTCACCTTTGAAGTTGTGCCTTACAGTTTGCCAAGATCTCTTGATTTGTGTTCCCACCATGGTTCCGTCTTTCCGCTTTCTTCCCTGTTCGTCTAACCATCATCTTGTTTCATTTAAGTTTTTACAAGATTATGAGTTAAGCTCTTATTGGTTTTGTTTTGGATATTCATTCGATTCGCTGTGGTGCAGTCCATGTTATTTAATCCTATTATCCAGCTTCATGCCTTTATTATGACATCTTAATCTGTAAATCATCAGGTCTGCAGACGTAAAATCTTGATCGCGGGTAGGGATTATCGCATGGCTCAGGGTTATGCATCAGTTGGACCAATGGCACCTTTCTATGTATTTCCATGTGGACATGCTTTTCATGCACAATGCTTGATTGCCCATGTGACCCAGTGCACCAATGAAACTCAAGTAAGTGTTGTTGATATTGTTTTGTCTTATAAGCGGCTGCAGTCGGGCTGGAATTCTGTGGCTTCTGGTGGGCTTCACATTAGCTGCACAAAAGATGTAAAAGTTTTGGTTTTCAGCAAATGTGGATGCATGCAGTAGCATGAGATCTATATATGTTGCGACTTACAAATTTGCCACTGAATATCTTTATAAGAAATTTATATGGTGTATTTGGCAAATTTGTTAAGTCAACATATATTCCATAAGAATATTCGCAGAAGAAATTTAGTCAATACACCTGATCAGTAAAAGATATGAACAGCCGTGACAGTTTCTGTCGACATTAAGATTTGTATTACACTTATTCCTCTATCTCTTATCGTCTAAGCATCACTGGACAGCTCAGAAGTTATGGTCAAGTTATAGGATGATTATCTTAGCGTATAGTTACCATTCACCTCAGCCATCCCGCCCAAGATCTCATGTTTTTGTGGCAAGACCAATTGGGCTATCCTTCAGGGATTTATAGGATGAATACTCATTTCAGGTTTTTCCTTTTCTTTTAAATACAGTTTTCTGAAAAAATGTTGCAGGCAGAATATATACTGGATCTGCAGAAGCAACTAACTCTATTGGGTAGCGAAGCAAGGAAGGATGCAAATGGTGTCACAAATGAGGATTCCATAACTAGCATGACCCCAACAGATAAGGTTTGTTTTCTCATTTCTGGGTTGCACCTGGGCTAACATACATTACTGAATGTGAAAAGTCTGAAATAAGTGTTTGTCTGATTGGCTTTGACGTTATATTGAATTTTCTGTTGCATTGCATTTTGATGGGCACGAGAGTGAAGCTGAGTTTCACTCTGCTGAATGTGGAAGTCTGAAATAAGATTGTTCGACTAATTGCCCACGACAGTATGTTGAACTTTCTGTTCCATTGCTTTTAGATGAGTTCCAGAGTGCAGCTGATTTATCCCATTATTATGATCTTCGTTAATGTGCATTTTTAATTTATTACCATCATTCCTAAAAAATTATTCATGGTAACATGGAATTTAATCAAATTTATGGCTTTTGTGCACACTAGCAATTTTATAATGCTTCTGGTTGATTCACGAAGTAAAGGTTTTTCAAATGTGGACCGAAATTGACTGATACAATTACATTTTTATTATTTGAATTTATGGGCAGCTTCGATCACAATTAGACGATGCAATAGCGAGCGAGTGTCCATTTTGTGGAGACCTGATGATCCGCGAGATCTCTTTGCCATTTATCGCCCCTGAGGAAGAGCATCAGTTTGCTTCGTGGGAGATAAAACCACAAAACCTTGGAAACCATAGGAGCCTTTCTTTACCTGTATAACAAGTTCTGTATGTGGATACCGTCAAGTTGCACGTTTACATTGTGTTTGCTGGGGAACTGGTTCACGACCAAATATGGAAGCTGTCTTCTTGGTGTAACATCTCGTTTTTGGCTGTCCATGAACAACGCCTCTTATCTGTTATTTATTTATTTCCTTGCTCTCCTTTCTGGATAAAGGGCCTCCTTCACCCCGCTCATCAGGCTCCCTCTATTCATGTAATATATTTCTCTACAAAGATGTGGAATGCCACTTTTTTTCCAAGGGTCGTGGTTTTACCTTGCAACAGTTAGCTGAATTTTAAAATTTTATTCCTCCCTAAAAATATATATATATATATATATATTATTTTTTTAATTTTTGGAATTTGGATGGAAAGCGCCATTTTGATTAGAGAATTTGTTAATCCCACCTTGCCATCTCTTCTGCCACTGCCAGTTGCTGTGATTAACTTGAATGTGTTTTGACTTGGAGCATTCTTAGAAGAGTCGAGTATGCGATGATTGATTGATTCACTAACAAGAACAGATGAAGATGGAGGTAAATAATTACATTAAACGATCCGACTTGCAGAGTTAGTTATATTACAGCATGCTACATCATCTCCTTCTGTACAAAATTTTTTTCTACAATTAGACGATAAAACCTCCCATCGTGTACTATTATACTAACACGTCCGTCCGATCTGACTCAGTATATCAAACAGTCTCTTGACTTGGGTCGGACTTGATTAGACCTGACCCCAGCAGTTCAAGTACATGACTCGGCGGAGAGACTCGTCCGTTTCAGCGCCGGAAATATCGGATCCGACGAAACCGGAGAGCGGGCGAAGATCGGATGAATCCTTGGAAGAAAATAATCTTTTATTGCCGTGGGGAACGGAATTAAGGCCGGTCTTCACTTTGCAGCCCTGGTCCGTACGGCCTTGCACCACCGCCACGGTTGCCGCCATCCACACCCTGTTCAGGTAAGTCATCTCCGTAAGAATATTGTTCGAAAGAAATGAAAGGGTAATTAATTTGTTTAAAACAAGACTTGTACTTGTTTTGTTTGTGGTGTTGATTTTGTGTCTTTGGATTTGTGAATTGCCAGTAACGCGAAGCTCTTGCTGTTGGTTATTTATAGAAGAATTATTTATAGATGGGGATGAAAGAAAAAGCAGTATTGTGAAAATGATTAGTGGGAATCCCCAAAACCACGAGTGGTTTCGGTTTCTGAGTGGCGAGCGAAATACCCGAGGTTCTTTTGTTTTCTTCTCTTTTTGCTTTTGGATGTACATCTTATCACGACACGAGTTTCTCAACTCTAAGCAACTTATATCGCCAGATTAGATTGGGAATAACTCACTAATAAACCAAAAAGTCGTACGCCAAACGAAACGAGATTTATAGAAAGACATGGACAAGGCACGAGAAGGCGAGAAATTTTTGTAGTTTGTCGTACGCGCGAGAATGCAGTGTGTGACAGACAGGTACGGGTGGGGCAGGTGGCTGCCTTATCCGAAGTGATATTCGATGACTCATCTCGTCGTGGACCCCGCGCAAACACTTTCTTTTTGTTAAAAAGTGTTGTCGTTTTCGTGACAGGCAAAGTGCAATCACCTACACGTGTGAAACGATGACTTTGCCACCGTCGCTCGCTCTTCTGGAGACACCATATGCCCATCACGTGCTCTACAAGTCTACTGTATTCTCTATTATTATTATTATTATTATTTCTCTTCACTTATTAAAATTTAATGCATCAAATTCAAAGTTGGACATCATAAAAAATATCTTGCAAGTATAGAACAACAAGAGGCATGGACTAAGCTAAACCATGGCTTGGAGATTTGAATAGATACATGAAGTGGAAGAACACCCGTGGAAGGGAAATACGTAAAAATAAAAGTTCTGATTTTAGGAAACAATTCGCTAAAGCCTAAAACCACTCACTGTCTCACTCACAAAATAATGGAGGGAGGATGAGACACAACTTTTAATAGGATTTGATGGGGGTTGTTATAATTTGTTATACAAATGAATCATCAAGTTGATCACCCAATGTCCCACCTCTCCCCTCTTGATAATTGCTTTTTTGCTTTTTGTCCTGGTGGGTCCCAAATTTTTACTCCAATTGTGATGTGATCTCCACCCATAATGAGCTGGGGGCTCCACCCAAAAATCTTTTTACGGGTGCCGAGAGAAAATTTTTAAGTGCTCCTAAACCATTCGTTCTTTTTTCTATTTAGTCTCTATCATATGTAAACCGCGGACTTGACTAGCTTACAGAATCTTTAAGCGACAGACTGCAGCATCAGCCGTCGGATGTGGTTGGATGTGGAGTGAGAAACTAAACAATAGAAAATCGGATGGTGAGATGACGGGAGATGTTTGTTACAGAAGCTGTACCATAGACAGGTCCGTAAACCGCAATCAATATCTATTGAATAGTGAATGGATTAAAACTAAATAAAAGAAGATTGAATAGAAAAAGGATAAATGCGGATAAAGACTAAATGGAAAAAGACAGATTAGAAAAATAAAAATAAAAATAAAATAAGAACATCATGTTTGTCTTTACCCTTTTATTTAAGATGGAAAAAAATAGAAAGATAATTTGATTTGCATAGTCTCGCACCCAGGAAGATCTTTGGTGCTCCTGAAATACTGAGCTTCTAGAGTGCGAGGTTATGCATATTGAATTATTTTTATAATTTTTTCAACTTAAATAAAAAGGACAAATATTCAGTGATTATTTGCACTTTATTAAAAGTACATAATTTTTTTTTTTTACAGCTTTCTACTTGAAATTTATAAAGTATATCATTTTTCTACTTTTTCATTAAGATTCAACGAAATATTGACAAATGACTATTTTATTCCTAAATGTAAAATAATTATTTATTTATTGTGATTTTAGATTGATGCAAACAAATTAAAAATTCCAAGTTTCCCATGACTAATTTTATATTGTTATTTTTTATTTGTGAAAGAAACCAAAATGTTAAATGATTTTCATAATTAGGTTTATAGTTAATTTAAATATATTTTAGATAACCATGACCGTTTCTATTGGTAATTTATTATTATTAAAGATTTATTATTATTGTCGAAAATACGTCATTCAAGATAGATTAAATGAGCAGTGGTTCTTGATTTATGTTGTAAAAGAGTTACAAATTAGTTAGGATGGTTGTTTTGGTGATTATATATCTTTAAATTACAAGTTTGGTGAACTAATATATCTAATTTTGTAGTTGTTATTGGTCGCAACATCCACAAAATGAAATCTATTTTTTTCTTTTTGTCATTTAGCTAAGATTAAATGCCCTTTTACGTTCAGGAGTAAAATAATAATTTTATTAATATTACATTAAATCCTTTAATGGTGTTAATGAAAAAGTGAAAAATGATACAATTGGTAAATTTTAGGTAAATAGGTGTAAAATAAAAAAAAATGTATGCCAAATATCCTAATAAAACAGAGTATTTGTGATACAAATATGATTGACTAACCTACATTACCTTGTTTCATTCGACTTAATTTTAAGAACAATTTTTTTATTTACTAATGTTTTTTAATACGAGGAGAAAAATACGTGTAATACACTTTTTTTCCAAGTATATGTGAAGTGACTTTCTCAAAATTTTAAAGTATTATTTTATATGTCACATGATGAGTACCACTTCGTTAAATGAGATGAATTATTTGAGGTATTTTTTGTCTGTGTGTGTTACCACTAAGCCTATGGGGCACTGTTGTATTACAAATTTACAAATTACAACGAAACAAGTTCATTTCAACTTTATGTCTTTTTAATATCAAACCTAATTTTATGTCTTTTTAATATCAAATTTGTTTATGTAATATCATATTAAAAACTTTAAAATATTGACATGGGCCAAAAATTGACAAACCCATTAATGCAAAGGAATCTTTCAGTTGATGGACCAGCAACAGACGATCCTAACACTATTTAAATAAAGCCATAAGATGATGAGAGTCAATTTTTGTCATCAATAATAATAAATATTGGATTTATAGTGAAAACAAAACATCTGTCCCTGTACGATTGACTGAATTTTTTTGTAACGACGCCCGCCTTTGTAGTCCATCAAAGATTATCAAAGTTTCAAAAATGCTAAACTTCTCAAGGCTGCATCAAGGATAATGAACCTCAAGTTCAACTTAAAAGTCCTCTTAACCTAAAAAGTAATAATAATAAAAAAAACACTTAAGATTAGGACCTCTCCTTGTCTAAACATTTTTATTTTTTTTAATTTTATATTATTTGTATTTTAATATTATTATATGATTAGAATTTAATTATTTTTTTAATTTATTAACCACTACTTATATTAATAAAATTTATTCATAAAAAAATAAATTAAGAAAGATTCTATCTAAAATTCACATTTTTAATGCGAAATAATAAAAAAAAAAAAGTGATAATGAAAACCTACTCATTGTCTCATTGAATGGGCCAACCCCACTATAATAAGTTGCCAAATGAAAGCAGGTACACTTGGATTAAAGGTCTTTAATAATAGTACTCCCTACTGCATGTATTGAAAGTGATTGCTTGGTATCTTTTTATTTGGATATTACCCCACCCCATTTGCAATTTCTTATATAATCAGATCTCTCTTTCATTGATCTGCTTGATTTTCAAAGTTATCCTCTATTTTTCTTTTTTCTTTTCTATAAAGTTAAGGACATGTTTGGCATCTAATAGAAATACAACTTAAAAAGTGGATAAATACGATAAAATCAGTTATAAGCAAGGGCTTTGTATTATTATGTACTAGTCGATAGATTAACACACCTTCTGTTACTTTATTAGAGTTTTGTGCACTAGCCACTTTACATATGTTTATCTTGATGAGATGAACCAAAAAATTTAAGGATAAAGAGAGAATCACAACCCTCAAATTGGAGAGATTATCTTCTTTTGTAATATAAATGCCTTTTAAACAAATATTGTTATCGTACAAATCTTGCTCCTAATAATGTTTCTGTTAGGGTAAGCTTTGCGTTTTGAATTACTTTTCTCACAAATTAATTATTTTTAAACCGTCTCTCTTATTTTTAAAAGCCTCAAATTATCCTTATATTTAGCCAAAAGATAAATGATAAGTAGTAGACTGATTTTTTTTTCTTTTTTTTTCCTTCCCCTAACAAAATGGAGGATAAATTGAAGTTTTCAAAAGTAAAGTCTGATTTAAAAAAAAAAAAAAACCCTTTATGAGAGAAGTCATTCGAAATCAACCCTTTCTAATATAATATCATGAAAAAACAAGAAAACCTCACATTAGTAAAAGGAAATACCATTCCAAAGACAACAAAATCAAATATTATTTTCCTAGATCCAAACATGCCATACACCATTATTATTTATTTAATCACCACCATTATTATTTATTTAATCACCATCGGATAGATAATCACTCACGATAGACATATACAGTAAGGATGTTAAAATAAGTTTTGTGGACCAAGAGAATCAGAACCATATCCAGAATTGAGATCTCAAGAAAGCATATTTCATTTGACAAATAAAACAAAATTTATTTTCTCCTGGCCAAATAAATCTCCAACTATTAAGCAGCCTACAGATCTTTCTTTCCAGCTATTAAGGCATCAAAAGGCAAGCAATGACAACCAAACCAATAATAGGGACTTAATCAATACATGTAACAACAAATTCTAGCCTTTAATTAACTCTTTCTCAATTAATTTATTAATCCAAAGGTATGGCATGCTAGGAGAAGATTGGACTTCGACTGATCCACATATATAATATACACCATGGAGAATTTAATGATGGGGCAACTTCTTCTTATTATTATTTTGGTTTAGTAATTATAAATAAAATATCACGGTTACAGGTTCTACAACTTATATTTTCTAAAAACTTAAAACATCAGTTACATCACAAGACTCATATCTTATACTAATATACTATTATAGAGCGTGAGCACAAAATAGTTGAAGATTGTAAATGAAATTAACTCATTACTCACTGGCACTTAAAAAAGTTGTAAAATTTAGGAATTTCGCTATTTTTCAAAATCGGAAAGTACAATTCAGGGCGTGCCATCAAGTAAAATTTCAGTAATTGTTTGAACCTAACCTAAATAACCTTGAAAGCCACCGACTAAAGCATTTGTTTCCAATGCTTTAAACTATCTAAAAGTTGGAATATATATGTGGCAAAGTTTCAAGTTTAACATAAGAATGATACCCAGGAAGCCGAACTTAATGCGCTATGCAATAATTCTCCCATTCTCCAAGACTAAAATCATAAGGATACTATATAAAATAAAATAGAGATGCGGCAACATAAAGTGCATGTGATTTGGATCATACAAAATAAACAAATTCTCCATTCTAATCAAAATCCCACTATCTACAAGTTGCAAGGCACCAGCCCTGAAACAAGTGCATTATGTGAAATACAGTTTCATGTAAATACAAATAAATCATCTCACATCTACTAACAACAAACATACTTTCATTTAATACCTTTCTTGAGACTCCCTTTTGATCCTTCTTGATCACTTGGACATGCTCCCAATGACGGAGCCAAAGAATATAGCTTTGCATGATGAGAATTTCAACGGTAGAAAAGTGCTCAAAAGCAAGTGGAAACAACAGTTTACACAGAATCAACCCCTTCAACCTGTTGCCGGGCCAGGTATCTTTCCCTACGTTCTTTCTGGTAAGAAAATTTGAGCAGAAGAAAATATTATTAAATGTAAAAGGACAAGCTAGTATAAGATATACTCCATCAAGTTCAATGTCTCACCCATTCATCTATAACAAGTCCTTCCCCTACAATACGGGGTCCAGTGTCTTCTGGAGGCTTTTTGCGTGCCTCAAGTGCAGCATCTGCCTCAGCCAACTGTCGTTTAAGTTTATCAAGTGCCTTGGCATAAACAAACCGCACAAATTATTGAGTGATAATGATACATCTTAAATGTAAGGCAAGGATGGAGCAAGTAAATAAATACTCATTGAAGGAAGAATGCAACATATAAGAAATATTTGATTATGCTCACAGGGCTAGGGTGTTCTGGGTCAAGGAAAACAACTCGTAAAATTTGCTCAACAGCCACTTGATCCTTTTGCTCATCAAACTGTGTAAACATTGTTATAACACATCTTGTCAGCTTTATAGTCCACAGAAAGAATTTCACAATAAAGGGAAAAAAATCCAAGCAGAATTCATGTAATCAAGATTTACATGGCCAAACACCTATGGGCCAGGAACATGTACACCCATTTGACTGGTGGTCTTCCAAACACCAAGAATACATTTTAAAGGTAGCCTTAAAGATTCAGACAAAAAATCAAGGATTTGGAAATTGCTTGATGCAAATAATGATTCAAAAGTGGTAGTAAGACCAATAAGGATAATGATAACAAGGATCAGCAATAATATTTGAAGAAGGATTCAAGAGGAGGAGACAACCACAATTCTGAAGAAAATATTTACTTTTCAATTTAGCAGGACTTAATTGGCACATGTACAACCTGAATAATCATCAAACTATAGTGCTTTTATCGAACTTGTGAACAGAACTCCCCATGGTCCAGCCAAGTGAGTTCCTGCTTCATTCACTACATTTATAATTTATAATTTAAATTTTACAACTCCCTGTCTGCAAGCCCCCAATCAATTCACACTCAAAAGTCTTTTTCCTCTAAATTTTTCACAAAATGAAACAGACCCATCTTACAAGCACACTCCCATTTGATTTCAAAAATAGAAAGGAAACATGCTCCATATCATTTGATCAAGTTACTTATGCTGTAGAAGAAAAAATAAAATCAAAACCCAGGAAATTTTGTATTAACAAACTTCACCGATATGAAGTCAACCTTCCACTAATGGAATAACATTCTGCCACTGGCCTAGAGATTCCAAAGACAAAATTATGATTGTGAAAAGGTGAATAATATTCTTTAGAATGTAGCTTCCACAAGTTCACCAAATCAAATAGATATGGAAACAAAAATTCAATAAGATGGGTCAAGAAAGTGGGCTTGCAATGCATACCAATTCTGGAACATAATCCATCTCTCCTTTCACTTTCAAGCTCATGATCTTAAATTTGACCTTGCTTTTCTGGTCCGTTGGTCGCTCATTGTTCTCAGGGGGCTCCACAAACTTGAATACTATCAGTCAAATAACCAATGGTTAAACAACTATCCAATGCAAAATAATAAACAGAACCCATGATAAGAAGGATGAATTACCTGTAGCTATAAGACTTTCCCCAGGAGCAAGTATACCCCCCGGAGGACGCATGTAACAACTTTTTGGAGCAGTAGTTTGAAACTGTACAACAATACATAGTCAATCAGAGGAGTTAAATTCAGTAACTAGAATTGATGGCAAAGACATATAGCAGATAGACTCGTAGACTAGTACAACTGAACAAAGAAGAAGAGAAATATAATGAACATGGATTGTCTACTTGAAAGCAATAATAAACAGCAGAATTACTATTAATTTACACTAAAGAGTGGACAAAAGTAGAAATTAAGCTTGAGTTTGCAGCCACTTTTTTAAGGGTTGCATCAAGATTTTCCCAATATGAATCAATTGTTTCTGATAACTTCTGTTTAAGTACATGTATTCTCAAACACTGGTCTTAACAAGATTTGAAGCTCAAACCTCTTGTACCACCCCAAAGATCAAATTTGAATCAATTTAAGTTTCTAAACTGATAAATTTTCAAAAATGTAATGATATTTTTTTTATATGAGTTCTTTATGTTTTAAAATTTTTCCAAAATAATTGATTGAAGTTATTAGAGAAGCTGGCCAGTGACAGTTTCTACCTTCTAGAAATAGCTTTCAGATTTAGGATGAACATAAAATCCATAGTTTTCGCATCGATGTAATCCAAATTTGATCGTGAGTACTGTGAAAATTGAATTTGATAAACTAGCCATGCCTGAGTGCAGAATTTAACCCATAGGTAACATACATTCTTTAACAATAAGAAGTAAGCATTACAAGGCCATGTATGAGACAAATCAAATGTCCACACCAATAGCAGAAAACAAAGAAATCTATAGAGGAACAGATTTTTCATACCTTAAAAGCTACATGGGACTTGCTTGTGTTTTTAATTGAAATAGCACTCCTAACCTGCTTACCGGGTTCGTCTTCTCGTGCAACAGAAAGAAAACAAATCAGTGGGCTTGAAAAAGACACATCTGGCTTGCAAATATCAAAAGATAAAGAAACTTGAACAACATTGTTCTTCTAATTATTAACCAGAATTTGAAAGTGAAATCATGACAAGAAAATAGAAAAAAACACTGAATGAAGAAAGAAAAAGGAATAAACCTCAATTTAAATGACTGGCAAGCTACAATCCACAGAAGCCTGATCAATTTACAAATACTGAAGAGACTAAGACATGAACATCAATGAAAACTTTCCCCCAATTATTCGACAGAGTTATTAAACATTCTGAGCTGCTGAACTTAAATACTCACAAGAGGAAAGAGTTTATCCCTTAAAACATCAACGAAGCAAATAATAAAGAATCGAATTTCCAGCAACTGAAATAAGATAATTAATCAAGAGAAAACAACAAATCATGCAACGGAAACCACTTTAAAGAATAAAGTTTCTTCAATATAGAGAATGGATGAAATCAATCCATATCAACATAATCAAATATTGAAGCACAAATCGATTAAAACAGTCAAAAGCAATGTGTAACATTCTAACGGGAGAAGTAAGCAGATCATGAAATCTAAGGAGCCAATGGTAAAAGACTCTCTTAACTCGAGAGAGCAAGTGAATTAAGGAACGTCAACTTAGCAAGAAAGAAAATAAAACCACTTTCAGCTCAAAGGAACAGATCTTCCATTCTAAAAGTAGCAGTTAGCGGTTGAAACCATTGATCAAGCTATCAAATCAGCAAAGAACAATTAGAAGCACAGCAATTTAGAAGATGAGCGAATTAGTGAAGCATCAGGGGAAAAAAAGGTACAAGCGATAATAAACTGCAGACCCAGATCATGAATTTCCACAACACAAAATCTCATTTCTGATGAATGTATCAAGAATACCCAGATCAAAAAATCAGAAAAGTAAAACAAGAAAGCACATTTCATATCTATCAAATCACCAAAAGAATTTTTTTTAAAAAAGAAATAAACCATAAAGGGGGGAAAAAAACAGCCTTACAAGGAAAAAAGAGCTTAGTAGAAGGATCAAGCCTGAGTCTCCTTCTAGTGGGAAGCAAAGACTTAGCCATAGAAGAAACATTAGAAGAATTAACAACACTTGATCTCCCCATCACTTGTTGGCTCTGATTCTGCTGGTAAACATGACTGATACTGTTGTTATTATTACTACTATTATAATTATTATTATTTTGCATCGAAGAGGAGGAAGAAGAAGAACCGTTGCTTGATTGCCAAAATGGCATTTTACAAAGACCCCAAACCTTGCCTTCAGCCCCTGATTTCTTCTCATCAACAGCCATTTTTCTTCTTCTGCTACTTTCTTTATTTAATAACCACTGGATATGGGTGGCAATGGGTTGGTTCGCTTTCTCTCTTGCTTTCTTTCTTTTTTTTTTCTTTTTTCGGTTATAAATAAATAAATAAATTTAAATATAAAATATAATAAATATATGCAGTGTTTTTTAAGATTTGTGTTGTGTTCGGTTGGTGAAAGCTGTTTCATGTTATCAAAATCAAACAATATTATGGTTATGTTATGCTAATTGTACTTATTACTATGTATGGATAGTGGATGAGTCCTATGATGGCCTTTTTGCTCTCACTATTTGCCTTTTTTTGATTGATGAAACTGGCGGTGGATGGATACTTTTTTTTTTTTTTTTTTATCTCCGTTGGGATATTTGAAACTCAAAAAAGTTTGGGATTTTTCTGCATTTGCTTTCACAATTTTTTTTTTTTTGCTGCATTTGATTTTGCATAGGATTCCCGGGCTTTTTACACTTCACTTCTTTTCTGTGTGACCCCTGTTAGTTAGTTTTCTTCTTCTATTTTGACTTTCTTGTCTACTTTCTCTTCAAATAATTTACTCTAGATTGACTTTTAAATTATATAATCGGTAAAAATTTTGTTGAATAAAGAAAAGGTCAAATTTTGGTAATCATATATGGATACCTACTTTTTAATTATTTTTTTTCAAATAACGATATAGTTTGACCATTTGATATCATATTTGTTACTGACCGATCACTTTTAAAATGACTGAAATATTATTTTCTTTAAAGTTACATTACATATAGGATGATAAAAATTTTCACGGAAACGAGTACCCTCGAGAATTTTCTCCATTCGAGGAAGATATGAAAATAATTTTATATTCAATTTCTTATTTGGAGAAGAGACATGAGAATTTTTTTACCCAATTTTTTATTCGGAGAGGGGACGGGAATGAGGTGGAATCCTCATCCCCGTCCCATTTCCCCATTTTTATTTTTAATTTAATTTATTTTTTAAAATTACTAGTAAATAAATTATAAAATTATAAAAATTAGTAAAAATAACAAATATCAAAATATTTATATTATTAAACTTTTAAGCATAATTAACTAATTAAAGTCCTAAATTTTTATTTAGGACATTAAAAAAATTGGGTAAATTTTATTAGGCCAAAAATTTTGTTTCAATTTTAATAATTCATTAAATTTTTTAAACTTAAATCTATTTTTTTATTTTTAAATGTTATAATTGCCCACAGCGAATCACAATTTTAAATTCTAATCTAGTCTAATCTAATATGTGCTCTTAATTTGCTCTGACTTAACTATTGTGTTGTAAAGAGAATAGTCCACATTTATAAAGTGCCCACTCCACCATTGAAAAATTTAATTTTGAATCTAAATTAGATTTTATTTGTAACAATTTTGTATTAGACTATTAATTTATTCATGATAGTTTATAAAAAAAGTTTGTATTCCTTCAACTAGCGTTGACCGGGTCTTCTCGCCGCACGTTCTCGGGGAATGGTACCGCGCCTCCAACAATAAACTAGCTTCATGGATAGTATGTTTGGGCTGGAGCGGGACGGTTCTGCTCCAGCCACATGCTACGGGTTCCATTTCTCTCTGCTCGTCTTTGTCCAAGCAAGCCCTACTTCCAGCTGCCTGCCCGTCTAGTCCTGTTTGTTCTTTTTGGTCTCGTTGGAATACCCCCAAACAGTGTGTACAGATTTCCATGCGTTCAGTGCCTATTACCATTATGCCCCTACTTTTGATCAGGATTGTGAGAAGTTGCAACTTACAAGTATTTCTGAGACTATTTAAAACTATTTGAATTTTATTCCCCAGTCTTCCTTTGTAAAGCTCTCTCTCTCTAATAGAAAGGTTGGAATGGAAGTATTAAGGGGTCGTAAGGACCTAGGGGCTCACTCTTTGGGAGGGTAAAATAGATCATCAACTTTGGTTTTTAGTTTTAGTGTGGTTGGCTAGGCTCTCTGGGAAAGCAGAGAGTATTCTCGGAGGAAGGGCTAGGTAGTCATTATTGTGTGCTTGTCCTCATTCACTAGTTGCCATGGATATGGACGAATTAATTTGAAAATGCAAAGTAATAACTATTCGAGAGGAAGATAAAGCTAGAGTGACGTTGGAGGTGGACTTGAAAGCTAAGAAAGAAGGAATGCTAGGAGGATGTTTAATGGGTAAAGTCTTTCTCTCGAGGGGAGTTAATAAAGAAGGGCTCAAGGCTGCGTTACAGTAGGTGCAGAGAGCCTTCAAAGAAGTCAAAATTGAGAGTTTGGGTAATGATATCTTCATGTTCAGATTTGCAGAAGAAACAGACAAAAAAGGGTATTATCAGGGGGTCCGTGGCACTTTAATAGGGCATTAATTTTCCTAACTGAGCCCCAAGGGATTGGGGAAGTCACAAAACAATCCTTTATCTGGACATCCTTTTGAGTGCAGATCCGGAACATCCCAATTGCTTTTATGGAAAAAGATTTTCTTCAAGAATTAGGTGGCAAGATTAGGATAGTAGAGGAGGTCGAAATTGATGATAATGGAGATTGCTTTGGAGAATTTGCTAGAATCAGAATTTCAGTCAACATAACACAGCCTTTAGAGAGAATATTATTTCTCAAACAAGAAGGCGAGCCAGACATTCCAATGCGGGTGGTTTATGAACGATTGACAGACTTTTGTTTTTGTTATGGGATTATTAGCCATCAATTCAAGGAGTGTGAAAAGTACAAGAGCCAACAAAGAGAAGAATTATCGTATGGGAATTGGATGAAAGCAACAACGGTAGGGAGCCAAGCAAGAAGAAATCAAAAGAGGGAGAAATGGAGCTATGGGGGGAGGGGTAAATTGGAAGAGAAAGCTAAAAGCTCAGAGAACCACAACTCCTCTCAACAGCAAAGGCAGAATCAAGCTAACCCATCAAGGGTAAACGGGTCGGAACCTATTGGGGCAGAAACAGGGCAAATGAGGGAGCATGCAAAGAGGAGTGGGGTAGAGGGAGTAGGTGAATAACATTTAATGAAGGAAGTGATAGAATCAATGGGAGAAAAGCAAGTAGACGGCTACAAGCAAGCTAAGGGCTCGGGGAATGGTACAGTCCCTAGAAAAGTGGAACTAGAGGCGGGAAATGGAAACATAAAAGAGAAGGAAAGGGGGTAAGTAAACCAAATGAGAATAGAGGAAGCTGAGATAGATGATGGGCTGGTAATTTCATAATTAAGGCCCAATAAACGGAAATAGAAGAGACACGCCCGAATTCAAGGAGATCGGGGATCCAAATTTCAGTTAGGGGCTCAAAAAAGGCCAAGTAAGGAAACTTTCAGGCAAAACCCCAAGAAAACAACGAAGTTAACTAACTCCAACAAACCAGAGCTTAATAAACTTGTTCATTTCCCTCCAACAACACGGGTCAAGCTAAGCAAGAAGCCTTTGATGCTGGAAGACATGGAAGTTATGGAATTAAACTTAGTAGAAGTATCAGCGGAGGTTGTTAGTCAACCCCGCTGAAAACCATCAAAATTATCAGTTAGAATGTCTGGGGTTTGGGGAATCCCCGAGCATTTCAAGCTTTGAAAAAAATCCTCCTTTTGCATGGTGCTCAAATTATTTTTTTGTGCGAGACAAAGTTTCAGTTTTGCAAATGAACGGGATTGCAAATAAGCTAAATTTTGATAATTGCTTCACGATAAACTGTAATGGTGGAGGAGGAGGCATAGCGTTGCTCTGGAGCTCAGAAAGTGGGGTGCAAATTAAATCTTTCAGCCAGCACTAAATCGATGTTGAAATTCTAACGACATCTGGTAGACAAATGAGGATTACAGGAGTGCATGGTCATCCAGAAATGGGGCAAAAAAAAGCACACTTGGACGCTCTTGAGACGGCTGGCAGGCTTGTCTTTTAGCCCTTGGTTGTGTTTTGGTGATTTTAATGAGATTTTGCATCCGGGTGAGAAAAGGGGGGGAAATGGTAGGAACGTGCTTTTAATCAATGATTTTAGCGAAGCTTTGAAGGATTGTGATTTACAGGATGTTGGGTTTAAAGGGTATCCGTTTACATGGAGTAATGGGAGATGTGGACAGGGTTTTGTGGAAGAAAGGTTAGATAGGTTTTTTTTGTAATAAAGAGTGGAGCGAAATTTTTGTGGACGGTAAAGCTAGCAACTTGGAAACATGGTTTTTAGACCATTGCCCTGTGTTGATGGAAGTTCAAGAGAGGAATGGGAGTGTGATTCATGATGGAAGACAACCTTCAAGAATTCATTACGAGGATATGTGGAGCTTGTATGATGAATGTAAGGAAATTATTATGGAAGAATGGAGGTTGCACGGCAATTGGAGGAGTGAAAATCCAGTGCAAGTGTTTCGGAACTCAGCAAAAAAATCGATGGCTCGGTTGTTGTATTGGAGCAAAGGGGAATTTAGAAGGCGGGAGAAGAAATTAGAGGAGCTGAGGTTGCAGGGGCTAAAGCTTAGAAGGGTGCAATTTCAAAATGGAGTTGAAATTAAAAAAGTGGAGAAGCAAATCCAGAACATCCTCATTGATGAAGAAATTTATTGGAAGCAGCGTTCAAGAGCGGATTGGCTCAAGAAAGGTGACAAGAATACAAAGTTTTTTCACAACAAGGCATCTGCGAGGAAGAAGAAAAACATAATATGGGGGATAGCAGACACTTTAGGATAGCGGACACTTTAAGAAGATGGACTGAGAAGCCAAAAGTGGTAGAGCATGAATTTTGCAGCTATTTCACCAATCATTTCTCAACAACTCAACCAAGTCAAGAGCAAATTTCAGCAGCCATGGAAGGCATGACCCCGAGAGTATCGGAAGATATGAATGAGATATTGGAGAAGCCCTTTTCAGCTGAGGAAGTGATAGATGCTTTGAGCCAAATGTGCCCAACCAAGGCTCCGAGCCCGGATGGATTGCCAGCAGTTTTTTACCAAAAGCATTGGCAGATGGTCAAAGAGGGAGTTCTTGCTACTTGCCTGCACATCCTCAATTAACAAGGTTCTTTAACTCCTATCAACCATACCTATATTGCTTTGATTCCAAAAATTAGGAAGCCTAGAAAAGTCACAAAATTTAGGCCTATAAGCTTGTGTAATGTTATCTATCGGATTGTTGCTAAATCAATTGCTAATCGGTTTAAACAAATTTGGCACAAAATCATCTCCCCAATGCAAAGTGAGTTTATTCCCCATACGCTGATAACTGACCACATTATAGCTGGTTATGAATGTCTTTACAAGATAAGACATTGTAAGGGCAAAAGAAATGGTTTGATGGCTTTAAAGCTTGATGTGAGCAAAGCGTATGATAGATTGGAGTGGAGTTTTCTTGAGCAAATTATGAAATGCCTAGGCTTTTCCCATGAATGGATTAGTCTAATAATGAGGTGCATTAGTTCGGTGTCTTTTTCTGTTATCATTAATGGATCGGTTAGAGGCTTTATCAAACCTCAAAGAGGTTTAAGGCAAGGCTGTCCCTTTTCCCCGTATTTATTTATTACTTGTGCAGAGGCATTTTCCTCCCTGTTATAGCAAGCTGAGCAGTAAAGGGTTATCAATGGATTGTCATTTGGAAAAGAGTTGAAGATCTCACACCTATTATTTGCGGATGACAATCTTGTTTTTTGCAGAGTTTTAGTTGTCGATTGCCAAAAGCTAAAGAAGATCTTGGACTGCTACTCTATGGCATCTGGGCAAATATTTAACTTCGAGAAATCCTCCCTCTTTCTCAGTGGCAACGTCCAGCGAGCTCAAGCTATTGCAATTGATAACATTTTTCATCTCAACATTGTGTCCAGGAATGAAAATTACCTAGGCCTTCCTACTATGGTTGGAAGAAAGAGAAGTGGCTTCTTCAATAACATCAAGCTGAAGGTTCTTAACAAAATCTTAAGTTGGCAGCATAAATTCTTTTCTTGTAGGGGCAAAGAAGTGTTGATTAAAGCAGCTGTGCAAGCCATTCCAGCCTTCGCTATGAGTGTGTTTAAGATTCCGGTGGGGATTTGTGAGGAAATTCAAAGAATAGTGGCAAGTATTCATTGGTCGAAATGGGAGAAAATTGTTAACATATATGTTTCCGTAATATTGATTTTGATGATAACAAACAAGATTAAGAATGATTAATTTTTTAGCTCAAATTATTTTATTTTTAAATAAATTTTTAACCTTGCATTGATTAAGGAGGAGCTTTTTATAAATATATTAAATCTTTGCAATGTATTTTGTCATCATCAAAAAGAGGGAGATTGTTAGCTTATTTAGCTATAAATATTGATTTTGATGATAACAAACCACATGTTTTGATTTAACAAAGATTTATGAGTTGTGTTTTATAATAAGAAAATGAGGCTATAAAATCAAAGTGTTTTAGACTAAATGAATGTGTTTTAAAACCTTTGATATTGTTTTTGAATTTCGGATTTGGACTTATTTGAAACTATTTAAATGTTTTTGGCCATACTATAATTCATGAATATTTTGGACTAAAGTGAAAGGTTTTGAGAACTTTGAAAATATGAGTATTATGTTGAAAAGGACCTTTGTGCGAAACAGTAAACTCTTTGGGGACATATCATAATTTCAGAATGTTTTGGTATTAACAAAGTAATATTTAGAAATTCTGGAATTGGACCTATTTGTAAAGTTTTATAACTTTTTGGGTCATAATATAATTTTATGAAGTTTTGGGGTTAAACTACGAATTTAGAAAATAATTTCACTGTAGCAATCACTGTAGCAAACGGCTAACCGTTTATTTTAAAACGGCTAACCGATAACGTCTAGAAAGCTTGTTTTGTCCAGTTTTGTTAAAATGATGATTCTGAAACAAAACGGTGAACCGTTTACTGAAAACGGTTAACAGTTTATTTTAACCTTGAACCGTTTAGTGAGAAAGGTTAAGCTAAATTTGTTTTGCAGGTTATTGGACACTAACGGTGAACCGTTTACTGAAAACGGTTAACCGTTTATTTGAAATTTAGTCCAATGTTCATCTTGCAAGTCTCTGGAGGTTAACGGTGAAAAGGTAAGCATAAAAGGCGAAAGGGTAAGCGTAAACGGTGAAAGGATAAGCCTAAACGGTGAAAGGGTAACTTGAAATTTGGTCCAACGGTAACTTTTGACCAGCGAAACGGTTAACCGTTTACAGTTAACCTCTAACCATTTTCGGGCTGACAAGTGCATAACAGCTAGTTTTTGAGCTCAAACTATATAAACTCAAAGCCAATTCATTTTTGGGAATCCAAGTAAGGAAAAACAAGATCACACAACATATATTGAGCTTCCATTTCGTAAATCATTTGTTGTATCATCATTGTTCTTCAATTTGTATATCCACTCTTAAAGAGAGATTAAGTGTTGTATTTTTCATTTATCGAATTGTGAGATTACAAGTGTGGGAAACACTTGGGGTAAAGAGATTGGAGTTATAATCTCTTGTTATAAAGGTTCATTGACATCTTGAAGTCAATTGTAAAAGCTTGAAGCCTTGGAAAGGTTGGGATAGTGAAATCCTCAAGCGGGTGAGCTTGGAGGCGTGGACGTAGGCGGGGATAGCCGAATCACGTAAAAATCATTGTGTTCGTTTTTCTCTTCCCCTTACTCTTTTAATATTGTGCTTGATTGAATTTATTGTTTTGATTTGATTAAGGCATTAGATTAAATTGTTGTGTGGATTTGCTAGGATAAGTTTTAAAATTCTAATTCACCCCCTCTCTTGGGTTGCACACTTGTATTTCATTTGGTATCAGAGCGAGGTGCTCTTGTGGAGACTTAACCGTCTAAAGTTAAAGATCAATAGCAACCCAAATTAGCTCAGCTTTCATGGAAGGCCAATCTATCACTAGACCTCCATTTTTCGATGGAAATGATTTTCCTTATTGGAAAACTAGGATGAGAATTTATTTACAAGCTTTAGATTATGAAATTTGGGAAGTTATTCGTGATGATTTACTCATTCCTAGAAATAATGTTTTAAGTGAGTTGGATAAGAAAAAGATGTCTTTAAATTCCAAGGCTATGAATGCTTTATTTTGTGCCTTAGATAAAAAGGAATTTCATAAAGTTTCAAATTGTTCTAATGCTTATGAAATTTGGAGAAAACTTGAAATTGTGTGTGAGGAGACTACAAACCAGGAGGAATTTCATGAAGTGTCGAATTTGGCTCTCATGGCAATTGGAGATGAATCGGATGACGAGCTTGATGAGGTAAATAATCTTCCTACTTATGATGAATTACATGATGCTTTTAAAGAAATGCATGATGAGTTGATGAAAATTGGTAAAAAGAATGCATGTTTTAAAAAGAAAATGGTAGAGCTCACAAATGAAAATGAAACTCTAAGTGCAAAGATTATATGCCTAGAATTAGAGAATAAAACATTGCATGATAGAGTTGCATTATCAAATGAGAAATCTAGCCCTTCACATGAGCATCTAGAATCATATGTAGATGACTTGAAAAATGAAAAGGATGCTTTACAAAAATGCAATGATTCATTAAATGAAAAGATTAAAGGACTAGAGTTAGATAATAAAATGTTACATGATAGAATTGCATCATTCACATGTAAACAAAGTACTTCACATGAGCATTTAGAGTCACATGTAGATGATTTGAAAAAGGAAAATAAAATGCTCAAGAAAAAGAATATTGAACTTAGTAGTATTGTTCTAAAGTTCAACAATGGGCAAAAGATGTTGGATAACATGCTTAATTCTCAAAAATGTGTATTTGATAAAGGAGGACTTGGATATAAGCCTTACTTGAAACAAAAATATTATAAGAGTTATTTTATTAAGGCTACTTCCACATGTGATCATAAAATTGCTTGTCATTATTGCAATCAAAATGGTCATATGAAGCTTGATTGTCCTATTAAAAGAAAAGTATATTATGGAGTCAAATGTATTTGGGTTCCAAAAGGAACCATTACTAACACTCAAGGACCCAAGAGTATTTGGGTACCAAAGCACACAACTTGAATTTCTTTTGTAGGTACCACAAACAAGGAATGGTGGAGAGTTCCTTGATGAAGCTTATAAGGACAATCATTTGAGCATGATCTAGGAGAAAAAGATGAGGCAAGATGATTTAATTGTTTTGGTAACAATTCTTGCTATATTAGTTTTGTTGAGTGAATCATGATAAATGGATAGTAGCTTGATTTTGTGATAATATGCTTGTATGTTTACATGATTGAATTATCATTGTGTTTAACATTAAGTGTTTTATCATAATGCATGGCTATATATTTATGGTGATAGCTTGCCAACTCATCATGATGAATTTGTTTGATTTTGATGATTATGTAATATCTAAGCATGATAAATAAGCGATATGCTTTAATTCTCAATCTTTGAATACTTACATATTTCATGATTGTATGATGTATATGCATGATAGATGCTTTATATGTTATTTCTTGTATTAGAAGTGATCATGGTGGAAAATTTGAAAATCATGCATTTGAAAATTTTTTGTAATGATTTTTCCATTGAGCATCAATTTTCATTACCTAGGACTCCACAACAAAATAGAGTAGTAGAGAGAAAGAATGGGGCTATTCAAGAAATTACTAGCACCATGTTGATTAGACATCATCTCGATAATACTCCATATGAACTTTGGAAAGATAAAAACCCCAACATTGGTTATTTTAAAGTTTTTGGATGTAAATGTTTTATTTTGAACACAAAAGATATTCTTAGTATATTTGATCCAAAATCCGATGTTGGTATTTTTCTTGTTTATTCAAATTCAAGCAAAGCTTATAGAGCTTATAATAAAAGGACTTTAGTTGTGGAAGAATCTATGCATGTTACTCTTGATGAGTCTAACCCCTCCTCTACGGAGAAAGTCATTGTTGATGATAATGTAGAAGAACAACAATAAGAAGAAGCATCAAATGACAATCAAGAAGACGCATCACATGGAATTCAAGAGGAACATCATGAAGAACCAAATGAAGAGCAAAATGAAGGTACTTCTCAAATACTCCCTAAGGGGTGGAGGTATGTTTCTTCTCACCCTAAATACTTAATCTTAGGAGATCCATCACAAGATGTAATTACTAGATCATCATTTAGAAATATATGTAAGTATTTGTAATAATGGATTTGATCACTTGTTATTTATCTCATAATTATGGCTTTTCTTAATAGTTATGATTTTGATGATTTACATATTGCCATATGTTGCTTTTGATGATCTATATATTGTCATTATGTACTTATGCTTTACTTGAGTTTTGATGATAAAGAATGTGCATTGATGATTACATTGTATTTAATGAAGCTTTGATCTTATGCAATCTATGATTAGTGAATGAATGCATATTTTTGGACTTTATCGATGTATTGTTGAATATGCATTACTTGCTTTAAATGAGATCAAAAGAAGAAGAAATATATGATCATTGAGATCTTGGCGCATATGAGAGTGTGAGTTATATTAAACTATCACATTAGATATTTGATGAGTTTAGTTGTCTTGATTTCTAAAATGTGATTAGTAATTATAGTGCTTGAATTGTTGATATTATGCTCTTATGACTTTTGCATTCCCTTGCTTAGCTTATTACTTGTTCTATTTTGGATAATATGCTTTTTGAACATTTTTATTGTCCAAAGGGAGAGACAAAGTAATAAATCTTTTTAATGATGTAAATTGAGGGAAATAACATACATTTTGAGCATTCTTTTAAATGGTTGATAGATGATTATGGAATCCTCGGATTTAATTATTGCAAGTATTGGAGGAATTCATATTGATTTTGATGATTCATGATTATATGTGTATTGCTTGATAAAACTTGTGGATTATTGAATATTGAAGTGTTGGTTTGCTAATGGTGTTATTGGGTTGGTGATGGAGTTGTTGTCAAACCTTTTTGGAAGTGTTTTTCTCTCATGTGTATAAATGATTTTACTCATTTTTAAGGGGAAACTCTGCCCAAATTTTTGCTCACCAAAAATCGGACTTGAATTTCTTTCTTTTCTCTTTCTCTTTTTGATGATGAAAGGGGAGATAATTTGAGAGTTTTTATGAGTTTTAAGAATGAATTTGAAAATGTTTTATAAATGAGAAGATGTTTATAAATGGGAAGTTTTTTAAAAATGCTTACTTGAGCAAAAATCTTTTTATTGACTATTTCTTAATTTGGCCATACATTTAGGGGGAGCATGCAATATGTTTCATTTTGGTTAAATTTCTTAATTTGGCCATATATTTAGGGGGAGCATCTAATATGATTTTGGATAATATGCATTTTGAACTTTTTTGTTGTCCAAAGGGGGAGAATGTGTTGAAATTTCTACTTGGAGAAACATGAGTAATAAATTTGCTATTTTTATTTTCGTTTAAAGTTTTCTTTTTGATGATAAAGGGGGAGAAGAAAGCATGTTTTTCAAAAAAAAAAATTTACTATTCTTTTCCTTTTCCACTAAATTTTCTTTTTGATGATGAGGGGAAGAAGAATACATGTATTTAAATTTATAAATTTTTACTACTCTTCTTCTTTGCAAATTAAATTTTCTTTTTGATGATGAGGGGGAGAAAAATCCATGTATTTAAATTTCTTAATTTAGCAAATTGGCAAATTGTAAAAGAAGACTTTATTTAAGGGGAGCAATTTGTGGAATCATTCTTTAAATACATGAAATGTTTGTCATCATCAAAAAGGGGGAGATTGTTAACATATATGTTTCCGTAATATTGATTTTGATGATAACAAACAAGATTAAGAATGGTTAATTTTTTAGCTCAAATTATTTTATTTTTAAATAAATTTTTAACCTTGCATTGATTAAGGAGGAGCTTTTTATAAATATATTAAATCTTTGCAATGTATTTTGTCATCATCAAAAAGAGGGAGATTGTTAGCTTATTTAGCTATAAATATTGATTTTGATAATAACAAACCACATGTTTTGATTTAACAAAGATTTATGAGTTGTGTTTTATAATAAGAAAATGAGGCTATGAAATCAAAGTGTTTTAAACTAAATGAATGTGTTTTAAAACCTTTGATATTGTTTTTGAATTTCGGATTTGGACTTATTTGAAACTATTTAAATGTTTTTGGCCATACTATAATTTATGAATATTTTGGACTAAAGTGAAAGGTTTTGAGAACTTTGAAAATATGGGTATTATGTTGAAAAGGACCTTTGTGCGAAACAGTAAACTCTTTGGGGACATATCATAATTTCATAATGTTTTGGTATTAACAAAGTAATATTTAGAAATTCTGAAATTGGACCTATTTGTAAAGTTTTATAACTTTTTGGGTCATAATATAATTTTATGAAGTTTTGGGGTTAAACTACGAATTTGGAAAATAATTTCACTGTAGCAATCATTGTAGCAAACGGCTAATCGTTTATTTTAAAACGGCTAACCGATAACGTCCAGAAAGCTTGTTTTGTCCAATTTTGTTAAAATGATGATTCTGAAACAAAACGGTGAACCGTTTACTGAAAACGGTTAACCGTTTATTTTAACCTTGAACCGTTTAGTGAGAAAGGTTAAGCTAAATTTGTTTTGCAGGTTACTAGACACTAACGGTGAACCGTTTACTGAAAACGGTTAACCGTTTATTTGAAATTTAGCCCAATGTTCATCTTGCAAGTCTCTGGAGGTTAACGGTGAAAGGGTAAGCGTAAACGGCGAAAGGGTAAGCGTAAACGGTGAAAGGGTAAGCCTAAACGGTGAAAGGGTAACTTGAAATTTGGTCCAACGGTAACTTTTGACCAGCGAAACGGTTAACCGTTTACAGTTAACCTCTAACCGTTTTCGGGTTGACAAGTGCATAACAGCTAGTTTTTGAGCTCAAACTATATAAACTCAAAGCCAATTCATTTTCGGGAATCCAAGTAAGGAAAAACAAGATCACACAACATATATTGAGCTTCCATTTCGTAAATCATTTGTTGTATCATCATTGTTCTTCAATTTGTATATCCACTCTTAAAGAGAGATTAAGTGTTGTATTTTTCATTTATCGAATTGTGAGATTACAAGTGTGGGAAACACTTGGGGTAAAGAGATTGGGGTTATAATCTCTTGTTGTGAAGGTTCATTGACACCTTGAAGTCAATTGTAAAAGCTTGAAGCCTTGGAAAGGCTTGGATAGTGAAATCCTCAAGCGGGTGAGCTTGGAGGCGTGGACGTAGGCGGGGATAGCCGAACCACGTAAAAATCATTGTGTTCGTTTTTCTCTTCCCCTTACTCTTTTAATATTGTGCTTGATTGAATTTATTGTTTTGATTTGATTAAGGCATTAGATTAAATTGTTGTGTGGATTTGCTAGGATAAGTTTTAAAATTCCAATTCACCCCCCCTCTTGGGTTGCACACTTGTATTTCAAAAATGAGTTAAGCCAAGTGTAAGAGGGCTATGGGATTTCGGGATTTTGCAAGTTTCAACCAAGCTCTTTTAGTGAAGCGAGGCTAGAGAATTCAGCAATGCCCTGATTCTTTGGTGGCCAGGGTCCTATAAGCGCAGTATTCCACTCATCCAATTTTTTGAATGCGAAGCTCGGCTCTAATCCTTCCTATATTTGGAGGAGTATTTTGTGGGGAAGATAAATCATTTGTGTGGGCTCTAGATGGAGAATTGGAAATGGTCAAGATGTTCATATATATAAGGCTAATTGGATTCCAAAACCTTTTACTTTCAAGCCTGTGATTAAGCCAACAATGCCTAGTGAGGCTCTAGTTTCAGAGTTAATCAATGGTGAGAACTGTTGGGATGAGAATCTGATTTACAAGCACTTTGATAAGATGAATGCTCATGTAATAACTCAAATTTCGCTGCCGAAAAGATCAAGGAAGGATAAACTCATTTGGCATTATGGGAAGAGTGGCCAATATACTGTCAAAAGCGGTTACTAGACAGTACTGAAAATTAGATTTCCAGCCATGCCTTCAAGCTCGGAGTCTTCAAAAAATGAGTGGAATATCATTTGGTCTCTTGCTTGCCGAAGAAGATCAGAATATTTGTTTGGAGGGCAGCCAAAAACTTACTTCCTTTAGCTGAGAATTTGTGGAAGAGGAAAATTGTCCAAGAGCCTACCTGCCAGCTGTGTAAAATGGGAATAGAGAATGTGGTTCATGTCTTAGTTGATTGTAAAGTAGCCAAGAAGGTTTGGAGGCTATCTTGTTTTTATAATGATATTCAGGCAGCCCCTAGGTAGGATATTTTGAACTTATTGCATGGCATGAAAAGAATGAGAAGCAAAGCTAATGTAGATTTGTTTGCTGCGATTCTTTGGGCGAAGTGGAATGCAAGGAACCAATGGCTGTTCAAAGGCAAGCAAGAGAACTCGCAGTCTGTTGTGGCTAAAGCTGAAGATATGATGGAGGGCTATAAGAGAGTGCAACCTTCAACTGATGTAAGCTATGGAAATCAGTAGAAAGTGGCTCAACAGGGGTGGAATCCCCCCCAAGAAGGTTTTGTTAAGATCAACACTGATGCCACTACTAACTTAGAAAAGAATCTTGCTGGGTTGGGGGCTATGATTAGAGATAAAACGGGGGGCAAGTTACAACAACTACAATCAAGGTCTCAAAATTCCATGGAAATGTATCTTATGCTGAGGCAGAAGCTATGGAATGGGGCTTGCAGGTGGCAAAAGAAGCGCATGTAAAAGATTTAATTGTGAAGTCGGATTCGTAAGAAGTAGTTAGCTTAGTAAACAACAGAACCGGCAGCAAATCCGAGATCTACTGGTTAGTATTAGAAATTCAGAAATTGAAGGAAAGTTTCGATCATGTTAGTTGTGTGTATACACATAGATCTTGTAATACCATTGCCCATTCTCTAGTTAAATTAACATTAGAGAAATGCGAAGCTGATGTATGGAAGAGTTCCTACCCTCTACAAGTTATGTATCTGTTATCTTCTCTGAATTAATATAAATCTCTTTAAAGAAAAAAAAAACTATTTGAAGTTTGAACCTATCATTCAACAAATTTTAATTATTAATTTATTCTTAAATAAAATTACTTATAAGAACAATAGAGTTTGAATAAATTAAACAAATAAAAATTATAATTTAATTGCACCCATTTT